>OZ037779.1:5074057-5079016 GCA_964035525.1 Porites cylindrica | reverse complement strand
TAACAGTGTGTAACACAACAATAAATACCACTTCGGTTCGGCGGAAAATCCCCGCAAATCTCACGTTGAACTGCATCCAACAAGACAGAAAGCAAAAACCAAGAAGCACATGGCAAGTAAAACTACTTTCACAACCGATGATATTTCGTCAAGGCGCGCAACACCGTCGCTGTCGATCGCTCACCTTCGCGTCGACGATAACTTCCGACTGTGAATAGCCTGCGTGGCAGGGGTTAAAAAGGGAAGGGGAAGGGGGAATTTGGGCGCGCGCGAGGGAGAAAGGAAAGGAACGCCTGCACGGAGACCATAATCTGAGCCTGAAAATAGATCGCTTTCACTGTCACGCAACGAAAACATAAATTGGAAACCGTCCAGTGGAAGAAACCAAGAAAGTGAAATGTTATAAAAGACTAATATATAAACAATTTGTCCAAGTCTCAGGTCTTTGTGGCCCACAGTTTCTGATTTACTTGCCGAAACGTTTCACGCAACTTTGTAGAGCTTTGTATCGCAGACGCCATATTGGTGGTCCACCAATATGGCCGTCGGAAATCAACAAAAACATCTGGATTTCACTTTTTCTATAAAAGCTCTTTCTTTTCACTCGAGAGCTAGCATACGTGCCATAAGCATATCTCCTACTTAAAATGGTTATACCGCTTAAAATCAAGAGGAGAGGTTTTTTTTTCCAACGAAACAGAATTGCTATTTTGATGTCATGCACCGTGTGAAAACTCGGAAGTTCAAATTGCTGTATTTTCGAAATGAAACATGCTACGGGAATAGAAACTTGTACAAAGATTTACTTTTTGTTTACCTTCAACCTAGTGTAAATAGGAATTCGTAAAACCTCGCTATTTTGACTTTACAATTTGATGACGTCACTGTGAAAACCATCTATACTGATTGGTAATTCCTTTTTCCGATTGGTTGAAAACAACATCACGCGATTTGAGTAACTAAACATATGTTGTTGGTGAAGCGTGATGAGATTTCGCTACGGGTATTCATCGTTGGAAGGCATAAAAAATTTCTAGCACTGTCCTCTTTTCAGCTGTTCAAACAAAAAAGATGGTCACGCGGTCGCTTTAACCGATTTCTACCGTTGCTTGTAAAGGACCCTTTTGTGTAGAAGTTTTAAGCAGTTTCTATAGTAGGTTCTTTGTTGAAGAAGGCCAATTTATCAACTCCACATCGTCCCTCCACTTGTGCCGCCATTTTTTCTTTTGTTGTTGAAGCCGCCTCGCCTTGGCGCGCTGAATCGTGAAAGCGAGTCTTCCGGAAGTCAACCAGTTTACCGGAAACTGTTTCCGCGTGGTCCGCATAGTTCTAAAAATAACTTTTTTGAAATAAAGATATTCCGGCCAACGGCCTTAGACTCCCTCTCTGTCCTATTATGGCTCTTGGTGCCTCAACAATATTGTCACCGTTTGTAAGTCGAGGCTGTCAAAACAAACCAGGTTGTCGATTAAAATCCCTATGCTCCATGGGATATTGGGGCAAACAAAGGGGTAACATCTTAAGTCCAGGTTTGTTTGCTAGACGAGAACACTATGGTTGAAATATGGTTTACCCTGAACCCTCGTTCGAGAAATCCATAGCAAGTGTTCACAGGATGAGTTGATTAAACTAGTTGTTTTAGTGTTTGTAAAGAATGGAATTTACGGCCTTAACTCGCTCACCCGATCCAGTCTGCAAACTCCAACGTGTTAGGTACCGTGGCAGATAGTAAGATGATTTTGACTTGCGCCGGCAACATGATCAACACCTCTTCCCAAACAACACCCCTCTGTCAAAGAAGAAATAGTCTGTTAACGAAAAATATAATTTCTGAGGAATGGGTGACATGCAAACCCTATTCTCGGCGGCGGTGGTATGCTATCACACTTATAAGATAGTCGTTTAGTGGCCACATCTAAAGGGTGGCTCTGTAATGGCTTTTCTTATATTGCCGGGTACAAAATCTAACTCTTACAAGCAAAGGCACGCCTTTGAGCTCGAAGAAAGTTTGGTGCATATAAACACGTAATAAATAAACGACATAATTACCTCTTCATCATTGACATAATGAACTTCATCAAAAATCACCCACTCAACGTCACGTATTGTATCTGAGCCGTTGTACAGCATAGACCTGGAAAGAAAGTCACCAAATACTGCTTCAGTTTGCTCATGTGAATATTTTACGTTAAGCTTTCAGATAAATTACACGAGCAAGGAGAAAGTGACACAAATGCAACAAGAGTTACTTGAGCTTTTCAGTCCCCTCTCGCTTTCGTTTGAAAGTGTCACTGTTATGCTTGCGGGAGAAAAAAAAAAACAGATAAACAAACAAACAAATTAACCCAGCGAGTTTACCTTAGCTCAAAATGCGACAGGAATAAGACGAAACTTATTCCGTTCTTGATTAGCACCAAGTACTTGCTTATGGCTGTGTTTATCCATTAAGAATGATATGATTCGAATTCTGATTAGCTCATTGCGTTGCTTAACTTCTCTTCACTTCAACTGGAATGCTATTTAAAAAACACCTTTAGCTTTTCTACAAATGTCGGTCAAAAGCTCCCCTTTGATATCTAGATTAAAAATAAACCAGAGCTGCGAGGAGTGCGCGCATGCGTAAAACACTCACCGCAGAATTTCTGTGGTCATAATAAGACAGGACGCCTCGGGTCTGATTTGCACGTCACCGGTCAACAAACCAACATCTTCAAAAGTATCCTTGAACTCTCGAAATTTCTGATTGGACAAAGCTTTGATCGGAGAAGTATACACAGTCCTGAGAGAGAAAATAATCCGAACTGTCACATTATTAGTTATGTACAGAATAAATCGGCTTGCGATGACACTACGGCAGTAGATATAACCGGGTTTCTGAAAGAGTAAGAGGTATATTCTAAGAACTGTGTAAATAGAAATGACATTGCACTTGTAAGTAATCGCCAAAGATTACGCGCCCTGTTTTTGAGGAGTCGCCGTGATGGATTCGAAGGCTGTGGGTAAAAAGCATTCCTTTTTCCTTTTTAACCCTCACTGGGAATTTTCGCAAAGAATAGGCCATTTTCAATACGTTTCTGTGTGCTATCGAGGTATAGAACCTGAGCAGTTCGGACGTTCAACTTAAACGAGATAAATTGACCAGTTCTCAATGTCTAAATGCTGTGAATAAAGGGACAAACGCCTTTATGGTTACTATATGTGCTGTTAGGTTAAAGCTTAGAAAAGATACTCGAGGAACAATCTGACACAGGACTGAATTCTATCTTAACTTTCAACGATTGCCACATATTTCAGTAAAACGAAAGTTGTCAGTCTTATAAGCGTACTTAGTCATGTGTTTACTGGCCAGTGCGATGGCGTATTCTGCTACAACAGTCTTCCCAGCTGAAGTGTGAGCAGCAACAAACACGCTCTCGTTATTCTCCAAACATAGAACCGCCTGTTTTTGAAAGGTGTCCAACTCGAACTTCCACTACAAGCCAAAGGAGAGCAAAGAAATAATTAGGACCATTAGTACTGTGAACAGTCACACTTTAGGAAAAAGGATGTTTTCCTTCTTACATGTACCACGTTATACAAAAAATAAATGGAGTTAATGCAAGCAAGTACAGCATAGTAGCTTATGAACGTTTATGTTCACCATGCACAACTCCGTTTCGTTATCATTAGTCTTAATCGTGCACTTTAATAATGAAACTATCTGATCATAAATCCGGTCGGCCTTGATTCAGCAATTGTTCCGTGACAGCCAGTCGTTGGTTCAAAATCCATACAAGCCTGAATTATTTGAAGCTTTCTTTTCGCTGCTGTTAAAGTTGCGTCTAAAGCTGAGATGATCTTCTTTACGTTTAAGTTTCATTATAACTAAATAAAAAATAATTGAAGAGAAAAGAGACACAGAAACAGAAAACTGTACAGAGCTCTCACCTTATGAGCCATATCAGGAACTCGCTTGTGGAAATCCTTTACTGGTTCAGTCACATTCACCATAAATGCCCACTCCTCCTTTGCTGATTTCTCTACCACAGGAACAGTTGAAGTAAAATTGTTCTCTGAGTTTTGTCCCTAAATAATAAAAACTAAACTTGCAAACGTTGACCGGGCGATGATGAAGAAAACAACTTAAGATCCTAAATTTGGGCAGGAGGTCCGCAAGAAACTGATCATCGACAAAGAGCGCGCTCATAAAGCGAGAATAGGATTAGCGAAAGCGTTTCTGAGCAACGTACGTGAAACGGTAATGAGGCGTTTTCCCTTCTGGTATGTTTTAACGCTACCAGGAAATTTGTTCTGCCAAGTGTCCATAATCTGAAAGAGACGATTATTGTTGAGCAAAACCACTACCCAAGAATGCAAAAAGTCCCCTTTCGTTTGACGTGTGTCGCTCAAAAATGCCTTTGCTTCATGTATGGTTTACCTCACGTGACCAGAAGAGACGAATAAGAACTCGATGTATAAATTAAAATGACGTGCACCCTACTCAACGCCTTCTTCTGCTATCATTTCTTCATGAAATGAGTGAAGTCAGTCGTGGATGCGCGACGACTCGCCCGATGAACATAAACAGTAAGAAGTCGAAATATGGCGATGACTACGTCGTGAGACAAACGATTACTCTATAACTAGTGCATCAACTACGATAAATTACTACGTTATTTCAAAGTCATACACTGTAAATATATCACACCTCAACTAAGACATCCTCAAGACTCTCTTGCCCTTCGACACTCCCTATAAAAGAAGACAACAAGATGAAGGTAACAATTTTCTGTTAACGACAAGAAAGGGCGTTACATACAGCAAAAACAAGGACGCAAGCGAGTTGTTTTTAAACCGGCTTGGTTCAGTGTAATTAGAAACCTGACAATAGACATTAACGAGTGTTTGATACAGCTCTTCAAGAGGAGAATTTCAAGACAAAAATCTATCAGATTTTATGGTTATTGAAGGAAGTGTATC
>OZ037779.1:4906557-5069057 GCA_964035525.1 Porites cylindrica | reverse complement strand
CAGTACATCGCTTTAAGTGAGATACATGTACATGTAGTTCGTGTTTTGAAAACTGTCACCATTGTGACTAGTGAACACTTAAACTTATCAATGATTTCTTTGGCCAGTCAGTCAGCACTAAGGGGTACTCTGGCTGGAGGTTAATACTGGCTTTCGGGACCCAGAAAAAGTGTGCCTTACCCCTGAATAGAGGTGTCCCTTCAATAGGACCAAAATTTGTATCCCCTGAATGGAGGTGTCCCAAAGGATGCTAAAGGGGTTCCATTGTATAAAGCTAATAACACACATTCAAACATAATATGCTTCACACCTCATTATATCCAAGAAGCTCTCCAGTTGTTGGATTTCGTTCTACTTTCAATGTTGATGGTACTGGACAGACATCACCAAAAAGCAAACTTTCTGGGTCTCTTTCACGGGGCCAGAACCTGCCATAAAAAAAAAAGAATCAAAGTTTATATACCGGTAATGGTCAAGCTTAATACAGGAGAACAAATTTATACCATAAGAATAGAATTGAGTCACAGCACATCGATGAACTTAAAAAAAACAAATCTGAACTGTAAATCTATGTATACTATAAAATTTTAAGTAATGACCCTGATGAAGTCTTTAATAAAGACAAAATATCGGCAAGAGTCATTTTTCCAGTCTTTTGAGGTTATGTAATGTTATTCTGGAATTACCATCCTGACTTTGGATGTTGTTTGATGTGCTATAAAATTTTAAGTGACATATATAATTACATGATTGTAATAAATAAATATGACATCTGTGAGTTATGTCAGTGAAAATTAGTATTATTTGGAAGTTAATCACTTAATGAAAGATGATCTAGGAAAGGTCTGTCTACATTGTATGTTTTTTATTCAAATAATGTTAAAGAATAGTAATTGAATATCCATGGACATTGCTGGAAAGAGGGTCTTAAAATAGGGTAACTTACCAAAGTTTAAAAATTAATAATAATGCATGCAAAGAGATATAGTATTGCTCCACAAATTCGCAAAATTTTTATATTTTTTCTTTTACTTTTACCCTCCACCATGTAAACATCTGTAAAATTCTGTGACTTTGCAGAGCTATATTATTAGATCTTTGTTAGTTTTTAACAAATCACTTTCGAAGTTGGCAACTTTACTGATTTTAAGACAATTTTTTATTTCTTTCTAACCGTGTTGACGGATTTTCTAACTGGTCTCATTTAAAAGGTAAAAAAACCATGGAAGGATCTAATAGGTTTACAGATTCATTTTTGTCTCCTTAGAACTGTTCTCAAGATAATGATATTAACTCAGTTGTAATTATTAAATACATTGATACAACATTTGGAGGCATTTACTAAAAGCAGAAATAACCAGAAAAACATTTTGAACAAGGTGGTGCTACCTCTGGGTTTTATGGAAGTCATGGATGGGCAACACTGTAGGATCCAGAAGATATTTCTCCAAATCATATTTTAAATCAGGGGTAAACAATGGAGGAAGGCCACAAGGAAGCTGAAAAGAAACAACAATACTTCTATGAACAAGAAAAGCAAATAATCATTTAATTTAAAGGGGTTATGTCACACTATTTTCTACCTTTTTAAAAGGCTAAAACTTTTTGCAAATCTACTGAATTCCAAAAATAATGGTCCAGTTTCGTTATCTGAGACTAAAAGTCTGCATAGCTTGTGCTCGATTCACACAGTCATCTGGCATTACTCTGTCATTTTTCGAAACTCAAGCAGTGCTTGTAGTGCAGTTATCATGCAGCTCTCCTGCAGCCATTTGTGCAATGCTTGTAAGTCGCTAAAGCAGTGCTGCATGAGCGACACATGTTTTGTATGGGATATTTTCATTTTGTAGCCATTAGAACTGTTCCATAATCATCTGCTGAAAAGGATGGCAAGGATGGACATGGCTGAAATTTCAAGCCAAAATTAAGGAGTAATTTGTCACCCGTGATATTAAATAAATAATAATAATGATAACTTTAAAAAGAGGGAGCGCAACTCTCCATTTATGGGCCCTCATGCTTCCTCACGTCCTGATCTTCACTGCAATTGGCCGTAACACAAACATTCCTATTTAAAATAATTCATGTGTTCACAGTTTTTATAATGGATATCAATAAGATATCTATCGGCATAAAATAAAGTAGAAAAAATAAATTATTACGAAGAAAACATTATTACAATTACAACAACATTCTAGCTTTCACAGGCCAACTTACTGTTGTGAGTGGCTTCAGCTTATCATCACATGTTTTATTGATTAAATCTGGAATTACTTCAATTGTTCCACTGCATCCAACTTCAAGGAGACCAAAAGCATAGTCTGGGGGTGATCCTTCTGTTTCTGAAAAATGACAATGCAGTCAAAGCTCTTTAATAGACACTCTCATAAGTGCAAAGTTCTACTTATAGCCACCTTCACAAAACCTTGTTTCAACTGCTATACAAATAGTGTATTTTTACTTTCTCGTAAGCGGACAAAATTCCTGTAGGTAGCTGCGGACACTTTCAGGGTTTACTAGTTAAATTTTACCTTTGTTTTTAAGCTCCCATAACCAGACACCTTAAATGAAATCTTATTCACCACTGAATAGTATATCAACTTCGGTGTCTTTTTTTTCACATTTCATATGTCCGGTTTAATAATATTATACTTTAAAGCAGCACTGTCAGTTGAATTTTATGCTTGTGACTGAATTACTAACAAACAGTTTTTTGCATTTCTAATGCATATTTGTAAATGAGCAAGCTCCCGTAAGCAGCCATGTAACCCTTACATCTCTAGTGCATGGCCACTTAAGTGAAACATTCTTGTAAGCAGCCAGCTCAGTAACAGACAGCCATTTCACGTCTTGAGGGTGTCTGCTTACAAGAGTTTCCATCGCACTGTGATAGCAATCGGATATCACTAAATTTTGAGGCTTATAACCCTCCTTCAGAGCTATTAGATTAAAATTTTTAACTCTATTTAAATATTAACTATTTGTGAGAAATAGTATAAAATTGCTGCATGCATAATAAATGTATGAGGTGGTACGGAAATCTCCAAATTGTTGCTAACAACAACAACATGGCAATGAGCATACATAAAAAGAGAGAGATGTTAACTCTTATTGCTATCTTTTGATACCCGGTATAGTAAGCTTAAATAGGTTTTATCTTATTTTATTCAGCTGTTTTTTTTATATTTTACTTCAGGCACAAAGGTATTATTTTATCTTTACATACGCCAATACGGAACACGAGGTAGTAAAATGACACTCTGAATACTCACCCTTTTCTGCCATGTTATTTTACTAGTTAACGAGGAGTTGTTTAGTAAAAAATCCTGCAGATTTTGGCCGTTCATTGTCTCCCTCTCTCTTCCTCATCATTCGCCATCTTGACCGAGTGAGACCATTAGGAGGCTAGGTACTACTCTCCCCAGGCCGTCGCTAAAAATGCTATCTCGGTCACCAGACCTTTTCGCGTTGTATTTGTTTAGAAAACACAGCCATAGGGGAGCGTTTTGATTAACGAATACAAATTTCCGAGGCACGGTATAGATCCGGTTTACTTTTCTTTCCAGCCTTTTCTTGTGAACAAGTGTATCGGGTGAGAACTCCAGGGGAAAAAATAATGGCTGCAGTGAGCGATGACGAGTACAATCTTGCCTTTTTGGACGAGGAGAATATTGATCTTGACGAAACTGACGCGGCATCATCTCGAGTTATTCAACTTGATAGAGATTCGGAAATCCCAACACGATATTTGATTCGAAAGATATTTTCTCCACAGTTAGAGCCTCCTTATCACTACGATCCTGCTGCAGAAACATCCCAGAGGAAAAAGAAGGTAAAAGTTCCGCTTTTGTTTAGTAATTATTGTTCTTCAAAGCGACACATTGACAATTGAAAACCAAAAGATGTCTGTTCGTTTTATGAACATATGTGCCCCGAGAGATGTGATTTCCCGTTATCAGAGGTAAAGGATTAACGCTGCCAGTGTTTAGTAGACAATAGAATGACAGGTAATATAACTTAAATAGTGAACTAGTACAAAAGTTTGCAGCTTTTCGGCCGGTAGCTTTCATAACACGATTTACGCGCCATTTAAGCTTATCTTTCACGGAAAATTGGTACAGTAGCTGCTTGTCATTCTTTGCAATTATAAATTTCAGCGTATTTTAGACTGCATATTATGGACATAAAGGGAAGCCTCTTTCACTCCACAAAATCGTGCTTTGGGGAAATAAAGTCACTTTCTGTCATTTTCCTAAAGGAAATTAACTCCTGCAGAATGTTTTATCGTGGCAAACTTTGACAAGTTTGTCGGTTTATCTAAAAATGATCACTTGCCGCGTCAATTTGTTCTCCTGCGATTGGTCAGAATCATTTTCGAACGTATGCATTTTGTACTTTTACTGGGTTTTGTTTTATCAAATTAATTCTGACATGGCATTTGTAAGAACTTCATTGTCTTTGATTGACAGCTTGCGTTGTTTGATAATGTTTTCGTGACATCCGCATGCACGCAGACATTTAATCTGCTAAATGACAGTTTTTTAGCCATATAGGAAATACTTATTCATAATTTTCTGATAAATGACTTAAAAACGTTCTAGTTGTCAAAACTCATTATCATGAACATACATTTCCCGTATTGGCAAAAAAAACTTTACATTCATGTAAATTATAATAATGTTTCTGTTTCACTGCACATGCTTCTAATAACTTTTCCGTTTGTAAGCTTAGTTACTTTTTACTTCTTTTCATTTTGATTAGAATTATATTGAGGTGTTGCCAGGATTAATATTGAGCCCATTTTTTTACCTCATTTAGAGAAGAGGGGTGTTCCAATCTTTAGTGAGTATTTGATAACAAAACAATATACTTCGTCGAAAGAATCATTAGGACTCGAGGGAAAACAAAACTAACTGGTTTCCAGAGGGATCTGACATTAAGTGTTTTGTTATATTTCTAGACTTTCACTTCAACAAAACAATAACTGGAGCAAAACGAAACAGTCGACTCGGTACTTATAAGAACATAACTTGATTTCATTCTCAAAACCACGGAATGAATGATTTACAAAGTACTTTCCTTACATTATCTGCATCGTTTTCCTCCACTAGCTGCTGTTTCTCCTCTGGGATAACTTTCAAAATTGTTGGTTTTTAGCTTGAGGCTTGATGTTTGTGTTGTTGTGCCTGTTGATTCTTGAAAAAGAAAACTGGCAGTGTTTTTCCCGCCTTCTGTCATGCCACTCTCCATTATGCTTTGATCATGTGCTGTAATGTATCCCAAGTAGAGTGCAATTGCTAAAATGTATCACAATCAGGACCAATTTGATTTTAGTCGAGGCCATTGTGACCAAGAATCAGCCAATGGCATTCCCTTTTTAGTTGAGTGAAAGTCTAGGAATATTATAGACCTTGTCACAGTTTTGGAAGCCATCTTGATGAGTAGGCAACCGTGTGAGAAATTACAGTGTTTGTATGAGAGTCTAATGTCGAATACCGTAAAAATCCGAAAATAAGCCCCGGGGCTTATATTTTTCAAAGGCCCTTTTGGAGGGGCTCATATGCGGAGAGGCTTATTTGCATTTCTAAATCGATTGGGATAGCCTTACTGTTGGAAGGAAATTTAGCGTTTTTGCTTTGTTTACTTTGTATTTGAGGGCAGTTTCCAAGTACAAGCCCCGGGGGCTCATATTTGGAGGGGTGATTTAACGGACGTTTTTTTGCATTACAAGTTTGGGGGTCTTATATTAAAATGGGGGGGCTTATTTTCGGAATTTTACAGTAATTTCCATAAAACGCCTGTTCTGAAAAAAGTGTAAATTTTAAACTAACGCTACACAGCAAAAGATTCTACTAACAAATGTTTGGGGCTGTACATTGTACCTGTACTTAAATTTCCCCAGACACTTGCTTTAGATTTTTCATATATTTGTCTGCAATTTTTCCCGGGAAATGTTAGTCAGCAGGAAGAGAAATTTTTAGAGACAAATGTACAGAAAATTTAAAAAGTTGTTCTAGCACATGTAGCTGCATGTAATGCCCTCAGGTTTTATTAAATGAATCCTAGGATTGAAGCTTTAGTTTCCAATTCATATTTTTTCAGAACAGGTGTTTTAGCGAAATTATGCGACATTAGATTCTCATACAAAAACTGTAAATTTCTCTCACATTTGCCTACTCATCAAGATGGCTTCCAAAACCATGACACTTGAGATTTATACTACATGTGACAACTAACGTTGTGAATGCTTTCCATTTCTGCAAGAACTATTGTACCCCTAAGAATATTTCAATAAATAATATTAAATTTTGCTTTTGAACAAAAAGCCAAAATTGAAGTAAAGTTATACATATCGAGTTCAGTGTAGTATAAACGTACAAAAAAGTTGTGAGCAGACCATTAATTTTAAAGAGGTTTGCTTCCATGCCAATGATAAATTTCAGGAAAAAAATCACAACAGTGTATTCAAAGGATATTATAAACCATGAGTTTTTGATGTGAGTGGTGTGCACATAATGCTGCATCTGTTAGAAGAGCAGAAGACGTCTGTATTATACCACAGCAGTTATGAAAATTACCAAAAACAAGTCATTTGGGAGGTGTAGATTTCATTAGAAACCTTTAGATTTTAAACTGAGGACCACTGTGTGGACATGATTTTCTAAATACGAAGTAAGAGCAGTAGAGCGCCCACATGAACCAGAGTTATTTTGGGCGGAAAATGTGATGCAGTAGCTGTCGTCATTCTATTGTACGAGTTTTAGTGAGAATGTTGAAGTGGCAGAAACAAGATATCTAAGGTTAGAAGTTTCATCTTTACTAATAAGTAAACCTTCCAAGGTGTATATTTTTTGAAAAAACATAAAAGAAACTTTTGAGTTAAATTAAATTCTTCTCATAGTTGTCCTTGTTCTCAAATATGAAGGTCTCCAGTTGGGATGCATTGAATGCGAGAATACAGTTATGCTGTCAAAATTAGCTAATTTTTAGTTTCATTTTGTTAATGGTAGGTTCATAGCACATGGGGAACTCCCATTGGAAAGGCAAGATATCGCCCCCCTCATCCTGATGATCTTGTTGCTCTTTTGAGTTTTGAAGCTACTTCTAATTCAAGCATCTCACAACTTGATGAGTCCACTGTTATGAAAATAACTGAAGTGGTAACAAAGAAAAGTGGTGACATGAAACTGGTAGCCCTGCGCTACAGTGGTTTTCAAATTCTGGTGCTGTTTTCCAGTTCTTCTGGTTATGAAACACTTGGAAAGTGTTTCTTGAATAAAGAGACTGAGGAGATCCATCATCTGAAACTCACTGAGATTCAAGGTAAAATGTTATGTGTTAGGCTATACTCACATGGTACCAGTCAAATTTTTGACTGGTCAAAAAATTCGTACGGTCAGTTGTTCTGTTCACATGGAATCCACGCTAACCGTATGAAAATTTGAACACCTTGCTGTTCAAAATTTGAGTGCTAAAATCGAGGTAAATTTTTGACCGATATGGTCGAAAATTTGAACAGCAAGGTGTTAACACCGTGACTGGCTGAATTTTTGTATGGGAAAGGCATGGTCAGGGCCTCTGATATTTCGCGCGGTCGCGGACTCGCGAAATTCAGGTATTTCCGCGAAATCCCGCGAAATTCCCCCAGAAACGCGAAATACCGCGAAATCTGCCAGAAATATTTCCAAATACACGTCGGCAAAACATATTTAATACTTATCTTGGCCATTAGACCTGTTTTATTCACCCCGAACATCCAAATTTATCTTGAAACTTCGTGACTGCAACGAGTAAACAACGTCCCAAAACTACCAGGCGTTCTTAGATTAATGTTGCGAAAAACTGGGCACTAACCATAATGTTAATAGCTTTAGCATTCGCTCATTTCTCGAGCGAACTGTTGTTGAAAGAGCAAATGATTATCCCTGTTAAAAAAACAATGTTAAACAACGCTGGTCATATCGACGCAAAATTGATCGATTTTACCGAAATTTGCCCAAAAAAATCCAGCAAAATCGGCTGTTTTTTATTGATTGTTTCTTGGCAAAGTTTCCCCCCGAAATTTCCCGTGAAATCGGCCGATTTTTCTAAGAATTTGTCCCTGAAAATCCTTCGAAATTTGACTTTTTTGCACTAAAATCCCACGAAATCGGCCGATTTTTCTGCGAATTTTGACTCTTTTCCCACGAGATCGGCCGATTTTTCCATGAATTTTGACTTTTTTCCCGCGAAAATCCCGCGAAATCGGCCGATTTTTCCGCGAATTTGCCCTTGAAAATCCCGCAAAATTTTGTTTTTTTTTTCGCGAAATATCAGAAGCCCTGCATGGTTGCATGGATGTGTGGTTACTCAGCTGGAAATAGAGAGGAAAACTGCAAACAGATCTTGTGAACATGGATTTACGAGTCATGTTATCACTCGCTTTGCTCGAAAATTTTATGGTTCGATAGTCGATCCACCTGGGCCGAGTTGTTTAAAGCTGAATTAAGATAACCCAGGGTTAGTGCAAAATTTGAATTCATATTTGAAAACTTAAAAAGCATTTCAGTTTTAATTCTTTTTGTCTACAAGTTGATGATTGGAAGCTCTAAAATTAACAGCGAAAATTATCCGAGAAAATGCTTTTGAACACAAGAAAAAAAACGGGGTTAAATTTAACCCTGGGTTAAGCGCTAATCGGCCTTCGAACAACTGGGCCCTGATAAATCACCATCCAAGAGATAATTGTTATGAAAACCAATTGCATTATAGAGTGGATAAAGATTTATCCAATTGGATAGGGCTATGCCCCTTTTGAACAACTGAAGGCTGCAGCCAGTTGTTCAAAAGATCCATTGGATAAATTCCTATCCAATATATTGCTATCCAGTGGATAATGATTTATGCGGTGGATGGCGCTATTGAATAACTATTAATTTTTCCCTTAGACAAATCAAATTCCTGACACATGGGAAGATATAGGTCGCTCTCACGCATAGCAGCTTACATGTAATTCAATTTCTTTTTTAAGAGCTGTTCTGCTAAATTCAATGTTTTATTTTAGAAGATAAATATTTAAGATGCTTTAGAATGTTTTAGACTTTTTTGCACTAAAATCCCACGAAATCGGCCGATTTTTCTGCGAATTTTGACTCTTTTCCCACGAGATCGGCCGATTTTTCCATGAATTTTGACTTTTTTCCCGCGAAAATCCCGCGAAATCGGCCGCAAAATTTTGTTTTTTTTTTTCGCGAAATATCAGAAGCCCTGCATGGTTGCATGGATGTGTGGTTACTCAGCTGGAAATAGAGAGGAAAACTGCAAACAGATCTTGTGAACATGGATTTACGAGTCATGTTATCACTCGCTTTGCTCGAAAATTTTATGGTTCGATAGTCCAGTGTGAACAGCACAAAAATATTGAATGGTTCCGTGTGAACAAAGTGTCTGCTTAAATTTTTTAACTGGTCATAAAATGGACTGGAACTGCTTGAACATACATGTAGCCTTTAATATTGTGTAAATCTTTTTGCCTTTTTTGAGAAAAATAACCTTGTTTACATTTGTTATTGTGTTCATAACTACACTGTGATTGACTGTGTAAACTGCATTGTGGATCAATGTCTTCTTCCCAGACATCTCTCGCATGTTTTAACAGCATAAAACAATGATTAGAATCTTACTACAAAGATTTCTGTGACCACCAATGATTGACCTTTGATATTATTTTTTTTCTATAATAAAATTGTTTGTCTTTGTATTTGTTTCTTTCTCATAGAAAAAAAGGAAACAAATAGAGAGGTACTTAGGTATTTGGAAAAATCTGGGATAAAAATGTTAGCCCATAGTATAGTATATGCAGAAATGAGGAAAAATCGAGTTTTGTATGAGACATTTGGTGTCCTTTACAGGAGACTAGGAAGTTTTTTCTGTTTCCAGAAGACTCCTGGATGATCAGGAAGAGTTGGCGTACATTCAGTTAAAGTGTCAGTAATGTTCATGTAAGTGACTTGCTGCTGATAATATTATGTATAATTGTCTCTCTTCTTTGTCTCTTAGCTGTGTCTCTTGTAACTCCTCCACCCTGTTATATAGAGATGGCTGTTCCAACTGGTGAAGGACCAGCCCTGAAAGGAACCCTCACTTCATTACTGGTGCCTCATCAATCTGTGTTCCCATTTGTGTGCATCAGAGAACCAGAACACAAATTCACCAATGGAGGTAGCCCTTCCAATTCTCCTGCCTCTAAAACCAGAAGAATCGATGATCATGGCCTCACATCACCTGCTGTTGGCATCATGCTGATGTTTACCCAGCGAGCACAAAAGAATTCTGACAGGTGTTTGGATGTAGTTAAGTCTAGTTCTACAGACTGGGAGGAGGTGAAAGTTCCGCAAGCCATCTCTGAAGGAGATGAGGTTTATTTCAAGACTGCAAATGTCGATGGGCCACTTTTTGCAGTGAAGAGACTTTCACCCTGTCCTGGAGTTCGCATTTTACTCTATGTGAACAACAATATGGATGAGATGGAGAAATTCTACACATTAATCACTGGTAAAACTCCACTAGCTTATAACAAGATTGAAGAAGGCTTGAGCTACCGTAAATTCCCACTCTCTGACAAACTAGAACTTGAACTTGTTTTGCACCCGTCTGTCAAATCACACACTGTGAAAAACACTGCACTTTGCTTCATGATGAATGGAGTAAACAAAATGTGTTCTGAAATTCCAGGTGGAGTTCGAAACATTGGAGAAGGACATTGGCAAGTCAAAGATCCCCAGGGGAATGCAGTTATACTTTATAGTTTGTTAAAATAGCTGGCTGTTTATTTTTGTAGCTTTTAAATGTGAAGTTTTACATTTTCTTTCCTTTTTCAAAAGAGTACTAGGGCACTTTTTCTGGGAAAATACTCTATAAAATAACATGACTACATGTAATAGCAAACACAGAGAGTCCTTTGATGTTAATGTACTATCAACACAGGGGACCCAAGCTCACAATTGTGAATTGTTGTATGGTCCATTAAATTTCAAGAGTTTGGATTGTACTGATCACATTTTAGGAGTCAAAGGGTAGCAGAATTCCTTACCTTGTCTCCGTTTGAGTGTGTGTTCGTGGCTTTTAAGGCTGTTTGAGAGTGATACCCTTAAGTTTTAGTTGCAAGAGAGAAAAACAGCACAAATAAAACTTGATAGAATCACTCTGAAACAGCCTCAAATACCAGGAACATACAGTAAATAGCTCATGGAGACAAGGTAAGGAATTCCTCTCCAGTTTTTTACTCCAGTATAGCAATTTCTGTAATCCCCATACAAACCCCTTATAATCAATTGTTGCACAACAATTCCCATTTTGTCTCAGCTTCTACAACCTGTGGTATTCACCCCTAGAGGTAACTTATGATGAATTACACACATATCACTTCCTTAATCTACATTGTACTTTTATTAAAACTCATTCATGTAGCTTCATTCTTGCCTCTTCAGGTTTCGGCAGTTTAAAAGATAAGTAGTGCTATCCACCTGGGCCGAGTTGTTCAAAGCTGAATTAAGATAACCCAGGGTTAGTGCGAAATTTGAATTCATATTTGAAAGCTTAAAAAGCATTTCAGTTTTAATTCTTTTTGTCTACAAGTTGATGATTGGAAGCTCTAAAATTAACAGAGAAAATTATCCGAGAAAATGCTTTTGAACACAAGAAAAAAACGGGGTTAAATTTAACCCTGGGTTAAGCGCTAATCGGCCTTCGAACAACTGGGCCCTGATAAATCACCATCCAAGAGATAAGTATTAGGAAAACCAATTGCATTATAGAGTAGATAAAGATGTATCCATAGGATAGGGCTATGCCCCTTTTGAACAACTGAAGGCTGCAGCCAGTTGTTCAAAAGATCCATTGGATAAATTCTTATCCAATATATTGCTATCCAGTGGATAATGATTTATCCGGTGGATGGCGCTATTGAATAACTATTCATTTTTCCCTTAGACAAATCAAATTCCTGACACATGGGAAGATATAGGTCGCTCTCACGCATAGTAGCTTCCACGTAATTCAATTTTTTTTTTTTTAGGAGCTGTTTTGCTAAATTCAATGTTGTATTTTAGAAGATAAATATTTAAGATGCTTTAGAATGTTTTAAAATATTTTGCTGTGTGGTTTTCTTTGTCTTTTCCATGTTTTATCCTTTTGGGTTAAGTATGCATGCAGTATATGTGCTGCTTGGAACTCTAACACCCGGGGGGGTAGGGGGGGACTCCGCATATGAAAGTGGTGGGGATGCTCGTCGTCTCGCTTAGGGATGTAAATTTCGGATTTTGGTCTCATTTAGGGTGTTCTGGGCAAAACACCATCATATTTAGCCATGAAGGTCTCGTTTAGGGTTGCCAGCGAAAAAATATAAATATATATATTTGATATGCATATTTTTAATTCGTTTTGTTTACTCTATTCATATAATCTAAGTTTTCTCATTTGTCTGTGTTTTAACATGGTCTCTTTTAGGGATCAAAAGAAGCTCGGGCCACGCCCAGATCGGTCTCCTTTAGGGGTTTAATTCAAAATTTCCAACAAGCATTCCTACCCCTTTCATATGCGGAGTTCCCCCCCCCGGTTCTAACAGGTTGTTTTCGGAATTTTTTGTCTCTTCTGCTCTCGCAACTCTCGAAGAAGCGACAGCAGGCTATAGGTCTTCATTTCATTTATTTAGACTATCTTGCATTCTGAGTTTCTAAGATTACATCATTAATTTATAAATTAGTTTTACATAGATGTTGCATAATGGTAAAATAATTGCACATATCACGTACAAGACATCTCGTCGTCCTATTCTTACTCTTTAATTTACGTTCTCAATGATTCAAATCCTGATCTCAAAGACTTTAAAGAACCTATGGGTTGGGAATAGTGTAGAACCGAGTGTTCAGCAAAAACAGTTTATTGTGAAGGAGCTTATTATTGTAAGAAATGAGGTTATTTTATCATAACAATTTTATTAATTATTTTAACATAACAGTTTTAGGATAACTCATTAATTGATAATTGAACAATGCCTTGTTTAAAAGAAGATGTAACTAATTTCTAGCTGACCTTTGAACTGTTCTTTCGATAATTTGTTTATAGTTAATTATAGTTATTTCTTTCGATAATTTGTTTATAGTTAACAGTATTAAAATACTGTTAACTATACCAGATTAGCGCTTCCAAAGATCAGATGTGTAAACTAGTAATAGTTGACACTACAGCTGCGCCCGCTCTGTATATGTTGTCGGTCAATGGTATTCTTGGTCGTTGTGCAGCTCTGAGAAATAATTTATAACGATTCATAATGAAGATTTTCATACATATTCCATGCAAACGCAGAGATAAAAACAGGAAAACCCGGGTTCCATGCACTGATTCAGTCTAAACCATAAGAAAAGATTTGATTAGAAGTTGGAATTTTTCGTTATTTCTCTTTCAGTTTTTACATACAGTCCATTTTATTAGCCGGAAAGTAAGAGTTAGAAATTAAAAGGTTTGATCAATTCAGGCTCTCGCGTTCTCATTTTTTTACATATTAGACAATGCTTTAAAAAAACTTTATAGAAGGACATCTGTGAGCAGGGAATACGTCAGCACAGAATTTAATTGTCGGCGAATTTCTGTAATCGACCATCGCCCCCAAAGAGAGAGAAAGAGCGTGTGGCAAATTGTTTCCAATGAAAGATTTCTGAATGATAGGCTCTTGTCTGGCAAACTCTCCAAGTGTTTATACATATTACACAGTTATACACACCTCTTCACTTCATCTGCGCTTTGGAGTGTGTCTTTTGGTCCATTCAAAACAGCTGCCCCACAGAATGTCACTGATAAAAAGTAACGCAAAAGAGTATCGAAGTATGACAAGGCCTGTCCCGATTGTGCTCGACAACTTTTGAGCAACTTTTGGCGTTGGGAGCAACTTTTTGTGGTTCTAGCAACATGGAGATGAGCAATTTCTGAGCAAAATACACGGTTCAGCACATATCAAGCGCGAAAAAGTCAACGATAGATGTTGACTTTGAAGTTGACAGAAGTTCATAGAAAACTTCAAGATACTAGAATTTTTTGAGTGTCATCAACCCAGACATGCGAAAGGTAAGCATAATAAGGAAAATTTCACTACACATTTCGATATATTATAGAAAAAAAAAGAATTGATAATAAGGCCTCTCATAGAGAGCTTGGGCTACCTGTGCTCTTGCACAGGTATAACTAACTGTACAACAGGCGTCCGAAAATCAACCCAAGCGGGCAACCTCGTTCCCAGGGTTCTCTCCTACCCGCTCCGTACGGCGGGTAGGAGAGAACCCTGGGAACGAGGTTGCCCAAGCGGTCCCTTCGGGGACTTTCTCTTTTAAGTCATCCTAACCATTTCTTACTTGCGGGCGTGAACAATAGAAACGTTATCTGCATTACCCAACGATTCCATGCCTGGGCACATCTGCTTTATGGAAGATAATTTATTGCAATCAATTTCTAAGTTACGCCATGTGTAGGTCCAGTAACGTTCTTCGTATATTTTAGGTAGCATCGTGCACACAGCGAACATAGAGATCAGAGAGTGTGTCAAGTGGTCGCTTACAAGAGGTTAAAAACAGTAGAAAATCATTAAACTTTCAGGCCCAAAAAGTGGTCGCGGTCGCTTACAGGAGGTGGTCATTTACTAGAGGTTCTAACTGCAAGGTTTTGACTGGGAAAGTTTTGGTGTTTTGGATAGGCGGTCGCTTATGGGAGGTGGTCGCTAACGAGAGGTGGTTACACATGGAGGTTCGACTGTATTCGGAAATGTTTATCACCGCTGTTTCTGTTTTATTTTTGATCAAACTACGATGGCCCAAGAACAAAAATGTTTATGATTCAGAAACAAGGTTAGCGGCGTTACTGGTGCAGAATCAGTCTTCACGCCCGGGGGAGACCCGCATATGAAAGGGGTGGGGATGCTCGTCGGAAATTTTGAATTAAACCCCTAAAGGCGACCGATCTGGGCGTGGCCCAAGCTTTTTTTGATCCCTAAAAGAGACCATGTTGAGACAAATGAGAAAACTTGGATTATATGAATGGAGTAAATAAAACGAATTAAAAATATACATATCAAATATATATTTCTATATTTTTTCGCGTGCAACCCTAAACGAGACCTTCACGGCTAAATATGGTGGCGTTTTGCCCAGAACACTCTAAATGAGACCAAAATCCGAAACACCCCTAACCGAGACGACGAGCATCCCACAACTTTCATATGCGGAGTCCCCCCCTACCCCCCCCCCGGGTGTTAGAGTTCCAAGCAGCACATATACTGCATGTACACTTAATTCAAAAGGATAAAACATGGAAAAGACAAAGAAAACCACACAGCAAAATATTGCGGAGCTCCACCCCCCCCCCCCCCCCCCCCGCCTCGCCAGCTCTTCACGTTCTTTCGGACTAAAATAACGCCAAATTAAGTGTATCAAAAGCTTGGTGGTCGCTAACAGACGTTTTTTTTAATTTACAATTCTGATCTACAATTATATCTCGACTTAGCCCGCAAATACAGTCGTCTCTCCGCGCTCCACGCCGAAAAGATCTTTCCAGCGCTTCCAAAAGCCGTCTCAGTGTTGAGCCTTTTCTCCAGAAAGCGGCGGAAATCGAGCCTCGGTGCTCTTCCCTTCCAAATCACTTTCTTCTGGTTAGTTTTCGGTAAAGGCGATAAGATACCAAACTCTCTTTTTTGGTAAGCTTGTGCCTATTTTGGGACCTGAGAACTGTCCGCCTTATGAAGGAGTAACACCTAATTCATAGTTGAGCCACAGACAATTGAACGTGAAAAAGCAAAACCGTGTTATGATATTAGACCTAACAATTTACAATTTAAGAATGTTTAATTGGGAAAATAATCCTCCGTTGAACAAGATCAATGTTACTGGTACTGAAGATATGCCTAATTCAATGCCCCCGCCCCCTCGTCTATGTCACAAGTCTAGCCACAGTCCAGAGGCTTATGTACCAGATGAATTTTTCAATAAAAATGCCTCGAGTGGCCCAAATCGCTTGACATAAAATTCTGTCACACCAGCGAGGTCTCCCAATACGTACGGCTCCAGCTCACGAGTGGTTTGATTGATGTAAGTTATGGTCGACTTGCCCTTCTCCCCCTCAGTTTCTTTTATCAGCAATCCTGAACACAAGTGTTCTTTACGATTATACTCTGGGAAAGGTTGTAGAGTGGTTAATTTGACTGACCGGTAAGCAATCGTAAAGTGGTCTCTTGTGTCGCAAGGGATCCTGCGTGACACCAAAAGAACTACATCATCTGGTTTTGTTGCGTTACGCAAGTTGTTCTCCAGAACCATGTGAAGAATCTCGTCGTCATCGTCGACGACCTCTGCTACCTCTACTTTGATCAAAAGTGGGTCCCATTCTTTTCGACCATTTTCATTTCTTAACAGCGCAAACACTTCACCAGGAGGAACGGCTACACATAGAGTGGCCTTCACACAAAGGTAACTGTCGCTTTCACATTTGAAAAGCGTGACACCTGACGAGGATCGCACCTGTTCCCATTTGGTCAGTTCGTAAAGTTTCACCAGCGCTTCTACGTTGTTGTAGTTCAGCAGCTGACTTATATTCTGATTCCAAGGAATGGCGATGACGGGTCCCACCGATTTACGGATCTGTTCCCGCTCTAAGCGGAGCCGTTTCCTAGCCATAGCCTCACGCGCGCGTCGCTGCGCTTCCTCGGTGTCTAATCGCAAAGGTACCAGGATCTTTGGAGCGCCAGTCTTGTCAGGTGCAACAAAAATCAAAAAAGCGCTGTTGACGTGTCGCACTTCACCTCCGATTGAATAAGCCTCTACTCGACATCCTACTTCCATATGCACGTCATACGTGTTATTAACCATAGTTTTAATGATTACCCGATCTCCGACCTTGATGGGACCTCGAAATTTGACCTCGTCAACAGCTCGCAGCTGCGGATGGGATCTGCAAAGGCGGGTAGCAGCGATGGTGCAGGCGGCTACCATCCAAGCCATCACTTGACCACCAAAGGCTGTTTGATGATGGTTTGCATGTGGCGGAAGAACAAGCTCCACGCTTTCTAGTGTAGTCTTGAGAGGCGAGATTTTCTCATCAGTGGACTTTACATTCTCTGGCCGAGAAGTCCATTGTTGACGCTCGGTCTCGCCATTCTGCTTTAGCGCAAGCTCTTTGAGGTTAGTCGGATACTGTATCCGCAATCTTCTTCTCTCATTGGCTAGAGCATACTGTAATTTTTCCTCAGCGGTGAATGGCACAACAGGAGTCAACCGCTGTTTTTGATTGTTTTTATCCAACGCTACAAAAGTGAAAAAAGCATTGCAAACTTCTTGTACCTTGCCACTAAGAAGGTCCTCTACCTTAACCGAAACTCCAACCTCCATGCTTGTGTTGAACGCTCGATTCACTCGTGCCGTCAAGTTAACAACCTGGCCGACGTAGATTTGCTGTGCGAAATACAGCTCGTCCATGGACGCCGTCACACAAGACGCTCGAGCGTGTTTCTCGGCCGCGAGACACGCCACGGCGTCCATCCATTTCAAAAGCTGTCCCCCACTGAGGCAATTTTCTTGTCGTTCGTTCGTGTGCGTTGGAAGAACAAGTTGATTCATTTCCACCTCCGAAGCATTTTTGTAGTCCATTATTGACACTCAAAGTTTTTTAACAGCTAGTGAATCACTCTTCGGTAACTCGGCATTTATCAATGACTTTTACATAATCTGCCTCGCTCTTGCATAACCAAATTCAGAAGGAAACTGCTAACTTTATCTCCTCTTTGACTTTCGGTGAAGTGGTTTAATAATCCTTAAGCAACAATCAGTTACATCACAAATATTGTAAACAGGGATATAGATTTGCATATGCCTGATCAGAGATTTGTTTGCGTAACGACGTGAGATGCATAAATCAATAATGACACATGAAGACGTCCTGCGGTCCTACGCAAGTCGTGAAAGCCGCAGAAAGTATCACTGATAAAAAGAGACTGGTTTATCTGAATTTCAGTGTCCTATAAGCCTTTTTGACAAAATGTCGCATTAGGAAAGATTTTACTTAAAACCCTATAAAGTGACAATAGCTGACACATTTTCCGCGTTCTTTCTTCTACGTTTTGTTTTTGTTTCTTTTTTCATCTTAATATTCAGCTGGGAAATTTTTTTTAATTATCATCATTATTATTTTGCTGCTTCTTGTTCTCTCTAGATTTTTCTTGGCGGCAAAGTTTTCACGAAAACGACAAGGGACTTGTAATGTGTTACACGGTGTTTTCGTCACGTAACGCTCCCCCAAAAAAGGAAGCTGAAAACAATCTATCATAGCTGATTCATCGTTCGATGGGTTCAGATATCAAGGACTTGAAGATCCAACGACGCGGACGGCAACGAGAAGGTAAAAAAACAATAGGTTTAATAAGCAAAACAACAACTTCGCACGTGCATCACACTTTTTTTGTACATTTCTTTACCGTTTTTACACGACTACGACGTGGAAATGCCTTATTTCGCGTTTTATGGAGGACGTAAACAAGCAACGTCGTTGTCGTCGCGTCGTTGGATCTTAAAGTGAACTTACTGCAATTGCACCTCATGTGATCGTGATGCGTTATAGCTCACTTTTTTCCCTTGTGATGTGTGATGGTCTAAAAAAGTCAGCGTGATGTATGAGAGTGTGCCTTAGTTTTGTTTCTTAGTATCTGTAGCAATTTTCTTTATTGTAGCCGCATTTTATGACACAATGGCCGAATTTATACTAGAGACGAATTATCCTTCTCAGACGGATAATTCGTCTATAGTATAAATTCGGTGCTAAGACGAATTATGGGCAAAAGTCGCCTGAGGCCGATTCGTCTGTTAGCACGGCTTGAAGACGTGTTAAATTTATATCTGGACGGAATGTAAACGGTTTTTTGACGAAGCTCCACATGAGAGGGCCTGGTTTCTATATTTTCGCAGTGTTTCCTGTTTCCCGCGTAAAATATCTAGACAAATTAGCGTGTAAATCCGAAGACGAATTTTGAAAATATAGAAACCAGTCCCTCTCATGTGGAACTTCGTCAAAAAACCGTTTACATTCCGTCTAGATATAAATTTAGCACGTCTTCAAGACGTGCTAACAGACGAATCGGCCGGCGAATTATCCGTCTGACGGATAATCCGTCTTGACGGATAACTCGTCTCTGGTATAAATTCGGCCAATGCATGATTTTCCGCTAGCCGTCACGTGTAGTTTTTTCTAAGGCTCGGAGAAATTCGACGGGTAACCATCTCGATCAAGAAACTTCTTTATTGCTGTTGAACTCTAGACGGCGAAAACAGCCGTTTCTCGTCGCTGCTCATGATCACAGCTGGGGACGTTTCGCCAAGGGGACGGTTTGTCGATCCTCGCGAAACGTCCCCCAACGGCGATGAGCGAGCAGAAACGTCTGTTTTCGCAGGCTAGTTGAACTCGGAACCTACTACAGCGTTCGCCCCAACACGTTACAACGGGATTGCTGTAAGCCGGTTGGCACAATAAACTCTGAAGTCTTGTGGAATCTGTGAGTCATTTTAAGCCCGGTTTACACCACAGAAAATTTTTGGCACGGCTCGGGTGAAATTGGCACGGGTGCCAAAAAAGAGCTCGGCAAACTTTGTTTACACTACACCTGACCATTTTTACCGCAACAAAAATACCGTGCCAAAATTTTTTGACCCTCGTAAGTTCTCTTGGAGACATGCGCAGTTCAATTAGAAGCAAAGATGGACGACGAAGCGTTCCTTCTGTATCTCTTATTTAAAGAAAGACGTTTTACAAAGTTCAAAGCTCAACTATGGACACTGAAGTTGGCAAAAATTTGCCGGCAAGAATCCTCTACCTTAAAAAAAAAGTAAACAAGGAAACATTTTATGTTTCTTGCGGCTATAATGTTGACAAATTAAATCCACCCATCGACTGAAGCGTTTGGTCGCTTCTTTCATAATTGTAAGTAATTCTTTTACGTCGCTTTCTTTCCAAGAACGTCCGCGTGATTTTGGTGGAGAAACGAGCAGCCATCTTGAAATATACGGAAGAAAACCGCTAGCCTATATGAATGGAGGCTCAAATTTGACCCGCTAAAGTGTTAACACTACATGTTCTATCCGAACCGTGCTGTTTTTTCTTTTTCAGCACCCGTACCATTTTCACCCGTGCTCGGACTACCTCTCCGAAGGTCCCAGCACGGGTACAAATTTTGGTTCGGCATGGTTGAAATTTGGTACGGACAGGTTGTTTACCCTGCAAATTTTATCCGAGCCGAACCCTCTTTTAGGGACCCGTGCCATTTTCCCCCCAGCCGTGCCAGAAATTTTCTGTAATGTAAACTGGGCTTTAGTGTTATTTGCTATAACTGATGTAAAGATAACTGGTCTTGAATCATATATTTGAAAATCATATACAGAATCAATTCAAACTTTTACAAGCTAAGCTTCCATGTTAATCAACGGAGCCTTCTCCAATGGCGAAGGGACTCTCTGTCGTATCATTTTTTTAAAGTAGATGCTGTAGATGCCTACAGCTTTGTATCATATTCACTACTTTAACATTGCTCATACACCGAATGCTTGTTTACCTCTCAAAATTTTGCAAAAGCATTGTAGTCTATTTTTCTTGAGACGACTGGAAAAAGGGAAAATCAGAAACTAATTACAAATTTGGGGGATAAAAAGGCGTATTATGGGCAATGTGTATTTAAGGGTGAATCAACAGGATAAAATGCATTTTGATTAAATCTAATTTACATGCAAGAGTACTGAAATCTATTCGACAGCTGTGTAAACTATAGAGTGTTTTCACGTGACGTCACGGCGGCCATATTGGTGTCCCAAAACAATGAAACGGCGGCCATGCTGGTGTCCCAAACCAGTCCTGTGGGAGTTGAACTCTTTTCTTATGCAAACGCTTTCTTTTGTTCCAATAAATTTGCATAGATGCTGACCACGTGAGTGAAAACACTCTATTCAGAATGTTTAGTAGCATAGATACCAAAATTCTTTTCCATTTTCTAAGTGTTGACTCGTGCATGCCCACTATGCAAATCACATGTATTGAAGAGATCAATAAACACTTTATTCTGGATTAACATGTAAAATGAAAATAATCTTAAAATCACATAAACCAAATAATACTAACGGCTTTTTATATTCGAACGAAATCAGTATTTTCCAATTTAAACGAATTCTTAACATAGACCTCCTGTAGACCACTGTTTCAGATAATCATCGGATCACCAGCTCAAATTTTTTTTAGTAGATCAATTAATAAATGTTTTTCTTTTCTGTCTTTTTGCCTATCAAACGTTGGAGTAGCAGACATTGGATTTGGCTGAACTATTAAACTCCCTCGACAGTGTTTGCATTAATTAGTTAAACTGTAAAACACACAAATGCAAATCAGCATAATAATTACTTAATAACTGGGAATTCATCAAGATCTGTGTTCCTTCGGGTGTTGGAAAGCTCTTAAGGGTGTAATTCAATGCAAATTTATCTTCGCGGAGGTACACCAGAACAGACCACATTTTGTGAAGAGACTTCATCTGGCCAATATATTTCTTTCTGTCCGCAGAGATTTTTATCATTGCTATCTCGAAAACATGGAATGGAAATTTCGCGTCTTATTTTCCTTGGTTATCTTAGTAATATTTGGAGTACTGATAATGCTATCGTCGACAGAAATCAAGAAAGGTAAGAGTGCAATAAATTTAAAACATAATGGCGCAAATCATGGTTTCTGTTACCTCGACTATGACTAAAACTAAATCGGGATTTAACATAGGGATGATCGCATTTTTTTTGCTTTACCGTACTAGTGCTGCAACACCTTTTAACACTGAGTGGTTCTATAAACAGTTACCCTTAGTAAGGATAGTAAGGATTTATTTCTACCATCATTTAGATGAAATTTAAATTCATCATTTTAAAAATATAATATTCAAAAAGTCTCGTCCAAAGAAGTGGTATAATTTATAACCTGCTGGAAATTAAAAGACACGACAATGAATCTTGCTGTTTCAGTATTCTATTCTCTCAGCATGATTTCAAGTCACAATTTTTAAAAGCTCGTTCTTTCAATGGACAGACGAGATCACGTGACTTCATGGGGCACGTAAAATTATTCCGTTTTGTGGCGGTCGCTCCGAGTGAGGAAATTCAGTTAAACATGTTTATGCCAGAGTAAAGAAACAACAATTTGACTTCAGTGAAGTTTAAGAGCCAATCTTGGACTTATTCTGCCTTCAAGATTTCCAAAAAAATCTTTTGTACACGCAAATTCAAACAAATTTCCGATCTAGTGTTCCTAAGGGTTGACTGGCGCTGGGAAATAGTTATCAGTGAATTATGACATGCATGTCACCCTAAGCTAAGCCTTACATTTTTAAAGTCTTGCATTTATTTTGATCTGTTTCAAAACAAAACCGACAAAAATCATGCTATAATTTACTTCCCCTTTAATCTTCCACATCACTCACGTATTACTTCGTTCTTGTTGACACGAGAACATAACGTTCCTTTAAAACTGTTCTTCTTTGCTCCTTTAAGTGTGGGCAAGGCTTCACACACATTACAGGATTTTACGTTTCTCAGCCTCGGCAAAAATTATGGATGAAAAGCGTTCATTCATTCCGGCGGGTTTAGAATGCCGAGCACGGAAAGAAAAAACCTTTCATCCTAGAATTTTGTGGCTTTTTTGTCGCCTTGGAATTGCCATGTTTTGGCTAGAATGTCAGTTCTCACGGTTGAAATGACCTGCGGCTTGATTTGATAGGTCTTGCCATTTATCATTTCTCGTTGTTTCGCCTATGTGAATATTTTTACTGAGGCTAATTGTTCACGCTTTACGGGATGGCTTTGCGCTGCCACGAAAATCATAACGGATAGGGCTTCTGTTCGCGCACAAGAACGGCGATTGCGGCGCGGCTGCTGTGACGACGATCGGATAGGTTTTCAGTGTGCAATACTTTGGTGCCGTGTGAACCAAGAGACGCAGACATTCTCTCTTGATGTGAACACAAAAAGTAGGAGCGAGGATTGAATATTCAGGAGTGAGGGCTGCACCAAACCCTCTAGGAACGACTTGTCCCGCTCCAGGCTGTGCGGCTGTTGGCACTGCACCTGACGTCATGCAGCTTTTCGTGGCGCAACGAAAAGCTATCCGCTATCCGGTATAGTCTATTTATTTATTTACCAGCTTTTCTGGACATAGGCCTGCCCAGAGGGAATGTGCACGAACGGGACTCGGGTCCCATGCGAGGTGCCATCCCTACCCAATCCCACAACCCGTAAAGGTTGACCACACCACCGGGGTCTACGACCCCTACTCTTTTCGAATAGTGAAGTGCGTTCTTTTAAGTCCCACAAGAACAAATCAGTAAAAGTGCTGTGAGACGGGACCTACGGTTTTCCGTCCTTATCCGAGAAGAAGAAAGTCTAACCATTTGCAGATGTCATTACAAAAGCACACCCTGAGTGTTGGCCCGGTCGGGGTTTGAACCCGCGAGAGCGGCGCTCTCCCAACTGAGCTAACCAGGCGGCGCTAAAAACGGTCTGAACATAACGTTATATTAGTTTTCCTATTATCGCCTAGGCCTGAGTAAGGCCATTGTCTGTTGAAACGCAGTGATATAAATTTTTCTCTCTTTTCAGTTTCAGAAGCGCGGATTGCAATCCAGACTGATGTGTCTGTAAGTAATTGAACATAGTGTAACTATTAATTAAATTGAGTAAAAACCAAAATGCAGCCCTTAATCGGCCTCGTCAAATTAGATACCTCAGCACTTAAATGGACGACCATGTGATAAGAATTTTGTAATGACATATATTCATTGAATATGCGTCTTAGGCAGGTTTGGATGTAGCTATCAAGAAAGACTGAAAACCCAATTGTTTTCTTATTTTCACAGACAGTGACGGCCATATCAGCACAAGAACTTTTGCTGACTAAACTGGCTGAAAGGCAAGAAATGAGGATACAACAACTGTCTAATTACTGCTTGGAACATTCAAACGAAAAGTTACCGTGGGACAGAAAACGGCAACTCGACCAATTTCTTGTCGACGATGACAATAAATTTATTTACTGTGCCGTTCCTAAGGTGGGAACAACACCCATGAGGATGACGCTACTGCGTTTGAGAAACGACAGCAGAATAAAACTTACGGGAGGTTCAGTTCATCTTCCTAAATACTGGAGGCGTTTAAGTGATCAAGAATTCAACGAAACAGAGTTATCCAAACGTCAAAATACACATTTTAACTTTCTGTTTGTTCGAGAGCCGTTTCACCGACTTCTGTCCGGCTACAAAGATAAATTCTTTGGAAAAAACAGAGTTTATACCAACGGGTATCGTCAACTGATAGTGAGAGCTTTGAGGCCAAAAGACGAGGAGAAGGTTGCAACAGAGACGAATAACGTTACATTCACCGAGTTTCTAACGTATCTCTTATCTGATAGAAACCCGATGATTCGCGATGGTCACTGGAAGCAAGCACAAAAACTTTGCTTTCCGTGCGCTTTTGACTTCGACTTTATTGGCCATTTTGAGACGCTTCAAGAGGACGCAGATTATTTGCTGAGCAAAACGGGTTTTAATGACCGTGTTAAATTCCCAGTCGTACGTACGTCACAGGTTTCTAGTGATTTTTTAGAGTATTACTCAGAAGTTCCAAAGGAAATAATATTCAAACTGGGAGAAGCTTTCAGGAGTGACTTTGAAATGTTCGGCTATGCATTCCCTGGACCTCTAAAAAGTTTACTTGAAAATTATTTTAATAATAGTACCCAAAGTTAACATCCTTGATTTAGACAAAAAAAAATTTAATTATTAGGATTTGTAGCTAGAACGTTGTTTATTAGAAGAATATTAAACAAATTATTGCCGGCGAAAAAAAAGAAAGCCGCAGAATAAAACGTGGAGGCAATGGCCATTGGCACTTTCTTGAATTATGTATGGCCGATTTGAAGAAAATGTGGGCACATTATTGCCATTCCTTTGTTCTTACAACTGGTCTGAATGGTAGGTGGGCGAAGGCCCTGGTGTTGAGTTCAAGGTCCGTTCGGGCGTTTGAGGTGTCAGCGGAGGACATTCAGAGAACAGGAGCCCATAAACCGGAACGTGCAACTCCCATTCTTTTCCTACGCAACGGCGTTTTCACAAATCAACTTTTTTTTTTAGCTCCATTTTTCAGCACTTTTCCCCGCGAAAATGGAAGCACCTTTCCGTATGCGTGCGTATCCGTAGGTACGATAAAAGAAGTAAATGCTATCAAAACATCCAAAATACTGTTTCTAGTCTCCGGCTTTTGATGACTGATTTGTAAGACTTATTTTAAATTCAAGCTTTGCGAGAAAATTGAACTAAAAATGAACTGGTCTGTGAAAACGCCGTTGCACCGGCACAAGGGAGGTGCTCGCTCCGGGTTATGAGCTCCTTACCGAAGCTTGCTGTTTGTGCTCACGTGATTTTTAAATTTTTTGATGCACTTCGTACATGCACCGTTTATGCACGTACACAAATGCGAGACGTGCTTTAGTCAAAATACATATGATTACGAAGCTTAAAATCCAGATATAGTTTAAGGCTTGCTCTTCATCTCCCCTATAATTTGTAACAGTGGTGTCATTTCAAAGCATGTTTATATGTTGCAACATGTATGCGGAGAGTACCGTGAGAGTAGTGCATAGCTTATCATCTTCATCTTCCATTTGATTAGCCTAAAAATATACTTGCATTTCATGATTGAGCATTTTAACTCAACCCACGTTAGTCACTGTCACCGAAAAGTCGACAATGTTTGGTTGCATCAAGCAAGAAGTCGACCCATTTTCATCGCACCAAGAGAGAATGAGCTCATTCTCTCTTGGTCGCACACAAGACCCTTTACAGTCCACTGTTGTACAACTGCGACACGCCACAATGATACAAACCAAATCAGTCTTATTGGAGAAAACTCGTTCTGGGTGGAAGGATCACTCACCTACTCGAGTTATCCTGGGCTCGCCAACTTTTCCGTCACTTCCTTACAAAATTTGGCGAAACGTTTACATGAGAACAACATGTTGGCTCGGTGAAGCTGGGGGATAGTATTAGATCATGCGTGAACATTGTTGTCAGGTAGACCTGAGCTCGGGCAAAAGGGTCATGACAATCTTCTTCCCACATAAACGCTCGTAAAAGTTGACTCGGCTGGGAAGGAGGTAAACGTGATTCTTAATCTCTCTAAATACGCAACGAAAGCAACGAGTCCCACAAACGCAAATCTGGAGATACGTTTCATTCCCCCGTCGTACTTAGTCAATATCAGGAATAGAAAAGAGAGAGACAGTGGCGAGGTTTTATGAGAAGAGACCTGTGATAAAGACTGGTCCGAGCGGAAAGGCATACGCAGACGACAACAACAGCACCGTTACTGAGTCGGTGAACGTAAGGAATGCAGTCCCGCCGAGAAGTCAGACTTTTCTGCAAATTCACCTTTCAATGAAGAATGACACAGGAGTTGAGTGCAAATCGTTACAAAGCGTTTGTTGCGAAGAACAATAAACTGGGAGCCAGCAGCTATGCAGATGACGCAGAGAGCTGGAGTCAAGGGCCTAGGCCTGCCATGACTCGGTACAAACGCAGGAATAAGCAGGAGCAGAAGCAAGACAAGGTAAGGTGACTGAATCAGAAGATGGCTGCAAAGACCTACAGGCCCAACAGCAGCAGAAGAGTGCTTTTAGGTGGACGAGGCAAGTTTGGGAACCTTCACGATTTTGAGGACTTTGCGGTAACTAAGGACTTTATAGCTTTTGGTCGTCAGTTTTGAGGACTTTGCTTATAAAGGTCACTAAGTGATTAAATCTGCGTTTCCGGCCAAGCGTACCTCTCGAAAGACGCAAAGGACTTCTGACGGACTTCATAATCTCAACATTCAGCTAATGTTATATACAAGGGGCAAGGACACTAGAGGATAGTTCTGTTTTAGGCCAATTCTGTGCAGAAGTCATTTCTTCAGTAGTGCCTAGTATACACAAAATGCTCACGTACAGTTATGCCGGAAGAAGTTATCAAACAAAGTTCTTCAGAGAGCACCAGCCACAATATGCTTTTGGTGATTTTTGCAAGCATAACATTTTAAAAACTACTTGAAAAAGTTTATCCAATTATTCTAAAGTTTCAACCCACTTCCATCCTTGTCATCCGTAGGAACATATGACAGGAAACAGTTCACATGCCTAAATATAGTCTTAAATAACAAAACTGTAATATTATTTTTGGAATTCAGTTGAGGCGTAGAAACGTTTTAGCTTAAAAAGATAGAAAATGGTGTGACAGTGCCCCTTTAAGATTGTGTTAACCTTTCTTTTTAAAAATGGAGGGAATACAGCAGTCGCATTATTATTCTTTATGCATATTCGTTATGCCTGTTATGCTTCGTTATGCAAGACCTTTAACATAAATAATCTATGCTTAAGTGTTACTCATCTATTTAGCTAAATGTACATATTTAAACAGTTTTAAATAGCAATTAAAGCGTTGTTGTTGGTTGTCATCCGGTAAGAATCAGCATTTCAAGAGACTTAACAATGTTTATTTGGATTTATTCAGGATACTTTTCGTGGTGGTATCCCATTAGAACTTAAACAAAACTATCACCATGGAGAGACTTCAACCGTGCGGCAAATATATTCTTTGCAAATAATATTCTTTGTATCCACGAAGACATTTAACATTATTCATTTCGGATTTAAAGATGGCGTGTCAGAGGAAGCCTTGCATGTCATTTACCTTGATTAACTTAGCATTTTTTGGCATTTTGATCATGCTAACTTTGGTGGAAATAAAGAAAGGTAAGTGAACTAACTAAATAAATACTAATGATGCCATAAATTCAACAGAAACGAAACTGCCTTGCCTGTGATCTCAGTGAAATCGAATGGAAACTGAATCGATAAACTAATCTGTTATTTATTTCAGCCATTTCATGTTACAAGACACGTATCACAACAACTCAACAACAACAACTTTAATAATACGATATACGATATCAAGGAGCTTTTAGAACCAAAAAAGATGACAGAGTGAGATATTGAATGCTTGTAAGTTGTTTCTATCCTTTAAGTGTGTATAAAATTTATTCAAGCGTATTGCTTTGGCATCCATGCCAGAAATAAACGTTACCTGACTATTTACAGACTCCCCTTACCCTGTTTTGTAGAATATGCTCAAACTGATGCGTCAGATATAATGAAAATACTAGAAAAATTAGACGCGTTTTAGGCCCGGGTGGAGCGCTGTATCGGTTCACATGATCAAAACTTAATTCACAGTTTGGTTTGACCTAAAATTATTCAGTCGGCTTTTGAGTCAAAACGTTGAACTTAATGCAGCCGAACGTAAGAAAAGAAATGTAGAACCGGTCTTTTTGCTTCAGGTTTTTGCTTAGTGCTTGCTAGCGACGGAAGCCGAGAGAGCGGAAACAGTGAAATGGAGATGGAAAAAGCCATCCCTTGTACTTACTATTAATGAAGGAGGCGGACACGAAAGCATATGGCAGATACGGAGACAGAAACAAATTAAAATTTTCCTTCCTTCCCTTCCCTTTATCCTTCTCCGTATTTCGTTTCATTTTCAGCCGTATATCTAACCAACCGAGTAGGTCTACATCCCAGTTAAAACCAAAAGCCACAACGGGGACAGAGAGCTTCAGCCAAGGCTCTATCCCAATCCTTCAAGCCCTGACGCTTGGAATACCCATTGTTGAAAGTTCTTTTCTAGGGGGAATTAGCGGGTTTTTAGTCTTCGACAAAAGGATGATGCTTGTTACGTTTTTTTTACTTTCTTTTTTGGCCTGTCTATACAAGTCTGTTATTCTTTAAAAACCTCGCCAGCTAAAATTCTCTCTCCGATCAAAACTGTAACACCTCCCCCTTTTTATGATGACCAGAAAACCCATATAATACCTTAATACGTAAAACTTCTGTGATTGGCTAGGTGACATTCATTAGCATTGAGCCTTCGAGTGGTTTACCCTTTCAAAACACTGTTCTTTCTTAGACCCCATTTACACGGGTCAAGGCTGACAAAATTTTTGAACGGACAAACCTTGCACGGATACGCCTTTCGTTCACACGGAAACCGAGCAAACGTACATGGACAGGTTTTTGAACGGCAAACAGCATGCAGTACTGCAATTTGTAACAGAATTTGGATGGTTCAGTGCAAACGAATTGCAAAGGTAAAAAATTCGTCCGTTCAAAAATTTGGCAAGATGGCCGTGTACACAGTCAACTTTCGGCTTGCTGACACCTCGCCATAACGCACACCCCGATAATACCGACAGCGGCCAAATCCCGGGCAAAAATAAATTACAGAAGTTTGACTGAAATAAACTTCCGCTATTACGGACTCTCGCTAATGAGGACACTAACTCGAGGTCCCTACAGTGTCCGCTATAAGGGAGTTGATTGTAATCGGGGTCTCAAACTTCACCTTTTAAGGCATATGTATTTTTACGATAAGAAGAGTTGCCGCGAAAGCTTACCAAAATAGAACATCTATTTAACACCGGATCCATCATAACAGGGGAAGATCGCGACTTGTGTCAATCGCAAAAACTTTAAGGGGTGCCTTGTAAAACTAAACAAAGAAGGCATGCATTTCGATCTAAAACATCCCATAGTTAGCCAATCATATAGAAATTGCAGTAGGGCGAAAAAAATTTTGCTGAAACTTCCATTGCTTGCATTTTTATTGCTTAACAATACTGAAAATCGCAAGGCTCACAGTAGATATTTACCTCAGAAGTTGTGTAATTCATCTCAGAAAAATTCCCTTTCAACGTTAAATAAGGTCATGGACTAAGTGCCGGAATAAGACAAAAACACTCTCCTTTTTGTTCTGTTTCAGAAGGGACTGGAATCCAGACCAATGTGTCGGTAAGTATTACATACTACATAATGCAATATGAAATAGAAGTGCGTAATATTGTGTTAGTCACAAAATGCTAGAATGTCTCTGTTTCTCAGCATCAAATCCCGGATATATAAGAACCTAACGTCCATGACAATTTTCTCCAATTCTAATTGGCAATCGGCAGACCTGATTTTATCCCGAATAGGACAGTACGTGTTATGGGACACTGAGGCACGCTTGTGCAGGTGCTAATATCTCTGCTTAGCATAGTCCAGTCAAGAGAGAATTCATTCTCTCTTGTTACTGTGGAACGACCAATCACCTCTCATAAGCGACCACTTCCCATCAGCATCGACCACTTATCCAAAACACCTGCAAACTTTTCCCAGTCAAAACTTTACAGTTGGAACCTCTCGTAAACGGCCATTGCTGTACACGACGGCGCGGACCACTTTTCGGGGATGACAGTTTTATAATTCTCCATTGTTTTTAACCATTTGCAAGCAATCACTTGATGTAGCACCCTCCCCCCAACAAAGAAAAAACGGAGGGGGAGGGTGTGGGTACACGTAGGCTAACTATACGACTGAATAACTTGAACCATACATATCATAACTCAGAAATTGCGTGCAATAAATTATCTTCATAAAGTCAGATGAGTCAGAGCGTCTGCTCGGGTAGCTAGTCTTCATTTGGTGGTCGCTTATGGGAGGTCAGTACTGTCTGTTTTTAGTTTCAGTGCCGGAGTAATTGCCTCAAAGAAAGATTACTAACATGTTACTGAACTACGGCTTATATCCTCAGTAGATACCGAATAGACATTTAAGCTCATTTTTTAGTAAAGTTAAAAAGATGTTAATTCTCATTATATCGACATTATAAGCGAGTTTAAACTTATCCATTAATTTCTCTGTTGTCCCATCAGATTACAAGCACAGACCAAATAAAATGTTCTTACCTTTTTGCTGGGTTTGGCTGCAACGATTCAGGATGAAAACTCTTCGTGATAATTTTTCTTTTTTACTTTTCAGACAATGACCGACAGATCAGAACAATATCGTTACATGGCTGGAACACAAGAAAGGAGAAAACAGCAGCTTAAAAATTACTGCTTAGTACATAATGATCAAAAGTTACCCTGGGAAGAAAAACGACAACTCGAGCAATTTCTTATCGACGATGACAATAAATTTATTTACTGTGCCGTTCCTAAGGTGGGAAGTACTCCAATGAGGATGACAATGTTACGTTTGAGAAATGACAGCAACTTAAAACTTACAGAAAGTTCAGTTCATTCTCCAACGTTTTGGAAACGTTTAAGTGATGACGAATTCAATACAAGAGAGTTATCGAAACGCTTATCTACACATTTCAAGTTTCTGTTGGTTCGCGATCCGTTTCACCGACTTCTATCCGGCTACAAAGATAAATTCTTTGGAAAAAATAGACGTTACTCCAACAGATTTCGTCAAATGATAGTGAAAGCTTTAAGGCCACAGGACGAGGAAAAGGTTGCAACAGCGACGAATAACGTTACGTTCACCGAGTTTCTAACGTATCTCTTATCTGATGGAAACCCGATGATTCGCGATGGTCACTGGAAGCAAGTAGAAAATCTTTGCTTTCCGTGCGCTTTTGACTTCGACTTTATTGGCCATTTTGAGACGCTTCAAGAGGACGCAGATTATTTGTTGAGTAAAGCGGGTTTTAATGACCGTGTTAAATTCCCAGTCGTACGGACATCACAGGTTTCTCGAGATTTCTTAATGTATTACTCAAAAGTTCCACGGGAAATTATACTTAAGCTGGGAGAGGCTTTCAGGAGTGACTTTGAAATGTTCGGCTATGCATTTCCTGGACCTCTTAAAAGTATAATTAAAGACTACTTGAGTGATAGAGCAGGCGATAGAGTCAATTAATTGATTAAAAATTAGAGAAAGGTAGGATTCTATTTTAGGTGTGCCGCTGCAGCCTTCAAACCCTGATCCTGTTTAAGACAATAATGTTTCACTTTGCTACGCTGTTTTAAGACACACCTATAGAATAAAGTTATTTTTCCAACAAACAAAAAAATGTTGGTACCACAAATGTAGAGAATTCATAGCTAGCCAACCTTCACACTCTTTTAAAGTCCTCTAGTCCAAAAAGACACCCTCTTCAAAACACTAAATAGAGAAATTGCACAACCTGTCAGACTCAAGACCTTGAAAACCATTCCCTGGTTAGCTGCACATACCCCCCACCCCTTCCCCCGTCTAGTCCACTGAATAAGGGAATGCCCCTCCGGGGGTTACCGCACGGCGACCAGAGTATTATAGTCACTGGAGAAGCACTCGGCATGAACAAGTCAGCCGCAAACCACGACAGAAAAGAGCGAAACGTCGTTGTTTTGTAAATGCGTCAGCTGGGAAAAGGACTGGATCGATTTTAAGAGAAAGGACGGACTGCAAGCAAGCAGTCGAAGTATTGGCAAAAACGCTGTTTATTAGCGATACTAAGGTGTAAGCCCTATGGACGGACTTCCATATAAAAGTGACAGGTGTGCTCTTCGTCTCGCCTAGGGGTGTAAATTGGAGGTTTTGGTCTCACTTGGAGTGTTTGGGACGGAAATGCACTATAATTGCCCATTTAGGTATTGTTTAGGGCTAAAGAAATTTACAAAAAAAAACGTCGTCTGTTTTAGTATGGTCTCCTAAAACAGGGGGTCAGTTTAAGCTTGATCCACGCCCACAATGGTCTAGCTTAAGAGTTTAATTTCAATCTTCCGACGCGTATCCCCTTCACTTTTATATGGGAGTTCCCCCGGGACGCATTCCTGGTGATAAGTTTCGTTCCCAGGCTATACACAGGCAAGATCTGGACTGTCGACGTTTCATGAGAAGAAACCAGTCAAGTAAACAAATAATGAAAGGCATATTCCGAGCATATAATATGAAGCTGCGACAACGGTGGCCGAGGCTGTAGAGCTGAGAACAGAGAAGTCAAATTGGCTTAAGTAATTTCTGCCCCAGCCCTTTGAAAGTTGTCTCAAAGACAGCGGGAAGTGAGGTTACAGTCAAGAATGACCCGAGAGTTTAATACAAGCCCAATACAGAGTTTATTAAGAAGTACAATTAGCCAAGAGGACGCTGGCAGCCATGCAGTCGACTGTGAGAAAATCAAGGTCGGAGGGGAGACTACTAAGGCAGGGCTCCTGACAAAGCCAAGTAGGAGAAAAAGCGAGACGATGACTGTAAACAAAGAGAGGATGGCTGAAGAGCCACAGGACCACCAACACAGGCAGAAGACACAGGGTCCAGAGGAGATGTGTTTGTCGTTAGAACATCAAAACCGGTCGAAAACCTCTGAAAAAATGGGTTATTTTGATCGCGTTGCAGTTTCCTTACACATTCTATAGACCGCAAACCAAGAGACTGACGGCTCGCAAGATCGGTTTAAAGTATCTCGGTGGCCCTTCGGGCGACGTGCCGTGCGCCAGCGAGGATTGCGTGACGACTCTAAAAACGGCTGTGTAGCAGACTAGGATATGGCTTGCGGTTATTGATTTTCAAAAGTCGATCTGGGTCAGATAAGAAGCGAAGAAATCGTTTACAGTAGATTTATAAACATCCCATTGGGCTAATTAATCATGCTAAGCGACAGGTATAGACAGTTTTCAAGGTGAGACTTTACATAAGTAATTCATTTATTCACACGCAACTCCTCAGCTCTGGACCCTGTGCAGAAGAGCGTTGGTATGTCGACACCTCGAGTTTGAAAACTCTCACGAATTTCAACCTCGTTCCCAGGGTTCTCTCCTACCCGCCCTACGGAGTCTCTCGCTCCTTCTCGCTCCGTAGGGCGGGTAGGAGAGAAACCTGGGAACGAGGTTGCACGAATTAATTTTGAGCACATGTAAACAAACTACGGATTTATTTTTCGTTTTTTCATTTGTTTCAATGACTTGTTAGGTTAATAAGTGATGAATTTGCGCTTCCTAGGGTTGCCTCGCAGAAGACATCTGGGACTATACTGACTTTATAATCGATCCGTAAAAATTCACGTTATTTCTGGGAGGAAAAAGTGGGAATGAAGTGTCGCAAATTCTCCGCGCTTGAAGCGCGCTTGGGGCAGGGGTAAGAGCTTTCGCCTCCCACCAATATTGTCCGGGTTCCGATCCTGGTTCATGGTTGCGTACGAACAGGCCCCAGCCGGAGGGGAGGGGGGAGGCGGGGGGAGATGGAGTGAAGAAAAGGGGATAGACGCGAGATGCCCCTCCCCCTTCCCCTTCCCCGTCTTCTTTCTGTTCACCCTATACCCGGGGGAGGGGGAAGGGGAGGGGGGCTACTCTCTATAGTGGCCAATACAAGGAAAGGAGTACCTTTTTCACGCCGGATTCAGATATATGAAAGGGTAGGGATTGCATTAGTTGAAGTGTATGAAAGGTTAGGGAAATCTACATAGCGGTCTGTGAAAGGACTTCTACTAAGCTAAAGGGCTTACAAACTAACGGGCGTCTGGAAAAACCGGAAACCGGAATCCGGAATAGGAACGGGAATGGGAACAGGAACCGGAACCGGAACCGGAAACAGCAACGGAACAGAAACAGCAATGTGAAGGGGAACCGATACAAGAACAGGGATATTATTTACTTTAAATTATTTTAATTCGAATTCAATTTATACAGAAAATAAGAACACTACTCTGGTATCATGCTCCCCCCCGAATCTCTTTATAATACGGCAGCGAGGAGGTAGAAAAAGCCGCAAGTTAAATAAGTAAAGCAACAGCTTTGCGAGTGCATCGTATCGCGCTTTCTGTCAAATTCTTCACCGCGTATGCACAACTATGATGTAAATGATCAAATCTTAAGTTCTCTTAAGAACGTGAACGGCAGGCAATAAATTTTATTGTGTCTTTCTGAGCTCGGACGCGGTCTCCAGCTTCATTTCCCAACCTTTAAAAGACTGGGCAATTTGGAATTAATGAGAAATAGTTTGAATTAAGACCCGAATTCAGTTTCTCAGTGGCGTTTTCGCTGGCGTTGCCGTCGTCAGATCTTAAGGTTCCTTTTGTCTCTCACAGGAAGGTGGTTATCACATGTTAATATTATTTGTCAGACCATGTGTATACGAGACACCCATCGGAGACGTTTATTGGGCTGCCATACACCTCAGGTTTGCTCCATAGATATATTGTACGGTGCTAAATTGGGAAGTTAACCAGAGATAGATAGTCCACAGCTTAAAAAGGGTATTAACATGTACTTCCTCCCCCTCCCCCCCCCCCCCCCCACCCAAAACCCATCTCAGCGGCCAGTACTTCATCTACCTCAACCGCGTGCAATAGGGACCTTAATAAGCAAGCAGAACGTTGACGTCCAGGACATTAAAAATGGAAACTGGAAGTGGATGTTTTCTGTCTTTAGGTGCTCTGACTCAACAAATTCGCACACTGGAAGGTAAGAGGAAGAATTCAGATTCGTTGTGTGAGACAGAAGCGTTCCATCAAGCAACGGTCAGCGTTCTCGTTGCTTAAGTTCGCTATTATGTTTGACACGAAAACACAATGTGTCATAGGCTAAAGATAAAGAAAGGTTAATTAGATTAACATTTCAAGGGTGTTTTCTTGTTTCTTTAATTATTTCTCTGGCTTTTTATTTATATCACGATTATATCTTTTTCTTTTCATATTCTATACACTGTTTATATTTCCGTTCCTATTCCGGTTCCTATTCTATTTTTCCCTTATTTTTCGTATATAATCTGAACAGGAATTAAATCCAGATTAATTTAAATTAAGGTAAATGTTGTCCCTGCTTTTATATAGGTTTCTCTTCCCATTCCGGTTCCTATTCCGGTTCCGGTTCCTGTTCCTGTTCCTATTCCCGTTCCTATTCCCGATTCCGGATTCCCGCTTTTCCAGACGCCCCAAACTAACCGGGCGCGTAAGACATGAGAACTTCCTTGTGTATTTAAATGACGGCGCATTTACAGCAGTTTAAAAGTGGTGCAGCGTTCTAATGAGTTTTGTTGTGGTTGTTGTTGACTAAAGCTATAAACCTACTGGCACTGTTTGCAAGACAGTTTGACTATCATTTTCATTTTAGTTTTCAGAAATCGGTCATCGACAAAGGAAAATCACAGGGGTAACCACAGCGCCGACAATTTTTCGACTGCGAAACACCGAATTACTAGATCCCTTCTCAAAGATGCTAGTCATTCGGAGTATGGCTAAGAGTCATGTTATGTGATTTAATGATTAAAACGGCTATGGTGATGACAGTGTGACAGTGCAATCTGAACGCGTTCAGATTACACTATCATTACCATAATCGTCTTAATCATTATATCACATAACATAACTCCATACCGACTGGCACAACAAACATGGCGCGTCGATGGAACTGTCGCGTGTTTTTTCCCTTGATTATCTTACCATTATTTGGAATTTTGATCACGATATCTTTGGTAGAAAGAACGAAAGGTAAGGTAATGTACTAACTACGAAAATTTGAGACCATAATGAGGCAAAGGCGATGCTTTTTGCCACGTCTTTATAGAGAACTCTTACGACTGAAACTGTTGACACAAGAAAGTCGTCTTGGAATTAACAACCTAAGCGTTTATGAAATTCATTAAATGCAGTTTTTTAGAATTTACTTTCAGAAACATGTCTAACCTGCAATGTTTGTTCCACGAAATAACTTTTTTGCTTCAGTTTAAGAGCCAGACTGGTCAAACAGTTTCCATCGAACAGAAAACGTCAGACGAATTCAGACAATTCGTTGTTCTTGTGGTAGCCTTTGTTACGGTTGAAACAAGCAGCATTGCATTTTTTGCATTATCCAGTGCGTAGAACATTTTCAAACGACTACAAACATATCGTCTGATTTTAGTAACTTCAAGAGTTCCCCTACAAACAATCGCTTTCATCGGACAATGCACGAAAAAAAATTGCCCATGTCTGACGAAATCCTACCTGACATGTGGTCGGAAACGAGTGATGACCGGACAAATCAAATACTATAATAAAAGACTATTGAAACTGAGATTTGCATAATTATTAAAGAAATTAAAAGTCAACATAACGTATGCCTTAAAACTATATATTTTTTTCTGCTTTGTGTGGCTAAAACTTTAGTATAGTAGTCCGCTTAGCCTGCGAGCAAGCTCTCCATTTGTGGAACCCGCGAGAAATCTTCGCCGCTCGCCCGCGCGTTCTCGTGGATCGCTTCGCTAGCCAGAAATGGGGAGCACAGTCCGCTCCGAAATCACCGTTTTTATGAGTGAACAGAGGCTCCATCCGGATGGTTTTCGTGCTGGCGCAAAAACTATCCGGAGCCCATCCATTCCCAGGCTAGTTGGCCAAAAACCGATCCAAGATATAAAGTTGGCGAAAGAGCCTCGTGAAAAAATATTTTGTTTTTTCGTTCAAGTGTTTAGGGGAATCTAGTTTGTCTTGAAGCAAGGCAAGGTTACTCTCTCTTGAACAAGGCCATAGGTGGTTTTCACGTTACGTCATCGCCGCCATGCTGGTGGACGGTAAACAAAAGATCGCTCATTAGCTCGTTTTGTTTGTCCACCAGCATTTGTTCATTTCACCATTGTTAGTTGTGTCTCCCGAGATTGCATGAAAACCACCTATTGATGGTTGGAATGAGATATAGACGCCTCTCTTTTTTTTCAGTTTCAGAAGCGATCGCAATCCGGGCTGATGTACCAGTAAGTATAACAAAATACATGCAATGAATTTGTCAAATATAGTGTGTACTGGGTCCCAATTAACTGCCAGCGGTTAAACAGTCACATGGGCGTACAGAAACACATTGCTGAGGGGCGTTTGTCGCAGTAGCCTGCGAAATAGATGATTTCGCAGGCTATTGTCGCAGTTAGGCAAGAAAAACATAAGAGATCACTTTATTTTAATTGAATGCAATGAATTTCCTTTCTCGGATAGAGCTTTGTTTATCGTTTGATCAAGATCACCAACAAAGTGACTATCGTGCGGACGTTTGTGTTATTTCCCAATTAGTATTCTATTGACTTTTTTGCGTCTATTGACTGATTAGTAACTAACACAGTTATTATCATTATAACCATAATCATCATTAAATGACTAAACGAACCCTACACACAATAAACTTTCAGTACCCTTATTTTCTCTCAATTCTCTATGGAGACTCTGCACTAAAATAACCTTAGATCTCCATTCCGTAACCATAGGACGCCGCATGCAGTTCGTAGCAATCCAATACCAGAACGTGTATTGTTGGGGTCACTTTCTTTTCCCAGTAGCCTGCTCAGTCTTTAAGTTCGGCGTAACGTACACTTCATTTCGCTTCCCACCCACCTTCACGTGTTGTTGAAATAAATCTCGGCCAGGAGCTCTCCGCTTCTATCGCCCCGGGCTGAGTCTCTCATATCTAGACCGATATCAAGACCGATCTTTTATTAGTAGTTGAATGTCCCCCAGCAACGTGTTTTTGTACGACCTGACTGTTTAGATGCAAAGGACCCATTGTGTCCATTAAAAAATGATATAATCCAAATGTTTTTTTTAAACAAAAGTTCAACCTAATATTTGGGGCTTTAGACCCTTATGTTATTTTCTTGGTCATTAGAATCCGTTGAGGCCAAACTCTTACCGTATTTATTCGAATAAGCACCCAACCTCCAATTAGCGCCCACCCACATCCAATCCCCTTAAACACAAATAAGCACCCACCCCCACCTCAGCCCCTTCCCCCTCCCACCACCCCAAATATTGAATAACAGAGTATTGTACAGAAACGTTGCTTTGTTACATCTTCGCTTTTTTATTACCATTTATTGTTTTGTTGCAAAATAAACATACTACACTTGCTAAAAATGGTGAAAATTTAATACCGTATTTATTCGATTAACCGCCCTGGGCGCTTATTAAATTTTTGGACCTTGAGAGTGGGCGCTTATTAAATTTTCACCATTTTCAGCAAGTGTAGTATGTTTATTTTGCAATAAAACAATAAATGCTAATAACAAAACGTGAAGAAGTAACAAAGCAAGGTTTCTGTAAAATACTCTGAAGAAAACTCCGTCCTCGGGGAAGTCTCTTATTAGAATTTATTCACTCAAGTGGGTGGGGTGGGGGTGAGCGCTTATTTGAGTTTGATTGGGAGGAGGAGGGGGTGGGCGCTTATTAACTTTTTCTGCCTTTAGGGTGGGCGCTTATTCGACGTGGGCGCTAATTCGAGGTTGGGCGCTTATTCGAATAAATACGGTAAGCGCCCAGCCTCGAATAAGCGCCCACTGCCAAGGTCCAAAAATTTAATAAGCGGCCAGGGCGGTTAATCGAATAAATACGGCATGCAGTTTCCTGTCAGAAAAAGATTACAAAAATATCAAAAACTAAACTTTCAGTTCACTTCACAAAAACTCTTGCACTGACAATATGAACAAAATTGTTCACAGTCCCTTACTTTTCCGAAAGATCGTCGAGATATTGTGCGTCCTACCGTTAATGGCGGCTATCTTGATTTTCAAGTGTACTGAGGAGGCGGGCGTCGGGGATAATAGCTCTAGTGGGAGGGAGACGAATTTTTTTTTCTTTCCTCCTCCCAAACCGTCCCCCGCCCCCTAAGCAGATTAGACACTCATCCAAGATGGCCTCCCGTAACCGAACTCTTCAACCTCAACGGTCTTACGGAAAAATAGGGGACTGTGAACAGTCTAATACAATTGCTGCCCAATTGTTAGTTTTCACATGACGTCACTAAAATTCAAACTAAAAAACTATCGATCCTACCGGGATTTTACTTTTACAACGCATTAGAGCAGCTGAAAACTAATTTTCATCCAGGTTTTCGCTTCAAAAGGGTTCTTGGTTTTGTGATAGAGTACGCTTGTATTCCTAATCTTTTGCGTGACGCGGCATTTACATGACGGCCAAAAGAGCTGTCATGTAGGTTAAAAAAATGACCTATTTCCGGAAATTTTGCTATTTAAACAGTTCATGTATTAGGAGAAGTATTGCTTTAATGTTAATGCGTTTCTCGAAGAAGAAATTCACGCTTTTCTAGCAAGACTCGGTAACAGATGTTTCTGTTGGTTTCGGTCCGCCATGTTGGAGCTCATCCAGGTGAGCACCAGCATGGCGTCTCCATTCAAATCTATATAAGGTTGGGTAAAACATTTCTTCTGATATCTCGTATACGAAATATTCCTCTGACCTGAATCTTGGCGAGGGTCTTTGTATATGTACTTCCTTTCATTTCCCAGATTCTGGACTTTATCTATTGAACGGTTTTGATTTTTATTTTGATCTATTTCGAATGGCGTGACACTGAAAACCAGCAATAAATTTCCGATTCGGACGGACTAAGAAACCTTAATCTACCCATGAGAATTAAGCGGAGAATGTTTTTGACATGAAATTGAACCCACGTTTTCCAATTATAATCAAAGGAAAATTCTGGAGTGGGCAGGTTGCCGGGGGGAGGGGGGGGGGGGTACTCCATTATATAAGCCATATAGGTATGTGCCCCCCCCCCCCCCCCCAAAGGGTAGGGTTTTTGCGCCTTTTTGGTCTGAAAACGGGTATACACTTTGCCCCGTTTGGTCTGGAATCGGGTGTGGTTTTCGAAGGAACTACGGGAGTGTATGAACGTATTTTACGGCGGCGGAACAAAACAGAATCACAAAACTCAAAACAGAATCACAAAACCCAAAACAGAATCACAAAATTCAAAACAGAATCACAAAACTCAAAACAGAATCACAAAATTCAAAACAGAATCACAAAATCCAAAATAGAAACACAAAACTCAAAACGGAATCACAAAACTCAAAACAGAAATACAAAACTCAAAACGGAAACACAAAACTCAAAAGTGAAAAAGACACACAAAGGGCAAAACATAGACGCACCCTCCTCCCCCACCATTCCTCGATCTCAATTAAACCGGAAAAGGAGAGAGGAACCGTAAGAGAGAAAAAACAAATTTTGGTGATGAGAAGGAGCCTACAGACAGTTCTTGCTCCACCGAGCTTCAACTTCCACATCTTTTAATCCTTTTGTAGCCGTAAATGGACCCACAGTAATTTAGAACCAGGAGACAATTTTAGGATCCTGTTCAGAAAGACACATACTAAAAACAGACAACAATTTTGACTCAAGGAAATGGGCTGCTTCGTGTAGTTCCGGCCAGAAAATTTCCATACCCTCCTCACGGAGGGAAACAAAAATTCCGAAGAGAGTAGATCTAAAAAAAGGCAATTTAAGAGGGGGTGGGGGTGGCTTTGCAAATAAGATTGGCGAGGTATTATTTGTTCTTTGGCAGTGGCTCACCGTTCATTGTTTGCTAAGAAAATAATCTGCAATACAAAAGTGAGTTTATTACACCATGTATTCACATGAATAAGAAATTTTTTTCTCACTTTATAGAAACAATGACATTTCGCATTCAGCCTTTTTGACGAAAAAAATCTTTCCAGGGGGCTCCCAACCAAGACGGAAAATCACAGAGATTCCAGGATGGTCTAGAAATTCTAAGGGGGTGGGGTCAACGCATTACAACAATTTCTCCTGAATTTTGTGAACTAGATAAGGAAACACAACTATTATGATAATACACCGATAGAGAAACAATGCAATTATGCAAAAGAAAATGCTTGCATTACTTTTTGATTAAATTTCTTCGTTGGAAGATGTATCAACCGGACAGGGGGAGGCGAAGACGTGCTTAATTTTCTGAAATACATGCTGTTCAGGCGGTCTAGAATACTTCTTATACGGGTGAGGGACGCAAAGGCTGATAGAGTCAAACAATAATGACGTGTTTTTCCTTAAACGGCGTTTCCATATCTTAAATGTATTTTGATAATTGTTCATCTTGTAAATGCTAGTGTTTTTGAATGTTTTTCACGTATATCACATCTGTATCAAATTATCGAAATATTAAGACCTATCAAGCATTCCCAAAATGCATGAAAGTGGTAAAAAGGTAATGCGTTAAGTTTTCGAAAGGCCTGTCGCATTTCTATGGTAATCAAACCGACATCAATACAGAATTGTTTCCTTTCACGCCGTCAGTGTTAAATCTGATTATCTAATATTTTGCTGTCACTTTTTGGACAGAGAGTCCTTGGTAATCCTATTAACAAGGTTCTAGAGTGAAAAACTGGGTGACGAAGACACTGACTTCCAGATTATCCGAGTGAGGAGAAAGCACTCGTGGGAGGACACAGTAAGATCTATTTCCAAAAACGCATTCAAGCAGAATCATAGCTTGAAGGTTCATTTTATTGGGGAGGAGGCCGAGGACGAAGGAGGACCAAAGAGAGATTTCTTCGGTCTCGCAATGACGGCTGTCTGCAATTATTCCGGGGTGCTACAAAGTCCCAGAGTGTCGGAAAACCTTTAGCAACAACCCATTGTTGTTGGAACATAAGGCCTGTTACTGCGCTGGTCTTGTTACTGGAATGTCACTTCAACAGGGAGACCAGGACTACACTGTCTTTGACTATTTTGTAGCTGACCCATCTTCGTCCAGGCCAATACCACTGGATGTGGCAGACCATGACATGAGAAAGAAAATTGTAAAGGTAAAACTGGCAGACGCGCGTCTACATGAATTAATGATAACTCGTACATAGAAATAAAAACGTTAGCGAGAGACTTTAAAAAAGGAAAAAAAATTGACACAGCATCAACCTAACTGAAATTTAATTTCAGGAATCGCAGAAATGTTAAAATAAACTCTCTTTAAGCTTATTCGTTTCGTGAGGAGACTTATCGGAGACGTATTATCAGGGTGTCTCATCAATCCAAGTCCTTTAACACGGGATGCCTGTTTTTGCCACTTTATTTTTAGCGCAAACCTTCTTGCAGCTATCAGGCTTACATGCTCTTTTTGTTTTGCAGATATCTGAAGCTGTTAGTAACAGCCAATTTGATCGAGCAGTAAGAAAGGCCGAGTCTGAATTCATTATCGAGTGTAGAAGAAGAGTGTAAAATTAAGTGGGATTTTAGTGAAAAGAGCGAACTAGAGTTATTAATGTGTAAAAGTTTAGTCATTTATCGTAACAAGGCAGCTTTAGATCAGTTTCTTGAAGGCCTTCCGCAGGTAGGCCTTCAAAAATATGTCAAGGTAAATCCAACGGAGCTTAAAGACGAGTTTTGTATGTCACTCTTTCCTCTTCCTTTCGGAAATTGCTGAGGATAAACTGTTCAGACCCTAGCAGCAACAGAGGCAATCAGGCAAGAGATGAAAAGAGGCCACCATTTTATGGTGGGAAGAGTTCTTGGACAATCTGGATCAGTCTTATCCACTAGGACTTCTCCCGCAGCTTTTAATTTTTATCACAGGTGCCGACAACATTCCCGTTTTGGGATTTCCCGAAAAATATTGACATCGCGGATTTTTTTGATATAGAACCCAGGTCACGTCGTTTTCCTATGGCTTCCACTTGCGCCTACACTTGCAATTGCTAAGAGGCATTCATTCTTTTGATGAATTTGAGGGACTTACTGTTCGAGCTTTAAAAGAGGGTTTCCTTGGTTTGCTAAACTTTAGGAAACGTTAAACTACGAACGTGGGTTTTCAACAAAGGGATGTAACAGTATGACAAAGGATACAATTAAGAAGGCTGTATTTTGCTCGATTTAAGGAAAAGTATGTGTATTCCGTAGTGAAGCAACCACAGAAGCTATTTTATACATCATGTTCATTCAAAAATCATGTATTACTTACTACTTAAGTGCTAAATTGTCAATAAACTTGATTACTCTAATACTCTATTCTTCATTGATATCTTACTTTAGCAATAAAAGGTATTTAGCAAGCAATTCTTCCCTGGCGTTATTCATGATGATTTATGCCAGATCGAAAAGATTGTCGTGAACATTCTAGTTATGGTCAATCGGAATGCCTCCTTTTCTTACTTTCTCTTAGATTGCATTGCAAGCTGCGAAAGGTTAAAGTATAGTTTCAGTGCTTCTTCCCAGTTGTTTGGCGGGAGATAGCCGGTATCGCGCAAAGGCATTGAAATCAGAGCTGCCACTCAAATTAACTGGTTTTCTGCACTGTGTTTTGGCCCGTAAAACTTTAACAGGCGATAAAAGCGTCAACATGTCTTCACCACCTATAAGGAAAATTGAATTCACAACATCAAGTTACTAGTGAAAATAATAACAGCAAATTACGATAGAATGAGGAGCTATCTCAAGGAGAGAATGTTCTTAGTAGATAGGTACCTAACAGGAAAACCAGTCACAAAACACTTCGAATTTTTACAAAATTTGCTCACTACTTTCGTCCTGATTGGACAAAATCCGCTCTTTGTTATAAAATCCTTAAATGAGACTGGTTCAGGGTGAATACGGAGGTAAAATCTAAACAGGTGATCTTATAACAAACTTATACAAGGCAGCCAGATTGAAAATTAAGTGGGACGATCATGTTTAGGACGCCCGTACTGTACTAACATTACTATTGCATAACTGAGTATCTTGCATAGTTGGTTAATGGGTTTGCAAGTACGGAAAGGTAAACTCCTCGCATTATAGTAGGCCAGGGTTAATGAGCTTGCTTTTACGGAAAGGCATTTACTCTTTGTATTATAGTTTTGACATACTATTTTGTTTTTACAGACAGTGACGGTCACATCGGCGCAGGATCTTTTGCTGACTAAAGCTGCTGAAAGACAAGAAATGAGAAAACAACAACTGAAAAACTATTGCTTAGAACATAATGATCAAAAGTTACCCTGGGATAAAAAACGAGAACTCAAGCAATTTCTCATCGACGATGACAATAAATTTATTTACTGTGCCGTTCCCAAGGTGGGAACCACACCCATGAGGATGACGCTACTGCGTTTGAGGAACGACAGCAGATTAAAACTTACGGAAGGTTCAGTTCATTCTCCTAAGTTTTGGAGACGTTTAAGTGATAAAGAATTCAACGCAACGGAGTTATCCAAGCGGCAAAATACACATTTCAAGTTTCTGTTTGTTCGCGAGCCGTTTCACCGACTTTTATCTGGCTACAAAGATAAATTCATGGGAAGAAACAGACGTTACACCAATCGATTTCGTAAACTGATAGTGAAAGCTTTGAGGCCAAAGGACGAGGAGAAGGTTGCAACAGAGACGAATAACGTTACATTCACCGAGTTTCTTACGTATCTCTTATCTGATAGAAACCCGAAGATTCGCGATGGTCACTGGAAGCAAGCACAAAAACTTTGCTTTCCTTGCGCTTTTGACTTCGACTTTATTGGCCATTTTGAGACGCTTCAAGAGGACGCCGATTATTTGCTGATCAAAACAGGTTTTAATGGCCGTGTTAAATCCCCAGTTGTACGCACGTCACAGGTTTCTAGTGATTTTTTGGAGTATTACTCAGAAGTTCCAAAGGAAATTATATTCAAGCTTGGAGAAGCTTTCAGAAGTGACTTTGAAATGTTCGGTTATGCATTCCCTGGAACTCTAAAAAGTTTACTCAAAAACTATTTTAGAAATAGTACCCAAGGTTAAAGTCCTTTTTTCGAAAAAAGATATGAGATTGGATAAATTTATTTTATTGCCAGGGTATTCAGCTGAAAGGATATTAATTAGTGCAGCCATAGAACAAATTGCAGGTTCAGCCTGCATTGCGAACAACTCCAACCTCGTCCCAAGCTACTTTTCTACTCCTCGAGCGAGAGAGAGAGTGGACCCTGGGAACGAGGTTGAAACAACCCCAACCAACGCTAACGCGTTTTCAAAAACCCTCTTCTTTTTCGTGTAACAAAAATCCATTGAAAGCTCTGCGTCGAGAAACGAAACTTGGCGATAAGTTTTTGCTTCCTGGATATTGGGAGCTTAAGCAATCACGACGACGGGCATTTGTCCGTTTCGTAAACGGTCGCTGCCACTTTTAAGACACTTAGAAATTTTTTGACTTGCCATTAAGAGAGTTTCTATTGAAAAAAAAAAGAAAATAGCAACCCAAGGTCAAACCCGGACCTCGCGCCGAACCCGTAACCCTTGTATCCTAATTTCTCTACAGCTAACCCTTACCACTACACTAGCACACCGATCCGCCATCATTAAGGCCTGTCCCAATTGTGCTCGGCAACTTTTGAGCAACTTTTGGTGTTGGAGCAACTTTTTGTGTTCTAGCAACCTCGAGAAAAGTTTGCCTTTCTGAACAACTTTCGAGCGAAATATAGGTTTAGAGTACATATCAAGCACGAAAAAGTCAACGATTTCCTAGAAAACTTCAATTTTTTAAGAATTGTTTCATTTTTTTATTTTCATTATTTTCATTTTTTTTCTTGGCCGATGTTGGTAATTATTGTGAAGAACGAAAAATAAAGCTTTTAATTAACGTTTATGCAAAAATATCAACAAATTTAGGTAGCAACATTTTGGATTTTTGGCAATTTATTAGCAACTTTTTGGCATTCCAGTGAGCAACTTTCCAGCATGTTACGAGCACAATCAGGAAAGGCCTAATCTCAAGTCTGAAGCTCAAGTAGTAAACGAAAAAGAATTCGAGTTAAAGGGGTCTGAAATCTATAAAAGTAACACGCTGTTAGACTAAGAATAATTTTACTGACTACAAAGGTAAAGCTAAGGTGAATGGTACTTGAAAACACAACTGTTGCTAATTCCTTAAAACCGTTTCCTTTGTTTAGGTCATGCCATTCACTGAAATGTCAACTGTATTTATCTTGAAAAAAAGTGGGATTTCTTACAAATATTTGATATCATTCGCTTTGGGATTTCTTACAAAACTATTAGATATTTAATTTCATTCACGCTGCCATGTGTGTTTTCTCTCTGTTATATAGTAATACAGTTGTGAAAACCAAAATGGTCTCACGTAATTTTCTTTTTTTTTTCTCTGTGTTAATCGTAGTTGTAATGTTTATTTTGTTCATTACTATAGTGGTTGTGTAACTTGTTATTGTTAATCTGGAACCAAGATCTCTCGCTAACTTTGTCCATAAGAGATCTGGGCACGAGATTAGTAAGTTGAATAAAGTAAATTTAAAAAACGAAGAAGGAAAAAGAAATGTCAACTGTGTAAATTCATAGGGATGGTTTTTTGTTTCAAGAGGACAAGGAAAATTGCCCCTTATGTTACGTTCCACGTAAAACAATTGGTAGACACGCAAAGGAAAAAGAAACAAGCTGTAAAATGCACGAGCAAAAAGCAGTTTTTTTTGGCTCGTCAAAAGTTTGTTCTCATGGTTTTTCTGTTCTATTCTCACCGTGGTAATTTTAAAGCCTGACAAAAAACTCACCTGTTTGCACTTTTGTTTAAAAAAAGACCATATGAATTTCTTTGAGAAAAGTAACAAATTCTTTTTTCCGATATTTGTAGCATCTAACGCTACTTTTTGAAAAAATCTGAAATGATTCTCTGGTTATTGGGAGTGGAAATTTTAGCTTTCGTAGAAGCAGACGCTTGTTTTTTCCTGGGTGAAATGAAGCCTGAACTTAAGGTTCGTTTTCTGGCTGAACCTGAGAAAGCTGTTTTGTTTACTGTCGACGAAGAGCTCCTTTGTCCTAATGGTGGATCGTTATCTCCTTGCTCTAAATCGTCAGGTTTGGGAAACAAACTTTCCTTCTCTTTAGCCGGCGCTGAAACCTTTTCAGAATCAGAACCTTCTTTTTTCAAAGCAGTTTTTTCTGTTTGAGACCCTTGTGCCGCTTTTGAACAAAACTTTAACATTCCTGAGTTGGAGATTTTCTCCTTCCAGTTGTAAGCCAACGACGGACCCAGGTCCTTTGTCAGATTCTTGGAATTGATGATGGGCTAGTAAAAAAGGTAAACGATTGAACAAGTTTAGTCTTTCTGTAAACTGATTACTCGCCCCTTACAATAAAGCTTTGGTACAGCGGAATGACCTCTAATGACCAAGATCACGGAAAATTTGGTCTCACTTTTTGCACTCTGTGGATCTACCTCGGTGTAAGTGACTTATAGAGGATACGACGGGCTGCTTCGTAAAATCAATGTACAATTGGACAACAGTAGTTTCATTTTTTTGTCCAGCAAATCGTCACGTTTGTGACCTCACTGCGGAAATCGTGTTCGTAAGAGGAACTGTTCTAGATTCTTCAGGAATGGATACGCGCAACACTTCAATTCGTTTAAGCTTTGAACCGTTACGGTAAAAATGGAAACAGCTGCAAAAGTTTGTTTGCCTAAGAGCTCTGGTCTAAGCTTGTAACCCCCATTTCATCTAGGTACTATTGTTTAACGGTTTACGGCTGAAGTCATTAAAGTTAAAGATCTCACATCTTTTAAGAAACTGTAATCTAAATTGCCCTTTCTGCTCATTGTAGTAATTACTGTTATTATACCATTTATAAATCGCTATTGCTTCACTTATCCTAATCCTATTTTTTATTTCTATTTTTTCATTAACTGTATTTGCGACTTTTTTTATTTCATGAGAGGCCTGGGGTTAAGATGAACTATGATAATGTCCATGCAGCTTGTAATTTTTGAGCTGTAGTGGAGATGTATATATTTAAGGTACATTTAATAGAAGGTGCCGGGAAAAAAGAATAGAAAATGCAATGAAACACACCTGATCTTCATGGTCTGTACCCCACATGAAATATATCGGTCCTCGTATTTTACCCTGTAATTCGGGCGAACGCAAACGTTCTCCCCAGCTGGTAAAAAGAGACCAAAAAAATGCATTTAGCTTTTAGCTACGGCAACGAATGTGTTATCATTTTTCGGGTTTAAAATGGTTGTTGTAATTAGCCATTTGAAGTTAGTTGGCGGTAGTCGCGTTATTAACCCGATTGTGAAAACAAGGTGCTTGCACTAACAAGGTTAACACATTTACCGGATTGTCGTATTTAAACCTGAGGTGATGTGGTCGTATTAGAGTTAGTCGCATTTAGCTGAGGGGTTCGGTTATAAGAGGAGAAATTTCTAACTTTGCATTGGATAATTGTAAATATAATCTTTGTAATCGGAAAGAGCTAGAGTATTTTTATTCTTGGTTTGCAACCACGTGACAAGGCGGCGACGTTGTTGGTCAATACAATTCACCACTTCCACATAGACCATAATGCACTTTGTTTACCCTCCCCCCCCCCCCCCCCCCCGGCCAAAAAAAAAAAATTTGCGTAACCTTTGTCTTTGATTTCTCTTGGGACGACTGTAACACCCAGGAGAAATTGGAAACAACTCACGGTTATGCAAAATTTTAGGAGGTAAGCAAGGTGCATTATGGTCTATGTGAAAATGGTGAATAGATTTTCTCGAATAATTTACATGAAAATGGAGTTTAGTTCCCAGAGGAGAGAAAGGCTTTGTTCCTCACCACCAACATGGCCGCCTTGACGTCATGTGTAAACCAGTAATACCAGCAAATCATATCGGCTCCTCCAGGCAAGCCGCGGAAATCGAGCCCAAAGTAAGGCATGTTCAAATTTCGCTACTGACAGAAAAAAATAGTTGAATTTCAAGCAGCTAGAAAGAACTGGAACAACAATTCAGCCTTCGCTCGCATACCTTTTTATTTCTTCTTCTTCCAGTACGCGATGTTTTCCTGTCCTTCGATGCACGCGAACATAGGCAAAGTCACATGACCCAAGTTCCATGACGATTGGGACCACTCTCGAAACTGAATCCTGAGAGAAAAAAATGCTTTTGTGTAACCCATGATTGGAACGACGCGATCAAAATTCTTAAGGAAATAAATAATAAAACCGAACTCCAACGTGCTTGAAAAAAATAAGCCCTGGAGGGAATGAAACAGAAATTTCTGTTGACAATTTTTCGCATATGCAGGCTGTACACGTATTTCTATATTGTAACTGCGTAGAATACTCCCTTGGAGGTGCGCACATTATAATGGCTGCGGGTTTGGAAATAGCAACCTTACGATCCGACAACGGCGACTTCCATGAAAACCTTGCTGAAAAATAGACTCCACATCCTTTCAAACCACTTCGCGATTATCCCAAGTCGCCCAGTTACTTAAAGAAGCGAATTTATGTTGGAGCTGAAGAGAGGGGGCCGCACCAGAGTTTAGACAGGGATGGTAGAATTTATCGCCTTGCCGTTCCCGTCCTCAAAACAACTTAAAATTTCATCTTTTCACGTCGTAGTCGTGCAGGGACGGCAAAGAAATGTACAAAAAAAGCGTGATGCACGTGCAGAGTTGTTATGTTGCTAACGAAAACCATTGCTTTTTGACGTTGCTGTTGCCGTTGCCGTCGCCGTCGCCGTCGTAACGTTCCTACTACTAAAAACTGGACATTATTCCAGCCTCGGAGTCATGTTAGAATTAAATATATCGAACGTGGGCTATTAGATATGACGGACTCAATTGATACTAACGTTAATCTCAGGATTAGGTTCGGTACATGACGAAGTTTGAACAGGGCCTAGTTTTGAAAAATAACTTAAGACGTTGAATTAAACGCTCCGCCATACAAAAATCAACCCTACCTTCTTCCCCTGATGATCTCCAACGCTGTTCTTGTCAAAGTACAGCTGTGGATGTGTTATAGACATTACAGACTTGGAATCAGTTTCACGGCAAACTCAGGGCAAATGTGAGATTCAAGTTTAAGACTCCTCAAATTAGGAGAGGATCAGATAAAACCTCCAAAATAGCCTATCTCATTTTCACATCGACCGGTCTGGTTGGTCAGTCTTTTAAAAGCATCCAAATACGCAGACGCAAAGAAACATCTGGTTATCGAAAATGAATACACAAGATTGGTTTGCTAAAACTGAAATGTCAGCTACCTATTGCCAAGCAGAGAGGATTCCAGTAAAGTAGCATACCTCATTTTGCAGATCGTCAGCGACAACCAAACCTAAATAAAGGTTGGAAACATACAGAGAGTATTGGTATATCTCTTCGATTTAGGAATGTAAAACTGAGTAAAGTTAAAAGTAGTTTTACTCTAAATAGTGTTGGTTTTGTATTCTGATAAGTAACTCTATCAATCACGCTGGTACTGATGAAACGCAAAACAGCTGTAGCTCGGGAAAATCCCACAGCACCAAACGCAGATTGCAGATTATCTCATTACAGTACAGTTAATTCTTGATTTAGTAGTTAAAATATGGGAGACTGGCATCTACTGAACAAGTAAGGCCTCGTCCACACCTATCCGCATCCACACGTAGCGTATTCGAATCGATTTTGCCCGTCCCTTACAGAACATGTGCTGTATGATGTAGGTCATCATCGTGTTCAAAATATTCCCTTTTCGTTCGTCCACACGAAAATGATAAGCACTATAAGCTGGTTTTATCTAAGAAAAAACTCCACTCTGGGAACCGTTTCTGAAAACCTGCGTTTTTGGTGCCCGAAAACTCCGTTTACGTTTGGTGGGAAGGCCACAACGGAGAAAAAATTATCCGTTTCCAAAAATATCCGGATACGAGTGGACGGTGCCCAAGATAACAGAAGATAAGTCCAGGAGTAAACGCTTCAAATGCGCGGTCGTTGTGATAGTCGGTTGCAAAGTGTTCTTATGAACAAAATGTCCTCACCCTATTCGGACTATTCGCCGAGTCCTAGAAAAAAATGTTACGGACAGATTGTTTGTAATTCTAACTTTCATAACGTCCTTTGGCAGAACTTTTCTTTGGTAATATTAATTTTTTTTTTCACGCCTTTGTCACTAATGGGATTGAAAGGGATAAAATACACAGAATTCTGTTGAAATTAATTTATAGAAAGTACAGCATGAAAAATACAGAGTATTTCAATAGAGAAAGTTAAAAAAATCAGTTGTTTTCAACTTGTTGCAAAATGAAAGTCAACGAACTTACCCAGGTTATGCTTTGTCAGCCAATCCAAGGTTGAAGATAAGTTTCCTGCTGAAAACCAAACCCTGGATCGAAACTCGACAGCCATGAGGTAACGAACATCAAGATATTTCCTACACTCTTCTATGTGCCTCTTATTATCTTCTGTGGGCTGATAGCCTAAGTGAAACTACAGAGATTTTGTTTTTCAATTTAGTTATCAAATGAAAACGAGAAGTTTTTCTGCTGTGTACATGAATGAAAAAGGTATTTAATTAATGTTTGAAATGCAGTTGGTGGAGTTCTGTAGATGATAGATGTGGACTTGATAAAATACAAACTGTAAGTTTTTATAGTCATATTATAGCCTCATTGTAATTCTTACTGTTATACTACCACATGAGAAATTTCTACAATAATTATTTGATTGGCTTAGAGCAGTGGTATTTCAGCTTAATTTGAAATACCTTATACAAACTAAATACAAACCTTTCGTGGGTAGTAGTATAAACGAATAATAGCACGATTTGTACCTGATATTTGGCATAAATACCACTTGTGCTATTTCAAAATTGTCTCAAATTTCACTCGCCTAAAAGCTCGTGAAATTAGGTATAACAATTTTGAAATATCACTCGTGGCATTTATGCCAAATATCACTACAAATCATGCTATTACCTATACTAAGAACCTGCAACACTTATGAGTGATACAAAACAACGGAAACAAGGAAGTCACTAAGAAAATAGAAAGCAAAGAAAAACTTCACAGAGATAAATAAGCCTCACAACTTTGACAGTGAATCTTTTCATTTTTACACAAAAGCCCTAGGGTGATGTTTTGAACCTTCCCTAAGCAAAATATCTGATGCATCGTCTGATCTCTAATGTTCACTTTATATATGTACTATGCTACTCAGAATATATACAAAGAACTTTTAGTAACAACATGAATTTTCAAATAGATATTTTTTTACACATATTGCATGCAATAAATTGCCTCCCAAAATGTCATTATGTCTGAAGTGGTCTCCCGTGGTTTGGTCTTCATGAGTGACAAACTCCTGTAAGCTATCATTAAATCTTTGGTGTGCAACAAATGAAGACTGCAGACTTGCAGACTGGCAAGTAAACAAGGAAAATATTGTTGTGGAATGCTTTAACAGTTGCCTACCCCTAACGTTTAAGTCATTTAAAAGTCTAGTTCAGGGATAGGGAATCTGCTAAAGCATTTCACAACAAAGTTTTGGCTCATTTACTTGCCAGTCTGCAGTCTGCGTTTGTCGCACTCCACTAAATCTTTGCATTTTGGGTGGCCAATTAAAGGAGTTTTAAACTTTATTTCCAATTGAAAATGCCAAGCCTTGTCTAGATTTCTCCACAAGCATGTGCATCTCTTTATACTGACATATAGGAGTATTAGCAGTTGTTGAATTCAGCTTTCATATGTTCTGAAGAATTTTACAAATCAAGGAGGGTGTTATCTGCTGCAAACAAGGGGCAAGGCAGATAACTCCCTCAGAGATCTGCATAATTCTTCAGATCATACAATAGCTGATTCAAATTTATTATAATTTTCATTCAAAATAATTCAAAAAAAAAATGCTTTCCTCTTAATACCTCAATCTAACAAGTTATCGAGAACAATTAGCAAGTTGGATTTGAACCAATTAGAAATGAAAAAATAATTTGAATGAATAACAATAGTTGCTATGGGTAAATGTCATTACCTGAAAGACCACTACTCCCATTTTATTTCTCTGATGAGCAGGGAGGAGTGCAGAGTTAAATCTGTCCCATAGTTTTTGCTTTTGTGTCTGTGTTAATTCTTCCCATAAAATTGAGCACTGTTGCCTTGTGATGCTCTCTGGAAGCTCATCTCTGACCACATGTGGAAGGGCTGAAGGAGATATTGACTGAAAATCAATCATAAAAAATCAAATTATTTTTGCTTCTTGACATTAAAGGGATCAAAAAGAGTTCAGCCTGGTTATCAAGAATATGAAGATTTTTTCGCTAGGCGAGTAACTTTGAAAGCTCCAGTCTTATAGTGCAATATTAAAGTGAGGGTCCAGGCAAGTGAACCAGTTTGTTATTAAATCATTGTCTGAGACAAGCAAGCAATGGCCCAGGGCAAGCAAATGAGAGAGCTATCCTCAACTTGAACAAAACTGAAATTCAATTTCTTTCTCCAGCCCCCACTGTCTTCCCTATTAGGATGTCTGCAAAAATCTCTGGATTCAAGGATTTCTCTAAAATCAGCTCAAAACAGTGGATTACAAAGCCTAATTCAGATCAAGTGAAAAAAATGTATTCAATAAATTAAGAAACATCAACATGTCCTAGGGCATTTAGATTTGATCATTTGCCCCAGGGGAAGGGTGTGGGCAAATTTAACAACAGTGCGTGGTTGAACAGGAGACAGTGTAATCCAATGGTCCCAGGTGGATGGTCCTGCTCCAAGCACTAGATGGATTAGTTTCTTGGTAGTCCTGAGTGCAACTCCTTGCCAAGCTTGTAAGCAGCCAACTCAATGGCTGCCTCCTGCCAGATGGGATTTTTAATCCTGTTATCCTATTTGGATTCCTTGTTTCTAAAAGCAAGGAATTTTGCCAGAGTATCTGTAAACTAGTTGGAAAGCTAAGTGAACTTCCACTATAAACAAACGTTTACTTTTTCATATTGAGATAGGAAATTTGATACCATGTAAATGCAATTGCCAAATTAATTCAATGCACCTTGATTTAAATCAGGGTAGAGTTGAAGGTGTTCGAGGAATTTAAGTTTAAACCCTGTTATCATCATGGCTAGAGAAGAAGGACCTGCTGCCTTTGAAGATAGCTATATACTGTTGTTCTTTTGACTATTAATTATTTTAGTTAATTTTGCAAATTATGGGATGGGTGATGATTGACTTCCACTTAGGTTATGTTCAGCATGTCACACCTGCTGTGTTCCACCAAACAATGGATGTTGAGGGATGAAAATCATTCTAGTCATTATTTTAATGGCTGGTTTGAAATTTCCCCCAAAAAAACTAAATTAGGAAGGGTGGGAAGGGTCACTCCAACATTAATATCCACCCCCACACCCCTCCCCCCCTAAAACACCCTTATCACTGTTGGTGAGTTTTCTGAAGTGATAGATGAAAAAAAATAGAATTTCTCAAAGACAAGATTTTTTTAAGGGATAGAGCAGAAAAAGAAAATTTTCTGGACACATTTTCTCAGGAAATCTATAGTGTACCACTGGATGCTTCAGACAGTAGTTTAAAGGAAAAGTTTACATTTTTCAAAGGGTTAAGGGTTTCGCAAAAGGTTACGGTATGTTAAGAATATTGCAAAAATAAATTTTTTAGGTCTCCACAGGGGTACTCTTTAAGTCTGGCACACCCAGTCTAGGTATACTAAATATCTTGTTGGGGGGTGTCAATATTGCAGATTTTGATATCAATTACAGTGTTCTCTGGGCTGTGCTTTAACAGGGATAAGGAAGCAGAAGAGTTAAATGAAAGAAAGACAGGGATAGGGAAGCAGAATAGTTAAATGAAAGAAAGACAAGAAACAGTGAATAAAGAAACATTCAATGGTAATTTTATCGGAATTAAATTACTGTAGCTGTTATTAGGCTGTCTGCCTAACACCACCCCTGGGGTAACACTAAGGGCCCGGGGGCCCATCCGGATACCCTAAACAAAAGGCATAGACTGCTAGCCCCCAATATGCCGGCCCTAGACAAAGATGTAGGAAGGATCTTGCCCACAAACAAACTCTTACTTTTCTTGTAAAAAAGCCAAATGCCTTGAAGTGAAACTTGAAGCCTGCAGGAACACACTTTACCCACTTTTCAACCGCGGCTGGACTAGGAATTGCATAGTTACTTGAGTCGCACTCGACACAGGGAAAGAACCGGGAGTAATGCAACAAGCGGTCCTCTGAGGTTTTCACAGAAGCCGGGTAGAACCTTCCACACTTAACTATGGAAGAATCAGACCATCCACACGTTCCCTGGAGCACTTTTCCTTTGCGATCGTCTTCAAGGACATTTTTCCCCGCCATTTTGCTGTTGCTCGAATGCAGTCTAGACACCCCTCCCTAGCTTCCAATTCCACTGCGTGAGCTGGCCTGGGACCAGCCAACAACAAGGCACATTTGTTTTTAAAATGGCAGTCAGATTACTGGAAGCCGGGTTCGACGAAAACATAAGTCCAGTAATTGATCCCTGCCTTAAGCTCAAGGCATAAACCTTTGTTAAACGTTCTGATATCTTATATTTTACTTGATGTCTTCTTGGGCTGGATTTACGGACGAGGAGCTCTCCCGCTTAAGGCAGCAGAATGTACCAGAAGGGGATACCTCATGCGGAGGGCGAAAGAAAGCGACGATAAACTCTGCAAAAAGACAGCGACCTCGCGAGAAAATACGGTCAAGAACGCCTTCATCAGAAGTGAAACCACCACTTGATGGAAGGAAAGAAAATGCAGAGGAAAAAAGCTCCACATTAGGACGAAATAGAACTGCTTCTGATAGTAATGAAAAGGCGGCGAGGCAAATTGAAACAAGAGATGAAGAGAGAGAAAATTCCTCGCCAGAATGCGAACGACGTGTTTATAAGAAAAAGGAAATACCTGAAGAAGCTCCTCCACAAAGAAAGGACGTGCAGAAAACAGATAACCTTCAGGAAAGTAAAGGGACAGAGGTTGATTACGTGGCCGAGAAAGATGTCATCAATGATCTCCCAGAAATAATCGACGAGAGTGACAGGTAAGTCTTAAATTAAATCAGGTTTAAAGGGAATACTAATATAGGCTTAGATTATACTAAAAAAGTTCATCGAATGGTGTTTTGTTTTATTTTATTTGGCTCTATTTTATACTCTTTCCGTTTCCTGCGCTTAATGTGATTTAAACATTTAAGCTTAAATTAAATTTGCATGAATTCCACGATGACTCTATCCGGTATCCTAGAAACGTCAGTGTCAATTTTATTTTGACTTGTATAGTTTTCGATAATTTTTTTTTCTTGTGCATGAAATAATATATGTGTTATGGCAGTGATGGATAACCTGTACATGTCCTGAATAATCAGTCACACTACGTGCATAAAAAAACATTTTTGTTCATCCAAAACATTTTGAGGATGTTAACTGCAAAAAAAGACCAAAGGCACCCTCCAAGATCTTTCTTCAAGAGCTTTGCATATTCTTCTTTTTTTGGTATGGTCCTTATTATGGTTGTTTCACTTATATTGCTAGCCTGTGTACAGACGTCCCCCCTCCCTTAGGAAAAATCGGGAGAGGAGGTCTCTTCTCCCAATTTTTCCTGAGGGAGAGGGGACATCTGTACACAGGCTATTATATTGCTTAACTCAGAATTTGAAATCTCCAGCCTGCTGTAAGTTTAGTGCTTTCTGGCATAATTGTATTGCCAAAGCTGTTGCTTTCTGTTGAGCGGAAAGAATGGGTGGGGGTTTTCCCTTGTATAAGCTGTAATGTTATGTATACTGAAAGGTATGGTTTTTGAACTATTTTTCTCGGAAGTTGGATACAGATTAAATCGTGTTGGGGATTCACATAGGGCAAGGTTTTGTTCTCTCTGCTTGGACCAGGGTCTGGAATTGGGTATTTTTTTATCATTTATCTCTCAGGAAGGGTGTTTCAGCTCTGCAGTGAGGTAGCAAACTTCCCACATTTCCCCTGAAATAGGCTAACGGTCTGTGGGCATATACTGCACACCCTTACCCAAATTTTCCAGGAGTTATCCACCACCCCTTTTGGATTCTTGTATTGTGTGATTAGCTTAAGCAACGATGATAACAACAGTCCGTCGGTGGTGAAAATGTTTCTTAAAAAGTGAATTCACACTGTTTCATAATTCATTGCTGATATTTCGTGTTGTTTAATTTTTAAGTGTTGGTAAACTCCTCCAAAGTTGAATTTTAAAGAAATGTATCTAAGTTTTAAAAAAAGAATTAGAGAACCATTGTCTTCTGTTCATGTGCTCAACAAAACATGAAATTAGGTAGTTTCATGTCGTGGTTGTGCAACGATGGCAAAGAAATGTACAAGAAAGCATGATGCACCTATTGCTTTTTTGCCGTTCTCATTGCTGTTGTCGTGTTTTCTGAAGTTCCCTATTAAGTCTAATAAAATCCGTTCCATTATTGCACAATAAACTGATCTCTTTGGTTCAACAAAATGTTATTGGATGAATGATGTGAATCTTCCACTCGAAGCAAGAACAAGGCAGTTTCAGCATTAGCTCTTAGGCAAATACAAAATAAGATCTACCTAAAGGAGGTTTTTGTGAGCCCGCCAGACTGAGCAGCCCCCACAAACCCTTGTTTTCACTAAAACCGCTGTCCACAAAACCTCCCTTACGTCGATATTACATTGTCACAACCTGGAACTGTAGCTCTTGTGGCCAACAAAAGTGTCCATTTCTTTCTCAGCCCTGTCTAATATTTTTTCATTGTTTAGAGCTTTAATGTTTGTTGTGGTTTTTAGAATACAGGCCATTGAACTGTCTGCTTTGGAGAAGATGCAAGAGAAACAAAAGCAAATAGAACAAGAGAACAAAAGAAAGAAGGCAGCTTTACAGGAAACAATAAAGAAAAGGTGAATTCACAAAAATAAAACATGGATTTTGGAGACTTTGTTGAAGATATTTATTAAAATGGAGGATGATGCTTCGAATGGTAGTTGTGCTAATTGTTTGAGTACCTCCGCTTACGTCACACATAACTGATATCACAAGGTCGTGCTAGGTCAAGAAAAGAAAATGTAGAAAGGGCCCATTAAGTAGCTGTTGCATCCCCTTGTCTCCAGATTACTTAATTCCCAGTAATAATCAATGATGAAGTCTTGCAAGGTGATCTTAACTTTTGAGTTCGTGGAGGAAATCTACGGTGTGACCATTCAAACAAAATCTCTTTAGCATATTTTCACATGGTAATATTAATGCTTTTCAGCATTTGACAAGAGTGAAATGTGAAATGCTGCTGTATTTTAAATTTCGGCCCTTTTGCATGTACAAGGGTTAAATAGAACTTTTACACACTGATAATGTATTTAGTTGAATGTTACAGTCAAAATGACAAAACAGTGAAGACTTGAAATATTTCAAGAATGTTTATAACTGGTTTGACCAACCACAGCAAAGATCTGGACTTGCAAGCAAGCCACAAAACCGCCAGCTATTGTCACAGTAATATTTGCACTAGTGCTCTATCCCCTTTGACTCTTCATTTATTACTTTTTGCTTCAGATATCAGAAAACCCAGGCTGAAGCACAAACTCTTTCTCTGGTTCAGAAAGAACTAAGTCATCTTGACAACCTTCTGTCTGCTGATGTGGCAATTCTTAGAGATAAAATAGAGGAAAGTAGTAGAGAATATCTTCAAGCACAGTAAGTAACTGCAACGTATTTAGGGGGCAAAGTACTTATCATGAAATGTTACATTACCTTTCCTGTAGTGTAAATGATTGATGATTAGTTTTCTTGTACAAACGTAACACAAAAATATCAGCAGTGTGTGTGCATGATGTAGTATAGGCAAAATGCCTTTTAAAACACTGTGGATAAAGTTTGCATTTTGGTTCAGTGGGTAGTGTACATGTATGAACATTGTGCTCCTATTCTCCTTTTAATTGCTTTTGGTTAAGTTGGCTTAAAGAAAAAAGTTTGAAACAAAGTAAAAATTAAAGTTTGAGCTATGGGTAAAATTGAATGGCAATGTATATACTTCAAGACTTCAATTTGATATTATTATTATGTTTTTTATTAAATCTGTTCTCAGGTTAAACCAGAATATTTTCTTTCTGCTATGAACAAAAACTATACCCCGGGTGCTAGGGTTTTTTTCTTTCTTTCCTAATTCCTGATAGTCTGCGGCAAAGCCGCAACAGCGAGGCACCAAGCGCAGAGAGAAAAAAAAGCGTCTCAAGAAGAAAAAGTTCAGTCTTTCTATTGACAAAGAAACATTGATTTAAAAACAAACTGTACATTTTAAGCATCTCATTTAAAAAATGGTCGACCATTACCATACGAGAAATAAGTTCAGTCCTTGTGCGTAGTAAGATCAGATATCTGCATGCTACAAAGACTAATATTACACCTGCATGTTTTTTAGTCTAAACATATTTGTGGCGTTGAATCAAAATTGACTTGAGTGATCCCTAATTATAATATTATTTCTATTTGCAGAAAAAGATATGAAAAGGCTGAACATGAATTTATTGAGGCAAAGATGGATTTACATAGAAAAACGGAGCGTAAAGACTTGCTAACGGAACACCTTTACACCATCATTAGAGAAAATGAACTAAGAAAGGCCAGGAAACTAGAAGAACTCATGGCAAAGCTCAATGTGTCCCCTGACCATATACCTCTAGTGCAACAAACAGATTTTCTTGAGGTTGGGAATGATGAGTCAAGGACCAAACAGGACAGTGCGGAAATTTCTGAGCTGCAAGAAGAAAAAGCGAGTGTTCCAAAGCAAGGGCTGGATTCTGAATCAACGGATTCTTGTCAGGTTACTAGTCGGGAAGGGACAACTACCAGTAAGGAAAACACGGCGGGTAATACTCGAAGGGACTCGGGGAATGATGGCCTTGAAGAGAGCGATGATACCTTCACAAGCTAGCTGATTTCATCGTCTTGTCCCAACTGTAATTTTACAGTTTGCAAATGAGGAAGGACCCTGATGAAATGCTTTGCAGTTTACCCCACAGATGAAAGGAGCAGGGGTTTTAACACGAAAAACTTGAAGGGAATCTCCTTTGTTATGACAAATTGACCTTAAGGTTGTAATTGCATGGTAAAACGGTGGAGAGACCTAAAGGACTCTGAACTTGATAAATCCAACAAATCTTCGTGCTTTCCATATTTATACCCTAAATATTTTATAGTATTCATAATGTGATCCAGAATGTTCTTAGAGTTGGTGTATTATTCATAGTTTGGGTTTTTATAGGTGTATTTTCTTATGAAAATTCATAAAGTACAGCTTTGGGCAACTGAATAAAACAATAAAAACTGTTTATTCACTAAGTTAGTTCAGTACTAGCCTGAGATCATACCCTCTACCTATGTCTCTCCCTCTGTGTCTCTCGACCGCTCTTTAAAAAAAAACGCCTGATATTTTTTATTCTATTTTATTAGCTTCGCCTGGTACTGATCAATTAATAATAAATAAATGCTTAGTAGGCACCGGTGCCACAACAGCGGTGAGCCAATTAGAGTGGTCCCGGAGCTTACAAGATATGTAAGAAACAGTGAAACTTCATTTGACAGTTAAAAACAACAACGGAGACGGACAGACACGTTACGTGAAACGTTACATGACGGACAGATTGTTTCCCAGGATCGTGGGTTCTCAGGGTCGTATTTACGTTGTAAGTCATGCATCCATGTAGTACTTGTACATGATGGATTTGAATCGGCTGATCTGAAGGTTGCATGAAAGTTGAAGATCATTTGCTAATATGCTCCAGATTCTGGTGGTTCTATTAAAAAAGGATCTCTGAAAAGTGACAGTATTACATTTCCTTCAAATAAATGGGCCTTTCATATACTGTTGCAGCATAAACGGTTGCATTATAAACTGGGTAAAACTGGGTAAGAGATAACACTTCGCGAGCTCTATTGTAAACGTTTTAGTGCTAGCCAATTGAGTTGAGAGCAAAAAAGGACTGAACTCTCGCTTTGCTGGCTATAAGATAGGAGCCCTTGTTTTCTCTTAAAGAAGTTTGGAAGAAGTGGGAGAGCGCACCAAGGCATTACATTTGAGAATTGTAATGGCAAAAATGATTTGATTGTAAGGATCTTTTGAGTAAGAATCAGGCTTCCCCGACATGGCGAGCAGTTCATCTACCTATTTGGCTTGGTCGTGCAGGCCCGCCTCTTTATCTGGTCAACTGAAACAGGCTATGCGTCCTGAGAAGATGGCAACCAACGATCAGGCGTTCTTTTTTCGTTTTTGCCCTCGCCTCCCAAACAAATATGGAACAAGGAGCACCTGATCGTAGGTTTACTGAATACTTAATGGTGTTTTAACCGATTTTTAACCTAGTAAAGTTTTTTCTGACCCAGCTGTTGATATACCGTACATATTTTTTTAAGGGGGTACAGCCTCACTCAGCGGTTGTTGCACGTGACATCCAATCGAAAATCAAGGAAAAGTTAGTCAAAAGTTATTTTAAGAGAATATATTTATTATTTCCCCTCTACTTTTATTGTTTTATAACATTTAAAATTCTTTTTTACATTTCACGCACATGATTAATATTTGCTGATGTTGGGTTTCGAAGAAAATCAATCCGTTTTGCATGTTATGTTGAGGAACTATCAATTCATGTACATGGCACGTGACTTGCTGAAAACATAAATAAATGGGTGAGGGGGATGGCTGTGAGGGAAGGGTTGAGTCCATTTTCAGGACTAAAATTTGTGAAATTGTTAATTCAGTTGGTCAGGGAAATTTTACATTTGTCAGGAAAATGTCAGGGAAAGGTCATGGGAATGTCGGAAATCTCTGGCTGTGGCAACCATATACCTTTCTAGTCCTGGTATTTCACTTTGAAGTTGTCACTATCACTTTTTTTCTAATAGTGATTGTTTAATTTTGGCTTTCTTGTTTTTTGTTATTGTTTTTTTCGCTTTTCTTGTTGAGCGGTGCAGAAGTGTTTCACAAGGGGATGATGTTGCCGCAACTTTAAACTGGTCAAGTGACCTTTTATGTTCACGATGAGTTTTTTCCCCGGTAACCAATCACATAACCATTCATGCTTCAACTTTCGGTTTTTTCCTTGAGGGCTTCAGCACATAAGGAAAAAGGCCTTTACTGGAACTAAGTTTCGGATTGTTTCAGGTAAATCTAACTGGAATTGAAGTCAGTCTAGTTGTTCAGTATTGCGTTGTTGTAAAAACTGACATTTTATTTTCTATCACCAAATCTGCATGGACACGCATTTCAAAGATTGTTTTCAACTTGATCCTTCGTGTCAAGTGTTAAGCCCTTGGCAACGTTTTATGTAACAATCTTAAAAGAATGCATATGAATAAACCGTCCCCCTTTGCTTTGAAATGTGCCCAAAGTGACCCACGCAATTAAGCATGTGAGTTACTGAAAGTTGAATAAGTATGTAGTAGTGCTGACAAATAACTATGTATTGAAGTGAACCCAGGTTTATCTTTAAATTAAAATATTTTCGCATAGACAAAAACTCCACAAAAACACTTTTGTATTAGGAAAAAGAGAGGGCACCTTCCCACCTCTGCCACCAGAGAATCCAAGACCGTTGGTCAAGTCAAAGGGGCAGAAAAAAGGTGAAGGTCCCTAGGAACAATTCTAAGGCACCGTCCCTTTCTGCAAGACATTTTTGGCGAGAAATAAAGTATGTAAACTCTCGGGATGACCAGTCTTGTGAGTGACAAGCCTGCGGCGAGCGAAGCAATATCGTTAAATGGAGAGCTTGGGGTAGAAATTTTCGGGTAATTTCAATGCGGTTTGCAGTTTTATTATGTTATTCTGTGCGGTGTTTATACGTATTTCTGTGCGGTTTTGCAGTGTTCGTCCCCCCCTCCTTACGCCCCCTCTATGTAACTAAGTTATATAATTAAAGTATTTCTTCAAACAAAGACCCCCTTTACACTGTTCCGGGCAAATTTATGAACCGACAAAAAATTGCACGGATCCGCCTTTCGTTAACGTGAGCCCGCTTTTTTGAACGGCAAACAATACAGCAATCTGTAACAGAATTCACACTGTTCCGTGTAAACGGACTGCACGGGTAATAAAAGTTTTTGTTCGCACCAGCGTAAACAGGGTCAAAGGCACCGCCAAAGATGCAGATCGGACCAAATCCCTAATTAGCCGTAAATAGCACAATTGTTCCATTAATTGCCTATTTAGTTTCAGCCTAATATTATTGGAGGACGACGATTGTAAGCTTCTTTTTTTTTTTTTTCCAACGAGGGTATTGTGGCTGATAATAACGTTGTGATCATTTCCTGTTTGCGGCACAGGCCGCGACCGGCACGTGTGTAAGTTAAGGTGCAGAAGACCCATGACGAAATTAGTGGAAATACCCTTAATTGTTGGAATAGGAATGAAAGCAGTTATCTCATTTCACCCAATGGTGCCCTCCTCAATATTCCAGTACTTTTTGTTTATCGCAAATAACATAAACTTGGTATGGTATCAATTTCAAAACAAAACTGAATGCTGGGCTGATTTGCAATACGGCAACGGGGTGATTTGATCGATTTTTAACTTAAACTAAATTGCGCAATTTTACAGTTAATTGCCATTAATTGTTAGTAATTGTTAATAGGTTTCTGTCTGATTGCTGATAATACTATTCATAAATAGAGCTAATTACATTAAATCCATTGTTATTCCCATAAGGGTATTTCCGCTAATCACAACATTGGTCATTTCTTCTTTTGGCGGTACCCGCATGAATGACCTTAGTTAAGGTACAGCCTATCTCATCGATTCATTTTTCACAACACCTTGACGCAAAAAGATCTTGTGTGTTGTAGTTGGCAGTATGAGGAAAAATCAACGTCTACCACCGTACAAAGACCAGCCATGTACAAACTTAAAGAACAAGGAGGAGTTCGCATGGGACCTTAACGACGATTCAAGAATTCCAGCATTACAGCTACGTTCAGCCCAAAAACACGCCACCTCCATCATGAATGATCAGAGCATGCGGCTAAGGTCACCGGAAGCTAGTTCTTCTGACTTTCTCTCCCACAATTCTCGTTCATATGAGTTTAAACGAAAGTTTGGCTGTGTTCAAGCAAGATCCTCCCCGCGACTCCCAGATGGCCAACCAGCCGTTGTGTTCTACGAGGATAAGGACACCGACAGCTCGTCAGACGAGGAGTTCATCGCTTTTGACGCTGATAGAAACTCTGTGGCTGGGACGTCAGGAGAATGGCCTTTCTTGATCCACAAAGAAACTCGTAATGGTCAAGCTATTCGATTGTGCGCATCAACTTGCAAACAATTGATCAAACCACAACCCGATTGCAGACGAGTTTTTAAGACGCGTATGCCAGAACTAGGATGCTGTGAAAACTGTTTACATGCACACCATCACGTTCAACCAGGTCTTCAACGCTATTCACAATGGATACCATCCCACCAAGCGAAGCGATACGGCAGCAATGGACCACCCCGTCCTGAAGGTTACCTTACTGAGAAATTGCAGGCCCTAAGGATCAGCCCAGATTATAAGCACCGGCCGTTCACCCCTCAAAGAAATTCACCCCAGCGTTTTCAAACTCAAGGAGTATTTCAAAGCTGTTCACACGAGTCAAGGCGCCCAGACCATTCCAAATTGCAAGCTAAAGAAAGAATTATCAGCCCTTTACAGCAGCCCGAAACCCTCACGGCTAATCAAACAGCGGGCATGTTATTCACCCGCAAAGATGCCGACGTTATCATCCCAACCAAAGGTAAAATTAAGGACGCAGATCAGGCTACTCACACCAACACTACCCTAACCACCAAGCCGACAGTCCAGGTTATTCATACCATCCAACAGGTTACAGATGGCGACTTTATGGATACAATGGAGAACAGCTATGAACAGCACCACTTGAAAGAGCCAAAACGACGCCATTCTCATTCACAACGGCCAACAACGACAGACACCAATAGCGGCCCACCCAAGAGAATACCAAGGAATCGGAAAAGGTTTTCAGTCCAGCCTACAGACATTCAAGAAAGTCCATACACACACCTATCAAATGACTCCTACCACCACATTCATGACACAAGAAAAAAACAAACTAATGGGATGTACGTCTGCTTAGCCAAAACCGGAAAAGGAATCCACAGCCCATCACAAGTCGCAATCCAGCGTACTGATCGTGATTCAAGGCCTCCGCCAACACAGCAGTCTGCCAGAAGGAGGAATGGCACAGCAGTTTTACCTGCCATGTCAAAAGGACGTCAAAGTCGGTTCCGCACCATGTTATTTTCTCGTCAGGAGAGCCGCGAAGAAAGGTGTGAGGCCACTGTACTGGCTGGAAATCAGTGGCGAAGAAGACGAACTGGAGTTTGCCAGGACACTGATGTCACTCACGAGCACCGGAGATTTACACGAGTGTTGGCCAAACGGTTTTAAATGCCGGAATCCAAAAGAATAAGTGACTTTGCAAACTGTAAATATGTTACATTAAAGTTGCACTATTTCCAGGTTTATAATTTCACTCAGTTTACTTGCGACGAACTGCAAAATGGACGATGCTTTTTTCAATTTTGGTTACAAAATCGCGCCGTTTTAAATACTATGCTAGCGCCTTAATTTCTGGTGTCAGCATTTGCACGCCTCAAGTTGATACATACGCCACCACAATTTAGGACGTAATTTGAACAAAGAAAAGTTTAGGGTAGTTTATATAATTCACAATTATTGTATAAGGTTGGGTGTGATATGATGAATTCGGCCTCTGCGGATATCTCCTTCCTTGTGAAGAATTAGCTGGCTAAAATACGCCAACAGGAAGCAGAGAAATGTTTTAAATAAACAATTGAAATAATAAATACCGCGAATGCTGTAGAAATTTTTTTGTTCGCGCGCAGATTTATCTTGGCAACTTGTTGTTTGCACGACTCTTCACAAAACGGCATAGACGTTCCCTTGAGCTCTATTGTTATAGCAATATATACATATATTATTCTTAATCAAAATCAGAATCATAATGCCAAGTGTTTTTTTGGGCTCGTTAACGTTAACTAGGAACACATGATCTTTTAGACTTATGTGAACAAACTGTGTAAACCAGGTGGCACTCGTGTAAATAAACGAAATTAAGTGTGAGATATGTCCTGTATTTCAACACCTTCTATAGTCTTCTAAAGTCTGAATGTAAATCTGATTATAAGTCTGAGCCAAAGATCCGTCTTCAAAAGCGTTTTACGAAGGTTATCAGGCTAATGGTGCCTATGGATGGATAAATTCAAAGACGGTAAGGCCATTTCTGTACTGACAGTCTACAAGCAACAACGTCCTTTTTATATCGGGCGAATGGGGTGCGAGCCGAACTTCACCTATTCAATAGTAAGTGACACATTTGTATTTCGTTAGCCTCAATAATATAACTCGTGAAATACCCTTCGGATATTCACGAGTTAAAAAATGGTAGCATTTCTCACCTATAATGGAACTTTAGCTCCCTAATCACTTCTTCGACCTCAGCAGTTTTTACTCCTTAACACCGGGCAGCATATTCTTGGTTTTCACATGACGTCGCCAAAATTTTTACTAAGAAACTATCGCTTCTTCTGAGTTTCTACTTTCATGTGATATTAGAGCACCTCAAAACCTTTATACAAACAAATTTTCGGTTCAAAAGGGTTCTTTGTTTTGCGATACAGGACGCTTGAATTTCTAGGCTTTTGCGTGAAGCGGCATTTAGCTGGTGGCCGGGAAAGCTCTTATGTGGGTTTAAAACATCACGGATCCGATTTTTGGACATTTTGCTATCTAAACATTCCTTGTCTTAGAATAAATATTACTTTAATCTTTATGAGTTCCTCAAGCGAAGAATTCATGCATAAGTAGGAAAACTCAAAAACAGATCGGGGATGTTTCTGTTGGTTTCCGGCGGCCATATTTGTGCCCCTGAAAGGGACACAAACATGGCGTCTCCATAGAAAGCTTTATAAATTTGGGTAAAACTTTTTTCCGAATATCTCGCATATGAACTACTGCATAGACCTGATTCTTGGCAAGGCTTTTTGAATATTTATCTTCTTTCATTTCCAAGATTCTAGACTTTCTGTATTAAAAGATGTCCATTTTTATTTCTGCTTTCTCACTTGAGTGAAAACCGAGAATTGGACTCTTCCTCAATTTCCCCCCTCCACTACCACCGGCACCGTAACCACCACCGCCACCACCGATCAAGACGGCCTAGAAGTATCAATTGATGGAGTGGTTATTCCGCTATTTTTAAACCTTCTTGATAATTTCATCGAAATCATATTGGTTTTGTTGAGCTTGTTACAGTTACCGTGAGAATAAAAGCCCCTCTTTTAAACGCCTCCCATTTATTAAAGCCCTCTTTTGGACCCCTAAAATTAAATAAAAACCTCAAGCGTCTTTCAGATCATTTACGGTATTTGCAATTCGCAATTCACCTCGATCCGGCCGGAAGACTAAGTTCAATTCATAGCCCCTCTCGTGGGATTGCCGCCTTCGATAATGAGCACCATCACAAATGTATCTCCACATAAATCAAGGTTCAAATATTTTAATCTATCTATGGTATTCTTACCAATAATATTCACAACATAAAAATAAACTAAATTTTAACTTTAGCTGACGTACTTCAGTATAACTGAGCTCTTAACAGTGAATGGACGTAAGGAAAGATTTAAACAGTTTGCGTCACTGTTGTCAACTGAATAAAATGAAAGATAGCCTGGACAAACAGTAACAAAACGGAGACAAAACTTGCGATGTTAATATATAGGACGATATATAATACGTAAATGCTTGCGCGGATTTCAAGTTTTGAACACTTAGCTATAGAAAACGGCGATAAGTATTGCTTAAACATGAAGAGTGATGAGTGTTCAAAAATATTTCAACCGAACAGAAATTTCGTATCTCCGCGCGGCCATTCAATGTCCTCTATATCTCCAAGCGGCTATGTAATGTTCTATTTATTACATAAAAACAAATGAAATACCAAACCATTTTGCTTTATTCTTTATGCTGCGAGGGGCGCGATTGATCTGTTGCCTTAGCAACGCTATCTTTTCACATGTGAAGATAACATGTTATTTTTACTTGTGAAGATATCATGATTTCGCGCGAAAGCTCACCTGGTATTTCATTGGTGGCTATATAATAGAATTATTCTGTAACATGGCGTGCTTTCATTAGTATCGTCCTGCAAAATAGTAAAGCAAGCAAGAGAATATGTCCTCTTGAACAAATTCATTGTTCATTTTCCCCAATCTCCTCTTTCAGTGCTCCAAGCGGTGATATAGTCATGAACTGGATCCATTGATCATCCTTGGAAGACACCACAAGAGTCCCATCGGAGAAAAGCGCTATATCGGTGGGGCGTCCGTCGATGGGGAATGCCCCTTGGAAAGTCCCGTCTGGTTTGTAGGTCTGAATGGAACTAGAACCCCAATCGCACACCAGAAGTATTTCGTCATTAGGGTCAAAAACCATTCCTGTAGGCAAGACCAGATGACCGTCGCTGTAATTGTCGTCATCCTTTCGCCCAAAGTGTCGAAGAAACTCTCCATCTTCATTGTACACCATAACGCAACCTTTTTCCATATCAGTTACGTAATAATGTTTGTTGTGGTAAAGAGCTTTAAACGGAAACAGCAAAGCACCCTCGCCAGCAAAGCCAAACTTCAAATCGGGTTTTCCGAAAGGCGTATCCGAATGCACGACAATACACGCTCGGTATTGCTTCGCCAAAGGCTCGCAAGTGAGCAGTAGTCTACCAACGCAGTCGGATGAAACGAAGCAATATTTTACACCCCACTGAGAGCTGCTTCGATAACTTACTTTGAACGTTCCTTTTTGGGGGTTTATAAGATGAATATCGCGAGCGCCGTTGACAGCTATAAGGTCTTTCTTGTCCCTGGAAAACGTTACGCCCGAGAACATCATGGGAGGCTGGGACGAGTTCACTGGCACTGTGAATCTTTTCAAGAAATCCCCATTTCTTTTTAAGAGCAGAATATTATTGTTTTCCGGATCAGCAACAGCGACATGCGTCTCTCCATCTGTGGCAACACTTAGGGGAGAAAATGACTCAAAACCGAAGTTCGACGGAATAATCTTACGAAGGGTGGTAAGAGAGACCCTCATGGCTTTCAAAGGAGTGCAAAGTCCGATTTTTACACCGCAGCTGTCGTTCATTGACAAGTTGCCAAAGCCATGATGTTCAGCCTTTTGTAGAAGCTCTTTATTTGGGTCAAATCTCACGGTGAATGAATCCAGTTCATTAATCTCTTTGTGCAAGTTGTCTTCAAGAACGGTATCGTGGGCCAGAGAAGCCAGTGCCATTTTCATCTTGGAAATCTCGGCATCATCATCGTCTTGATCGAGGACTTTTAAAGAAACATCCACTTGCGTTTGAACTTCGCGGCAAAAAGTTTGCAATCTGGTTTGCACGCGCATGAAGACGTCATTTTGTTGAGAAACAAAATCTTCCAGTTTAGATGTCAGGTCACCCTCGTTTTTCTTAATCATTTGAATAAGACTATCCGCCGCGTTGTGAATTTCCTCTGTTAACAATTGCCCGTGTTCGAGTTTGCGCTTTCGACACATTTCCAGTTCCTTCATAAGTTCCTCTAAAACCTCTACTTTCGTTACACACGCTTGAATTCCCTTGGAAAGCTTTTCTCGTTCTTTTTTCGGCTCCGTCTGCTGCAGTAGCTTCACTAAGAATACGTTAGTTTGTAAGTCGTCTATGTCTTCTACCCGAATGAACGATTGTTGTCGACAAGTCGGGCACTGTAAGTAAGCAGGCCTTGCTCGTGTTATAATATTTTCAAGACACGGTCGACAAACGCTATGATGACACGTTGGAAGAACTTTCGGATCTTGAAACTCTTCTAAGCAGACCGGACAACAAAAATCGTAAAAGTCCGCATCTGCACGATCTTGTGAAGCCATTTTGATTCAGCCGCGAATTAAAACCATTCAACGCCAGACACACAACATCCTGTGAACATAATTGTATGCCCGACGGAAAAAAATGATTTTCATTTAATAAAGCTCCATTATGGTAATGCGTACAGTGTGGCTATCACAGATTTGCATATGAAGAGAGCAGATTGTTCTAAGGGGAAAATTTTTTTTGTCCGCGTTTAGATCGATTAATAGATAAAGACAATTAAGGCAATTCGCTCTATTTTAGAAGAGCAATTCACTCGTGAAGAAAGCCTAAAAAAAGTGTACTCTTCATGAAGGTTGTTGTATTGAAATATTTTTTTGTTTATTCAGTTGTTTTATCAGTAGGCATTGAGAAAACGATACCTTGTGCCAAAACATACAAACAGTCAGTACTCTTGATAGTGAATTTTGATCTGCCAATGTTTTAGGACAGAGCAACTATCATTTAGGGGCTATTTACATGATGCCACAGTGACTCACTCCGGTTTTCATTCCGAATAAAATTCTCTTTCTGGTACGACATTTCATTCTGGTATCATGTAAACTGATTGAAAATGGTAAATCGTGTAGTTTGGGGGTGAGTGGCGCAAGCTTATCTGATCTGGCGAAAAAAAAAACGCAAACCAAAAACGCCTAAGGCTGAGCCAGTTGATTTTATTACGTGAATGCAGTCCGAACTTCACTCTGGAACGAAACTCATTCCGGAATGAAAGTTATTCCGGTATCAAGTAAACAGGCCCTTGCTTTTTGAAGCCTTGTTGACCATCTTTCTCTCACTAAATGTAATATGTTCTACTACGTTCTCTTGATAGGGCAACCGATAACCAGAAGCGAGCGCGAAATTCGCCATCCGCGGGATGATCCGACGCACGGGCGCTTTGACTACACGTATTTGTACGAAGGGGGAACCAGTTACGACAATCTTCATGTAACAACTAACGTCCGACGTTCAGACCAGTCAAAGTTTTTCTTATTTTATCGCCACACATCTGAATAGCCCCATTTCCTTCACGCACATAGTTAGTTTTTATTTTTGTCCCGCGCGTCGTGGGAGATGATTTCCACGCTCGTTCGAGTGATCGCTCGTTAAATGAATGATTACTCATTGTCTAAGCCCACGTCCACACCAATCCCGGTATTTCTGATACCGCACCTTTTTACACGAATCGGCCTTTCGTCCACTCGAAACCACTGAATCAGCTCACCGAAACTGGTGTCTTTTTTGAACTGCTTTCCAGAGTTAAAGGCCACGTTTACACGAATCCGCGTAAAAAAAAATACGGGCGTTTCAAAAAATTGCGTTCGTGTGGACGGGGCCTAACATGCTTCACTAGCGACAAGCAAAACAACTTTTTTCTAGCATTTCTGCAGGTGATAGCTTACAAGGGGCGCTTTCCATTTAGTTAAAATTTCCGGAATTTCCGGTTCGGCGGTAAATGGAACACGTTTCGTCGGTTCGTCCCACTGGAAAATTCCCAGAAAAAGTGGAAAATCTAAAAAGGTGGTCTCGTTTTCCCGGTTGGAATTTCCGAACGGAATGTCGTGTTCCATTTACGTTTCTCGTAGTTTGTACCAGTTCCAGGTCCACGGTCGGGCACCGCCACGTACCGGTGTTTACGACCAAATGGAACAACTTTTTACCGATCGGAAATTCCACTTTTGCTACCACCGAAATTTCCGGGTTTTTTTCCTAAATGGAAAGCGCCCAAGAGTTCTCAAAACTACGAGGAATGAGTGTGAGTTGTATCCTTATTATTGTCTTTTTTAATTCTATATCAATAAATGTGATCTACATTTACATAATTGACCTTGAGCAAACGTCGAACTTCACGGTGAAATTAATACCTAGTGAGCGAGAATAATAACAGAGGGACGGTCACAACTCACATGAAAAATGGGCCGTTAAAAGGGGGAGGGTCATGCAAATATGTGTCCGTGATCATGTAGAGGTTCACCCACAGAAAGAAAAAAGAAGTTCTTTATTTTGTAAAAAAACCTGGGAGAAATAGGAGAGTCGAGTGATCAGTTGTCCGAATTAGAGTCGGACTCTTAATCCTGTCATCTAAAATGTATGTATATGGCATTACAAAGAACAGATTAGAAATATATTTTGAGCTTTCATAATACTGACTCACCCTAGTGTATTTCAAGAACTAGATTTTATCATTTATACAAGAGGGGGAGGGTCATGATATTTTAGGCCGAGGTCAAGGGGAGGGTTAGCAAATTTCACTCCCATAGCAGGGATGGGTCACCTCATTTCCGACCCCAAATTTAAAATTCCCACCCCCCTCCCCCCCTGCTAATTTCTGACAAGTCCCTACCAAGGGATTTTGCTTGTTAGCGACCATTAGCATTAGGTTCGTTACATGTGAAGTTCGACGTTCGACCTCAGTAGGCCTAAGAGTAAACGATTATTTCATTTAATACAACATTTAAAAAATCGGCACCGAGTATAACATCAGGAAATCTTAAAATTTCACCTAGTATAATTTATCAACAGGGATCGGAAAGGAACTGTCATGACTGTGGATCAACCATTATCTTACATCCTTCTCCAGACTTCAACAACTCAAACGCCTACAGAAAAAAAAGAAACAAACAAAAAAGATTACTGAAGGAGAAAAAGAAAACACACAGACTCTATCAACAATGACAGATATTGGCATATTTTTAAAAGGTTTGCGAGAGACTTTATTACAGCAAAACATCCATTCCATAAGTCGTTGATTGAGTATAGTTCAAGCGAAAGCGGGGTTGGATTGAAGCACGTTTCTAAACAAACTACCACTCAACCAGTCTGTCTGTCTTGCCGTCATTCGGTCTACCTCAGTCAAAGATGATCAGTTTTTCTGTCCGCCGGTCATTTAGTTTGTCTCATGCTCTGTTACCTAAAACGACACGCAGGAAAAATGACGTCTACCTTAAAGGGGCAGTGTCACGGCAATATATTACATTTGTTTAACATTGCCAATTACAAGTCCTTATTCGTAGTGGAACTTTATTACGTTAGCAAAGAAATTACATGTAAATGACAAAATCTCTGCTTCGTTTTTTAACAAATTTGTTTTCCAAGCATTATTATAATATCTAAAGTTACAGACAAAAAGAATGAACTTTGAAAAACTGCAGGTGTTAGGCTGACAAGTTTTCAAAAACTCAAGTTGCGATCTGTTTCAATATTAATAACTTGCTCATGTTGTCCTTCAGCAGTATTTTAAAAAATTAAAATATAATTCTAACGAAGCCTTAAACTGCTGTTTAAAATTGAGATCCAAGCTTTCGCCGATCGACGGATGGTGTCATGACTCCTTGTGTCAGTATTAGCTGTATTATTTATAACTCCTTTAAATGTTGTGAGCTGTCATTTTTGTTTCACTCACTTTGGTGGCAGTTCCCTCTAGATTTCGTGACACAGTTCCTTTAATCATTCGGTCTGTTTTCGCTTTCTTTGTACACTGTCCGTTTAGTTTCGTCTCAGCCAGTCAGCGGTGAGTCGCCCACTCTGTCTGGCTTGGTCAGTCAGTTCTTTACAATAGTCCACTTCCGAGTTCCAAAGACCCTCCCTTTCAAAATGAGGCCAAGTGCACAACCTTTTTTGTGAAAATGAGTGTTATTTGCACGAGAATAAAAATCATTTCCATATCAAAGGCTGCGCACTTAACCTCGTTTTGAACCTGTTTGCCAGTCAGATCGTCTGCCCGAAATCAGCAAGTCTCAATGCTGTTAGTAAAAGCATCTTTGTTGAAGATGAGATGAGACAGTAAATACAAAAAGGGGGTTTTCGATCTCACCTTTTCAAACTGGCTCATAGGAACTTGATGAGTGATCACGGGTGTTACATCAACTCTGGAACAAATTTATTAAGGTTATATCATAGTGACAAGCGTATGATAACGTATTTAGTCTGCTAAAGTAGTTCTTATTCTTGGAAGACATGCAACGAGCTCATCATGTTCGTCAACTGTGCCACTCGACTAAAAATAAGAATTAGTTGCGAAGTTACAATTTAATTGAAACGAAGGTTGGATAAAAATGGCGCAAGACACCGAATGGAGTGTTAAAATGCGCACTTGACAAGAGAAAAGTCTTAGTCTATGTTAACACTATACCGGATAGCTTTTGCGCATGCACGATAACCATACCGGATACGGCTTTTGTTCAAACATAAAAACGGTGATTTCGTCCCGATTTCTGAGCAACGGAGTAACAAAGCGAAGCTGGGCCGCGCCGATCTCTAAAGTGGAGAGTCAGATATCGGATAGGTGTTCATACTACACCGGATATAGCTTTTGCGCCGGCAGGAAAACCATACGGGACACTAGGGCTTCTGTTTAGACATAAGAAAGGTGATATTGGCGCGATTTCTGTAACGGAGCGAAGCTGCGCCGCGCCGATCTCTAAAGTGGAATAGTCACTATGGGATAGGTGTTCATTCTATACTGGATATAGCTTTTCGTGTCGGCTTCGTGTCCCACTATATATTTTCCGAATAGCTGAGCTATCCGGTAGACTGCGAACATAGTCTTAACATGGGAGATCCCTAGTAACAGTCTATAAGGACAAATTGAATAATCTCATCTTCGTTTTTAAGCACAGCTAGCAGGGACAGGACGAGTGATTATAAAATCCATGAGAATCACATGCGTTCTGTTTTACCAATCAAAAATAACCAATGGAACAGTTGAACAGGCTTCACAGACTAAATAACGAGGGATTTGAAACAGTTCGGTAGTAGGCAGTAGTGGATTCATTACTTACTTGTTACTGAATAAGAGCTCTTCAGATTTTTCCCAAGTACTGAATATCTTTCTCCCGTGAATTGTTTTCAATGTTAAGGACTTGAATAAAACATCTTGAAGGAAGTTCTCCACATGAAGAGGTTGCTTTAAAGAAGTGAAATGAGATCTACATTAACATTGATTACAGTTCTGCGGCATCAACAATTTTTAATACAAAACGGTTAACTGTACGGCGTTGGGGAGCTAAGATTGATTTCAAATTCGTTTAGCACAAATATTTCCATTGAAAAAAAAAAACGCTATACAGCAGCCACAAGTGAATTATTTAGCCTTTATTGTTCTTAATTTTTGATTTGTGATTAAAACAACCCTTTTAGAGTTTGGCGCTGATTTAAGAAAAATGAACGAGTTCTTTCTAATAGAGCGATTTTCGTATGACCTTGAAATGAAACCGCGCTAACAAAAGAGAAACAACAAAACGAACCGGGAAATAGAGTGATTTGATTGGTTTATCGAACGGATACAAACGCGCGTGGCTTTTGGTTGGTTAAGCGAACGCTCAGGTGAAAAAACCGATACTTCGCTTTGACGTCATACTGCAACAGGATTGGCCAATCGAACAATGCCTTTTCCATATTAGGGTTTTCTTTGGCGGGAAAACGAAGAGGCCATGTTTTGATCTTTTCATCCATTGGTTGTTAAAACAAATAACGAACACTTACCGAAACCATTTTTCAAGGTCATACGAAAATCTCTCGATAACAAATTCTAGACGAGACACTTAAAATAAACCAACACCTAAAGGTTCATCTTCTTGCTGATGCTTGTGAGGAATCTGCCTCGTGCGCAGGCACTTCTAAGGATTTTTGCGGTTGTCGCGGCGTAAGGAGTCATGGGCATTTTTTATGTAAAGAGGAAAGTATCATGGGAAAGCTTCAAAAACGCAAAGGCATTAGGGGGGGGGGGGGGGGGGGAGAACAACGTGAAAAGCGACATGCCGGACTACTTGTGCCGCGACTAACGACGACAATCCCTAGAGGCAGAGGACGAATAAAGTAATACAAAAGCTTCGTGGCATGAGTGACCATTAGAGCTGTGTAAACTACAACGCAGGACACGAGCAACTGATTTTCGATGATTGGGAATACTATATATAACCGTCTCTGGCAACTCAGATATGGCAAAGTGAGAAAAATCTAGATCGAACAGGTAAGACATGTCGACAGTACTGGAACACCGTCAGTCTACGTGCAACCAAGAACAAAGGAGGGGTCTACACACAGGCCATACAACCGTCCATCTGCAATCATACAATTTCTCAGGCGAAGGCCCCGTAAGGTTATGTTCATACATGGTGCATGGGATAGCCATGAGTATCGACACAAAGTGAAGGGCTATTCAGACACCGGCTTTATAACCGATATTGTGTTATGCACTCTTCATTTCGCTCCGTCAAATACCACTATGAAACGTGGGAGTAAAATGGTGTTATGGGTATGTAATAAAGTGACCTCTGGGTAAAGTGCCTTAGAACTAAGGACGTGTGTATACAAGGAGGGGGGGGGGGGAGGGGGGGAGTCAGAGCCACTTTTCTGGTGCCTGAGTAAAAGGGCAAATTGAATTGAACTTTTACACGTGTAATTTACCGGTGTGGCAAGGTTTCTCAGACTCTAAAGCAAAGTTACACTTGCACATTTACATATGAATTTTTAATTTCTTTTTCTTTTTCTTTTTTATTTTTAAATGCACCATCTTTTATTTGTTTCTTGTAAAGTGATGCAGTTGTAATGCGCAGCTGATCATTCTCATGTGAAGTTGCGCACAATAAGTTCATAAATTATTATTGTTATCCCAGGTGTTTACCACATACTCTGTCAGGCACTTGCCCACGGTACACAAATTTTGGCCGGTTCAGTAATTGAGAGAAAGGGGTGGCCACATTAGCATCCCGGTTTGGATTTACTTAGGCACCTTGCGGGGGATCCAGTGTGAATACAACGTGAAGGGTTTCGAAGACCATGAAGAGTATTGCCCTTGGGTACTACTTCTATCGATATTTATCTTACAAAGCCAGTTTACCTTGAGAAGTCCTACAAGAACGACTCGTCCTCCTTTCCTATTACACGTAAACAAAACGTGCGCATTAACACGGCTTGCTCTAAAATGCGGTATTGGAAGCCAGGTACGGTTAAAACATTACATGACACCAAAATACTAAAAACGCGGCTTCAAGTTGAAACTGAAAAGAACAATGTCGTTGGTGATAAATGAATAAAAACTGCAAGGAAACAAGAACAATGGAAACAGCAATACAAATTCTTGAGGTTTTTGTACTAAGACATCAGCGATTATTAGTTACAATCCAATCACGAATGGAACGCCATGCTCACAGCAGGAGTCATTTGTTTCCAATGTGATTTTTTTTATGCTTTTTATCTGAGCTTCCAATGAACAGTTTGTCTTGTCCAATGATTCTACGGGCTTAGCGTGTCAAGTCTTTCAGAAATACACTATGGCACATTTTCCTGGGAATTTTGCGATTTTGTGGCGGTTTATTGGCGTGATTTATTGCGACTTGCGAATCTCTCTGCAGCGATTTCCGTAGGGCACGTCTGATGTGAAAACTTTTCCATTATCGCAGAGCAGGTTAATAACGAGTCTCGTGCAAAAAATCGCCAGTAAAACGCACCCGTCAAAATTAATCGAGAAGGTTTCAAAACAAGAGTGTTGATGGAAAACGAATGCTGGTTTTCAAATCTACTAATATACGTATTCCGTATGGCGCTCCGACCTGAATTCGAGCATTCTCTCTACACAAAAACATCTTTGTGTCTGTTCTCTACGTAACTGCTGTGCCAAATGACCGTGTCTTACACGATGCTGATATTTAACAATTAATGAATGAGGCTGAATATCTTGTGAAGAATTATGGAGATCGAGGAGGGTGTTATCCGTCGAGGCCGTAGGCTGAGGCGGATAACACCCTCCGAGATCTCCATAATTCTTCATATGATACGAAAGCCGAATTCAATAATTGTTTTATTATTCATTCAAAATAATTCATAGTTTAAAAAAATAGCTAAAACAAGCTTACCTGCAACGATGTTAAGTTTATCTTCGATAGTTGACGTTTAGGTTTGTCCAGCTCCGCAAATATTCTCCATATACCAGATGTCGCCCACTGAGTTGTCTTCTTGCTGTTTTTGCTATGTTTTTAGCCATTATTTCGCCCAGTTCCAGCTGTAGTTCTTACTCTTGAAACGAGTGAAGTCTCCGCTTTTTTATTTTTTACAACGAAAACAACTCAATCTCGTCCCCAGGTCTTCTCGGTTAACGGTGCATTAACCTGTAGAAGGCTGCATTTTTGACGTCATTTCCTCGTTAAACACAAAATTCTTCCAAATTTGGTCATCAGTAACTGGTTATGGTGAATTATGCGTGTGCTTTTAGCCAATCAGAATTGGGGAAATATTTTGAATGAATAATAAAGTGCGTTAAAACATGGATACACATTACAATATCCACTGACCTTAGTAACGAAAAACAATTGTTGACTAATGGCGCCGCCCCGGAACATTCGAGAAGACAACCAATACCATCTCCCGATGTTTCTCTGAAAACTAACAGTAAATGGAAAAGCATCTTATCCACAGTAAAATCCAAAAAAGAAAAAAAAAAGACAGCAAGTTTTACGAAACCAAAAATATATTGGTGGTAAAAGAACCATACTGTCCCAAACCGTCTTCTTTGTTTGCTTTGTTCTTGTCAAGATTCGGTTTTGCAAATTCTCAAACTAAACTGTATTACAAAAACGTAAAGGGTTTTGGCGTGTCCAACAGACGTTACGAGAGTATAATTTTTTAAAAAGGCAGACCTATGAAACAGAGAGTTTACGGAAGTTTCTCTAGTTTGTGAACTTCGCTGCAAACAAAAAAAACTAAGAATAGTTTTAATTGTAACAGACAAACAGGGTGCAGCGGTAATTTGACAAAAATAAAACTAAAACTTAGCTGTGTAATTTACGACCTTGTAATAACTTTTAAGTGTGGCTGTTGGTTTATAAATCAGTGGTTCGTACGGTGACCAATATACAAACCAGCTTCCTTAAGGTTTTCTGTTTTTCCATCAACAATGACATCTGCACCCATTAATTTTGCTTTGTGAAGTCGATCAGCCATGATATCCGTTGCAATACTGACGAGGGAAGAATACGGTGCAATGAAAGTTAGATAGTCATTCATTCAAAATATTTCGCCGTTTCTGATTAGCTCAAATCCAGTTCTCCTCGATCTATAATAATTCACATGATACTCAGCGTCATCCAATAATTGTTTATTGTCGTACAGCTCGTAACCTGCACTCAAGGAGATAACAAGGCGCTCCCTTTACTTTAACAGACAAGGGCGAAAAAAACATGGATACAGAGCAACTCAGTACAATAAAATAATTGTAGGAATCGTACAATGTCATGTAAAAAAGTGAAAAGCCATTGTATGCAAATTACTTTTAATTAATTACTAAGAAAACTATCGAGAAAAAAATTTCGCAAAGTACGTTTGAATGTGACTACGGGTAAACGACTTTTAAAATTACTGAGGAAACTATCGAGAAAAAAATTCTCAACGTTCGTTTGAATGTGTTACGCGTGACGACTAGTGTCACTTTTACAACGCTTGCCATAAATGAAGCGTAAGAATATACAAGTGGTCGAGCGCCAGGAGAGAGGAGAGGGAAAAAATTAAATTTCAAAAATTACCTTCCCCTCTCCCAAGCTCCGTCCCAGACCAAAATATATACTTCTGCTTCACGCTCGACTAAAATAATGGAACCTCGTAAATACGGTCTGATCGATCTCTAACAGGCCTAGAATTTGCCCGTATCAGCGAGGTGCCAGTATTTGCGGAAGAGCGGGGTAGGATAATATTTCAAGGCCCCTTTCTTTTCGTTTATGATGCCAAATCAGAAAGGAACACACTACAAATCTTAATTAAGCAACGAAAATCTCGTTATTACGTCTCAAGATTTATTTCTGTCTGTCACTTTCTACTCTTTAAACACTACACTACTCCCACTCTTTTTCTTTGAAACAGCGCGAATTCATTTTTTACGAGTGTTTTTTTATTATTACTATAGTCGCTGTCCCTGGTGTATCAAAATTTCCCCCAGCCGTCCCAGACAAATCAAAGTAGCGTAACAACAAGACAGCCGCGCCTGGTCGGGTTCCATTGTAACCCCTCTCATGCAAGATACGTACGAGCGACCTTTAAGAGATTTGTAAGCAACTATGATGGGTGCTAGAGAAAAGGGGCAACCTCTAGCCCGGCTTTCTCCCTCGGGCGACCGAAACAAATGTGATGACGTTACAAGTGGTGCAAGGATTGAGGGGCACTTTTCGGGCAGTTTTGTTCCCGTGCAAATGGTTGAAACTCAGTGTTCCTTTAAGACCGTCCAATACTTACATTTTGATAGCTCCCATGCTCTTGGCGATTCCAATTGCTAGTAAACCAATAGGGCCACACCCTACAGTAAAAGAATGATACACAAAGGTCAAGTCCAGTCAGCAATTCCATCATCACAAAAATGAACTAGTTATTAATAGTCAACAAAGCTAAAAGAAAACTATCAAAAGTTTTTTTAAGTGAGCAACTATACAATGGCCATGTATTCTTGTTGCATCTGCTTCTTTGTTCTTTTCTTCGTCCACTACGACTCATTTAAGATCCTTAATTAACAAAGCTTCATTTTAGGGCAAGGAAATTTGTCTAGGAATGAACACTGCAGAGACGTTCAACAAAACAGGCCTACATGTATGTGAACCCAAATGAGCAGAATATGGGAAAAAATTGCCATCCTCTGGAGACATTCATAGGCGTACGGGCAATTTTCGGCCAGGGGGGGCGGTAAACCATTTGCCCAAAAATTTCTTGCAAGTTGCCCAAATTTTTACAAAACAGTCGAAAAGAAACGAGGGCCATACCATGCAACAACAAAGGCCGTACTGGCATATGAAAGTGGCTCGATACAGTTTTCAGGGTCAATACCTGCCAAGTTTGAGCATAGACTACGTCGCCGTAAACAAACATTTGGATAAATTGCCACCACAGTTGTATTAGATAAAGATGAAAAATTGTCATAATCAGGGTTGCAATGACATCAGAGTTGTCATAGCAACGAAATGACGCCATTGCCTATTATACTTGCAGCATTATTTCTCACTATGAAATCGTTCTTGGGAGCTTTTTCCTCTAATAGTCGCCTCGATGTTCGTGAAGTTAAAACGGAATCTGTAAGAGCGTTATGGGGATATTTTGGGATAAAGTTTTTATAGTTAGAAATACAGTAAAAAAAGGAAAATCTTGATGTTTAGCCCCTATCTATAGAAAACGAAGGGCTTTTGACATGCAATTTCACCTCACAGTAGCTTCAGTCTTTTTAAAAATCTACGAGCGGAGATGATTCTAGAAAGTTAGGCGGAAGTTTATTCTAATCAATTCACGATTGGAAATAGCCCTTTGCAGTACAGTGCCCAACGATAAAAAAAACTCAGCATACGATACCCTTCCCTTATAAACAGAAACTCATCACGTGCTTGGCAACCACTGTCTCTTGTGAATGTAACTGGATTATTACGCCGACTTCAAGTTAAAATAGAAAATATTTATCTCTTCAAAATACTAATAAAAAAACACGAAAAAGTCTTTGAAAGCTGGCTTTGCCCAAATTTTCTCTTGGTGCCCAAAAAATCTGAGTTGCCCAAAATTTGGGGGGGCTGCAGCCCCCCTCGCCCCCCCGGCCCGTACGCCTATGGAGACATTATGCCTGTTCAGACTGTTTAGACTCCAAAACAGTTGGGAAAGTAACGGATTTTTTTGCACCTGAGTCACAACTAACTTATACAACCCATACGCTTGTAAACTCAGCCCACCCCACCCCAGCCCACCCCACCACACCCCCAACCATATTAGCCTGTGTTCAAACCCCACACCCTTATCTCTATATAGGTTACTTGTGGAAAACAAAATCTACACCTTGAACAAGTATAGTATCCCCAGTAGGGTCGACTTCTTCCACAGCCTGATGTGCAACACCAAAGGCTAGGGAAAAAAATAAAGAAAACACTGGACCTGAAGAATAAGTCAAGCAACATTTAGCTTACTTACAGTGTAACACACTGACTTAAGTCATACTTGGACAGACAATCATCTGCAGTCATTCCCTTAGAAACCCAGTTCTCTCTACTTCATGATTAGTAGCTTCAATTAAATCCTAGCTTTCAGAGGAGGGCAAGAGGAATAATGTTATTCAATTATTGCAACTTATTATATAACATTGATCTTACGTTCCAGTATGCAAGCTCTGTCCACATCCAGGTTTGTTTTCAGCAGGTAACAGTAGCCAGCTGGAATGATTGTGTACTGAGCAAACCCTGCAAAATATGATTCAGCAGCCAGATGACTATAGAGCTGAGCTACATGTAGTGCATATTATTAAAATCAATCAACAATATATTTATGGTGTTGACTTTGAACAAGCCCAGAACATTTATCAGAAATTACAGTGCAGGGTCTAAACAAAGATTTTATGAGTTGAAGGTCTGTCGATCATTCTGATTTAAGATTGCCTGACTTGATTCTCTAAAACTGAAAAGCATTGCAGATTGATTTTAAGTAAGTAGGTCAACATTCAATCTACCCTACCTCCATAAATAGTACCTCTTCCATGTCCAAACTGATTCAGATTTTGGCAGATATGACGTAAATCTGTACTAGACAAATGTAAAACAGCTGCATCATAATATTAAAATAATTATTAAAAATGGAGATAATAAAAACTTCCAAGACAATTTACTTGTCACACTCATTGCTCTTGTTGGATAATGTCTTACCATGTAAACATTGATAACACTTTCCACAATAAAAGTGATTTTCACAGCAGACACGCTGTCCAACAGAAAATTTCTTGTCACAATCAGGACCAACTTGAACAACCTACAAAAGCCCAAATTGCAATAGTTTGACATAATGAAGAGTCACACACCAATAAGCTGCACATACAGTCCGCACTTTTTAAGAAGACAATTTATATTGTTACTTTTTTTGACTCCATGATATCTCTTATGATTTTGGGTTCAAAGTAGCAAGACTAAAATATAAAATTAAATATTTCCCATGGAAGGTTAGCCCAAATCCTTCTGGAACTGCAAGCTTATTTTAATACTTGGAATGTGGTGGGGTGGTGTTTGGTTGATGATTAGGTGTAATAGAGGAAGTTTCCAAATTTCTCAGCTGGGAACAAGGCAGCCAATCATGGCCCGGATTATTCAGGAGACTCTTTGATAACATCCAAAGGGTAACTTCTAAAAAAAAAAATTCAAGGGACCTCTAATAAACTGCTAGGATTCCCTAGTATGTAGTTTTGGTTCAATTAATTTATCCTTGATTTAAATTTTATTTTTCTTTGTTTTAAACTCATTATCATACATTACCATACCCCAAAATGAAAGAAAATAAATTTTAACCGAAGGATAAGATTGAAACGCAACATATAAATGTGAAACAAAGAAAAAATTTTGCACAATATGGAGAGCGATTTCCAGGGTGTGTCCAGCTCAGGGTCCCTTCAGGGTGCTCCCTGCTTCTAATATCACATATACTTACCCTACTTAACCCAACCACAATGGAAGCTCTCATGAATGGACACCCTCAGGATGCAAAAAAGGTGACCATAACTGGAGCTGGCCACTAACTTAAGGAAATGTAAAAATACAGAATTTGTATAGGAAATGAGAAAAAACAGGGTTTTGAAAAGGCTGTCCCCTTATGAGAGTGTACTTTCGGAGAGCTTCCACTGTACTCCTTCATTTCAGTTAAAAACCTTGTATGTAAGTGCCCCCCCTTTTTGGAAGGTACTCCGTATAATGGCCTGTAAGTGCAGGCTCCGTCCAGGAGGGGAACCATTTACAGGCTTCAGAGATATGAAAGAAAAAGGATTTCACTAGCTTAAGTATATGTCAGTAAAAGGATCTAAAAGAGCTAACAGATGCATTTTATGGCAGTGAAAAAGACAAGAAAACTATTCCTGGTTTAGTGATTTATGATTTCATTCTTAAAAGACTGTGCATTTACAGCAGTTAAAAGGGATGGAGCATTCTAAACTAGCTAAGTATGTAAATTAAAGGGGTACAATTTGTCAATAGAAGGTATAGGAAGGGCCACATTTTCTGTCAAAAATGGTTTAAAAGGATAACAGGTTGGAGTTGGCCATGGAACACCCCAACAAAAAACTTTGTGGAGTGTCTCCCCCAGGCTACCCCTCCCAATCCAACCTTCCTAAGTCATTCATGTGTCCCTGGATCTAAGACCTGTTCCCAGGTGAAGCATCCTGTAAACCTCGGGGGTGGGGAGGGCATATAAAAGTGACAGAGATGCCTGTTACCAAATTAGAATCAAACCCTTAAGGGAGATCAATGTGGGTGTGGCTCAAGCTTAAACTGAGCCCAAAGGTTGTCAGTGTTAAGGCTTTATATGTAAATTTCTTTATACACAGCCCTAAGTGATACTTGAATGGACAAATACAGTGACTTTCCATCCTAAACACCACATGTGAGACCAAAATCTTTAATTTACACCCCTTAGCGACATGACAAGCATCCCATTTGGAAGTTGAGTAATTTTAATTTTACCTGTGTTTTCTCAGTTCCCGTGAAATTTGGAAGGTATTTCCTTGGGCTCCAATAAGAACCTTTTCTTTGGAGCTATTTCATATAACTTTTTACATTTATAGCTCTTGAAAAGTATAAAAAAGAATGCGACATGGCTTAAAATATTCTGGTACGAGGTTTTTGTCCACTGAAAATTAAAATTAGTCAATTTTCAGATGTATTCTGTCTTCATACCTCTCCAACACATTCATGCCCAGGGATAAATGGCAATGTTGCTATTGTCTTTGCAGCTAAAGTAAAAGAAAAGAAACTTAGCGGTTTTATAACAGTTCGGAACAAATAGGTTGACAGTTCTGGCATTCACAAGTCCAGTCCAACATGACTATTATACAGCCCTGGGGCGGATGCGAAAATTTAGAAAGAAGGGGGCGGGACACTTGCAAGCTATATAGATAGCTACTGATGAAAGTTCTTCAAAAACAAAACAAAATTTCACTGAAAAGGGGGAAGGGGGGAGGCGTGGTACCCTCGGACAAAACCCTATCGGAACGTCACGTCACCTGATTTTTTTGATCCGAATCATGAATTGGTTTCTGAAAATTAGCATCATAATACTTGCTTGCCAAAGACTTGCGCTGTAGTATTGCGATAAATATACGATTAACCATCCATCTTGAAGGTAGTAACTCTGTACTAAAATGGTATATATAATTTTTTGCTTCACGTTAAGTTTAATAACGAGTTGAAAATATCATGCCCCTGCCGGTAAGCAGTTCACTTATTTATTTTACCTTCATTCCACTCGTATAAAATAATATCCGAACCACACAGGGACACTTTGAGTACTTTTACAAGCAGTTCTCCTTTGCCAGCTTGTGGAATCGGGATGTCTTTGTAAACATACGAAACTTTCTCCTCTTCCTTGATGAGGACGTTCATTTTTCTCACATGTTATGACACAGTAAGTGCAGGCCTGGTGACCAGTTAAAGCAAAAAGGGAGAAGCGAGCGGGGTACTGAAGGGATAACTTCCAGCCCCTAAAGTAATTTGGAAAAACCAGAAAGCGGAGACTAAAACAACAGAAAGGCTAAACGATTTGTAAAATAAGAATTAATCAAAATAAAATTTCAACATTTGAAATCTGTATTTCTTGCCTATTCTGGACGCTTTCGAAGAGAAAAATGTATGGACTTGCCCTACCCCAGCTGGTCAAATTTACATCACTGGCAGATCAAGATGGCGGAAGAGTTGGAAGAGATTGAAATAGGCATCGAAGAGAGATTAGAAGAAATCAACAACTGGCTGCGAAATGAAGGATACGAGAAGTACAAAGAAGCAAGACGACTTTCAGAGGAGGAAGCCCAAGAAGATCCCGAAACAGATCCGTTTAAGTCAAAGTACGTGGCAAGAAATTTGTTATCGGAGTTGAAGACCAAACTGGAATCTTTCCAAGACGACGACAGTCCTAGCGAGAAATTGAAGATATTAATGTCTGCTCTTGATTACCAGATCGGACAGAACTACATAGAAACCGAGGAACTGAGCACGGGGGAAGAACACATTGAACGGTGCATTAAAACTCTTGAAGAGCATCGTCTAGATAGAAGATGTTGTTCCATTTACTTGCATGCCTTGAACGAACTTGGAATTTTGTGGTCGAAAAGAGGTGATTCGGAGAGAGCTTTGGGGTTTCTTCAGGAGGCAGAGAGGTTATATCATACCTTTACCAAAGAAGAAGGGGGCGCACCTTATGAAATCCATGAGTAAGTAGGATACTTGTCCAGTTTTAAAGGTGTGACATCACTATTGTGTACATTCCTTAAAATATTATGGTTACAGAGCCAACCGTGGCTTAACTCTTCTTAACCCTTTTGCTCCCAGAATGGCCAAAGTAAAAAAATGGCAAATTTTATTTTTTGGAATGCTGAAAAACAAATTGCACCATGTGAAAGAACTGGTGAAGAGGTTTGATTCCAGTAGACCCCTTTACGGTTGAGAGGGCATGCTGCGTAATCAGGACAAGATGGTGGAAAAATCAGAAGTTTGTATAAGAATACAAAGTTATTTAATTTTTGCTAATTGAATATATTTGTCACTTTCCCTTTGAAAAATGTAACTAATAAGGTTAAAGAAACTACACATTAGATCTGGAGTGCATAGTAGTCCTTTGTTGCTTTTTAGAAAACCCGATTTCTTCCATACCTTTTCTGTAATCCCACAACACAACAATACATAAAATGTATGGAAGACGTCAAATTTTCTAAAAAGCAACAAAGGACTGCTGTGCACTCCACTTTTAGCTGGGTTGTCAAAAATAGCCAGCTGCAGGCTTAAATTGCTGCCTACTCGGTTAGTATGGGCCGGCTACTCTGTTCGCCATTTCTTTACGGATGGTGTTTGTAAAATAGAATATCCCTGGACTGGTTAAGAAACATCTTCTGAAAACTATGTGTCACTTACAGTTGTAGATACTAAGAAAAATGCCACGAAACTCAATACATTGCTTGTGCTGCTTTGCTCGAAAAATCTCAGTAATTCGTAAATGTCAATGCACTTGATATTTACGTCGCCCACTTTTAATGCCTATACGTGGTAATTCACCTTATAATTCACTTTAGATTTTCAGTAATTTTGGAGAGAAAATAGCCTGGAGAGTGCACAAAACAACAATTCAGAGTGTCTAAATATTAAAAATTTTCTTGGGGAGCATGCCCCCAGACTCCCCAGAGGCTTGCGTCTTCTGTGCTCAGCAGCACCTCCAGAGCTGGCTGCTCACTTTGACAACTCAGCTGCCTACTTAAAAACTTTCTGACAACCCTGCATTTAGTGTATAGTTTCTTTAAGCTCATTAGTTAAAGTTTGCAAAGAGAAAGTGATTAGTATATTCAATCAGGAAGAACTCGTTGACTTTGAATTCCCGCACAAACTTTGGAATTCCCCACCATCTTGTCCTGATTATCCAGCATGCCCTCACAACTGTAAAGGGGTCTATGGTCACATGGTAGCATTTTGTCCACAGAATGTTACAGCTAGAACAACCTTACAAGACTTTTTCTCTTACTCTGGCAGTAAGATTGACACACCTCTCAAGCCTGGCAGTTAGGGCCAGTTGTGATGCTGCCTGATTTTGAGGAAGTTGACCATATTACAGACTGACCAACCATCCCCATCTTGTCAGGATTCTCCCAGTTTTGCCTGAAAATCCCTAATCCCAACCAACATGTCGATCAGGATAGGAAAAATCCTGATTTTGACATCTCTTGTGATATTTTCTTCTGATGATTTCAGACAGAAATTGTCCTCTCAAAACACCAGGATGGGGTTTCAGAGCATCAGCATTTCAAATTATTTTGGGGGAGCATTCCACAGACCTCCCTGGTGGCCCCTGCCTTCAGCAATTGCATGATTTGTTGGTGATCAAAAACTATCCCAATTTCACATCCTCACATGGTTGGAATGTCTGATAACAGGAACTCTGCTTTTGTTTTCTTTTTTCAAGTATTTGAATTCCAAATTTTTCTTTTTTAAATCATGATGGTGAACAAATGGTTTCTCTTCTTTGTAGACTTTTCTACCCTGAAAACAATTTCAAATCAGATCTTGAGCGAGAAAGGCAATTTGGTGCAACATTCACCCATACCCTCTATTACCTTGCTCAAGTCAATGCAGCCATGGGACAGTCTGAAAAGGGTGCAATGTATTGCCATACAACCCTGCTTCGTCAGTTGGAGACTGGACAGTATGACCCAGTGGACTGGGCTCTAAATTGTGCTACACTGTCTCAGTATTACATCACACAAGGAAACTACATGCTGTCCAGACACTGTCTTGGTAAGTGTAGACCGATATTGGTAGTATTTATCATCGTCACCTCTGGGGAGCAAGGGCCCCACAATGGTGAGAGCACTCATGTCATATATGGGTTGAGTTTATTGTTGGTTCTCTACTTTGCTCTGAAAGGTTTTTCTCTGGGTACTCCAGGGGTGCTTACCATTTGACAGAAAATTTTGGAAATTCCAGATGAAAGGTAAGTGGTAAGGTCACTTTTCGGAAATTCCAACCGAAAATTGAGGAGTACATTTTGAGATAGTCTGTTTACCATTTACCAATTTCATGTTTCCTTCTCGGTTCCAGAATCACACTACACAAACTTACCCCTTTTTTGAATTCAAAGCATAACAAATGTGGCAATTCTGTGGTAAACTGGTAAATCGCTTACCATTATGCTTTCGACACCCCAACCAGATTTTTCTGTCAACTGCTAAGCACCCCAGTTATTCCCTCTCCTCAAAAACTAACTTTTCCAAATTTTAATTCGACCAGGAATGGTAGATGAAGAAACACTTTGTGGTTGAAGTTAATGCGACAAAATCAAGACAATTCTGGGCCAAAAAAAGAGGAAGCTCTTCGAACCTCTAATTTGTTTGAGTTAACCGTAGGGTCCACTGTTTCTGCTGTTTGTTTATTATGTTCTCACCTAATCTAGTCAGCTGCTCAGAGAGCTCACAGGGCCTCTGAAATTCTACAATGGGTGATCATCATCGTAGGTTGTTGATGTCCCCAGCTCTTTGATTATGATTATCTTCTAAAATTTCGTACACAGCGTGTGCCAGTCGCGTTTTTTCTGGAGCTGAAGAAACTACTCCTCACGAACCTGTATCAGAGGATGACAGCCAGGAAGAACGCGAAAGAAAAGAGCGGATTCCTCAAAGGAAGGCAGACATCTCCAGATGTTGGAGTAAATACTGTTTAGACCTGTTAAAAACTTCAAGAGACAAGTGCGTCCAGGAAGTGAGAAATGGTGATCAGGGCGATGATGATACAATCGCTGGACAAGGTTTGATAACTGTGCAATTGCTCTTTTTATTTGCTTTTACATTGGTAATAGGCGCGGTTCAGAAGCCGTACTTCGCATGAGTTTAGTCGAATTCAAATTTACGAGGTTGACTCCTTAATTGTTCAGACGCCGATCCAAATTCCAAAGGGGAAAAACGCGAATTTCGGTAAAGTGTATCATAAAAAACTATACGTTTGGTTCGGCTTATGTGAAGTACGGCGTCTGAATTACCAATGGAGCAACTCGGTGCAGCTAATCACAATACCTGGACCTGTTCAAAGAATCTTACATGTAATACCTTGACAGACATTGAATTGAAGCCTAGTTTTCATTAGCGACGGTGTTTGAGCTAGGGATGGGCTTAACAAACTAGTGAAAATCAAACGAACAGAAGCTTAAGGAGAGCTGCTATAGAAAGGTTTCTAGAGTCTATTTTTAGAGCCTGAAGCAGACGCTTTAGAATCGATTTTCACAGGGCCATCACCGCACTGTCAAGCGCGGGAAAAACCGTACGCGCCGGTCACCATTGTTCTTGCTTTTACTTCTCATTGGTTAAAAAAGTATCTGGGGAATTTTCAGCCACTTACAAAACTTCCCTGAAAATTTTCGCTTTCATTGTTCAATCATTCAATTAGGCGCAAGCAAATGACTGACACTAAAGCTTCGGTAAAATGGCCAGCAAAAACGTGCAACTTGTTTTGCAATAATTGCTGCAAATCGAGTTGAAAAGCGACGTTGTGCGTTTTACCACCCACGTGGTAAAACGCAACAACCTGATTTGTTGCACAACATGTTTGATGTGAGTGGTAAAACGCGCAACATCTCCAGTCAACTCGTTTTGCAGCAGTGTTGCAACACAAGTTGCATGTTTTTTGTTGCCCATTCTTCCGTACCTTCTAAGGTACCTAAAGGTGTTACAAAGCCCCGGCTAAACGATCAAACATTTTCGTTCAACATGGTGTCGGAAGAGCATGTTTTACCGCTTAGCCGCTTCTCTCAAAATTTCTTTTCAATATCTTTCGATGTTTCATCCAACATTTTTGCATATCACAAACAAATGTGTGATTGTTTAGCCACCGCTTTTTGTGCGTGACAACTGAAGACGATGTTCGAGGAAAATGTTTGATCTTGAGGTTTATGAGGTTTACGTTTCTTTTTGGTTGGGAAGGTTTTGTCTTTCATGAGATCTTCAAACATGCAAATCCAGCAGAGCGCCCAGGTTAATATCTTCTAAACATGAATGAAACTTTTCACTTATTAAAAATGTTCTTCATTCAGCTTACGTCTGGCTCGAAAGTTCACCGAGCGCGTCTCGTTTTTTCAAACCTTCACGTTTTTAACGAATTTTCCCCACGTTTCACAATCTCCAAAATGATCAGCTGATGCGACTTGTTGAGATTTTTAGTCGCAATGAGCGTAAAAAATTAATCTCCTCCGCAGTTGCATCCCATATAGACAACCTGTCGTGTTCACTAAATGTAGGCTTTGATTTGTCAGATGCTGCCGAAGAAGGAACCAGAAGAGAAGAGGACGAGGAAGGTGACAGGAAAGAGCCCTTAAGATTTGAGTCCCTAGAAGTTACGTCCCTGGAGCAGTCAGTACCAGACCACCTGGTGAAAACGTATGCTGAGGTAAAATGAAGAGGAGATTGTTACCACAAAGCGTAGTTTGTACAGTTCAAACCCACATCTGTCTTCTGTTAATGTGCTGTTGGGATTTTAATCTTTTGTTTGACTGCTTTAATGATCGCAAGTTCTACTACACCGAAAACGACTAAGGACCTCTTCACATGAGTTTTCGAGATCTCGCCTTACCACTAAAATTTTCCATGTGTTCCCATGAAAGGGTGGGCTGACTCGGTTCCCGAGATTTCGGTTTTTCCATCCGCGATCTCGGTAATTCGGGCTGGAAATTTGGCCATATGAACACTTCAGCCCTGTTACCGGCACCGGAAAGCGAGATGAATTCGGAAGTCCGAAGGGCATCGTTTTACATTGCCTGCTATATTTTCCACGTCATAAGCATCCCATTTAAATGCAGTATAGATAATACAGCTATTAGAGTTACCAAAGGTATGATAGGCGCGAAAGTTATAACTTTGTGTTTCGCCATGTTTGCTTCTTTCTCGAATTTGGCGCCAGAACTCGTCCCGACCTTTTTTCTTCTCGTATCGGAAACAGGCCTGAAATTTCTCATATTATGAGCCCAAGGCGGAATTGGTTCCGGTAACCGGGCTCATATGAAAAGTCCCTAAAGCTGAAACTTTTTCCATATGATAATTGCCACGATCCCGGAAGAGAATGTTTAGCGAATGGAGCTATTGTGGTGGTCTGGTAGAAAAACGGTGAAGTGGCCACATCGTACAAGCGGGGCGGGGCCTCTTTGCGCAAACCTCACCACTTGTAAGTATGTCGGTAACTCCTCATCATTTGTTTGTTTATTTATTTATTCATTTTCCAGTCTAAACCGATTTATTTGTTAACATCTATTTGCTTCAGGCTTGGTTGGTGGAGTTCTCACTGGCTTAAAAATACATTGTAATGGCCATTTCATATTTTACTCCATTTTTCTACAGGCTCGTATGCTATTCCTAGAGGGTCAAAAGTGGCTGAACATCTCCAAAGAATTCTACATCCTTGACGGTCACGTGACTAACCACGTGGAAATTCTGCAAGACATGAGCCAGTTGTACAAACTGCTGGCCTTCTTCGACGAAGACTACGAAAGGAGATGTAAGATGCACAAGCGGCGAGTGGACATGCTCAGTGAAGTACTTATCGAGTTAAATCCGCAGCACTATCTCCTGGTTTGCAGACAGCTAATGTTTGAAATCGCCGAGGCTTACAGCGATATGGTGGATTTGAAAATAGCCATTGCCGAAGAATCGGGCGGACCTCCCGTAGCTCATGCCGTCAAGAAAATAAACACGCTTATAAATAAAAGTATTAAGTTTTTCCAGAGTTTTCTTGACTCCCTGAAACGCAATGGAAAGTTACCGGACACGTTTGATGAAGACTCGGTGCGGCCAGCGCTTGTAGCGCAGTTCTACATGGCAAGACTGTACTCAAAGTTGATATGTGCTGATAGACAAGGAAAGGTCGAGAATTTAAAGAAGAGTTTGGATATTTACAAGTATTTGGTACAGTACTGTGATAGTCATCCTGATTTACCAGAGGGAACGTTTAAAGATGAACTTGATGTGACCAGAGAGATGGCCCAGCTATTGCCCCTCAAGATGGATAAAATCATGAGAACAGAACAATGACTTGCTATTAGGGAGTTTAAGCAACTACGACGACGAGCGGAGTGAAAACGTCGCTGGAAAAATGAATTTTCGTTTTTTCAAACTTTAGCGCGTCTATTTGGACCCTTTCGATTTGTCGATTGAAAGCGATTTCTCGTGGAGTTGAATTCTTAAGGACTTTATCAAGGTTCAAAAAGAGAGTGGGAAATTCGTCGTTGTATGTTCACATCCTCCACAAAACATAGCATTCGGAAGGTTTCACGTTGCAGTGGATGTCAAGGAAATGTACTAAAAGGAGTGATGCACGTGCACCGCTGTTGTTTTTGCTCTTGAACCAATAGGCCATTTGCCCGATGGCGTCATTTTAGCACTTTTACCAGAATCCTTTTCTTTTTTCCTTTCATATTTAAGCCTGAAGGATTCTGGTCGTAGTAGTAAAATGATGTCATCGTGCAAATGGCGTATTGTTTTTTAAAGTTTTGGTAGTCGTCGTCTTTATGGTTGCCTAAGCTCCCTATTTTAGTAGCACTAGGCACAGGACACCTATCAAGAATCTACATTAAAAATAATGCACATTCAAGTCGCCTTTGTGAAAAGTTATTTTAAAGTATTTCTCACTTGTCATCCATTAAATAAATACACGCCGATTGAGTGCCGTAGTCTCGAAGTTTCTCTAAGCATTTCAACTAATTCTTATCAGGTTAACTGACCATGGTTATTTCTAATGGTTTATCTACCGGATAGTGATATCTGGGAGATAGCGTAGTTACCCAATGAACATCTGAAAAACAGCTACAGAGTTGAATGAAATTTATGGTTGTCCGTCGAACTACGAACTCTAGTTTTGAGCCCTCGACACTTGACCTTTGTGGTTATTATTTTTCTAGCCAGTTCACAGACCCTCTATTTTCTCTTAAGAGATCGTCGAGCGCGCGCATGAAAATAAAAACTGGGGGGGGGGGATTAATTGATCGCAAGCACAAGGGGGGGATTGTCGTTACCCTTTTTGCCAGAGCACGAGCAAGCGTCATTTGAAAAATTTCCGGCAAAACCTTTTACCGTCACCATACTCGCTTTTAGACCCTTAGTGTTCGAGGTAATTTCCGAGCTAAAAAGCAAAACGCTCCACGATGGTCAAATGTGGAATTACAACTTAATGTCGCCCGATAAACAAATAAAGAGGCCTTGACTGTGCTCTGTTCCGTTGTAAAGCCTTAAGATGCGGCCAGAGCATGAAAGAAGTGCAGAGGGAGTCATGAGACGTAGGCGAGTGTTTCTCCCTACCTCTTGAGTGCTCTAGTCGCTTCCTGGGTGCTTTACAACAGAACAGAGCGCGATCAAGGCTTCTTTATTTGTTATTTGTTTTGTGATAAAGAATCCGTTAAATTCCCAACGCATTTCTTTCCACTATCTGATTTTTAAAACAAACTATTGGCAAATGGCGTGTCAGCTTTAGGGCCGTGTTTTATACTCTCATAAAGCACGCTTGCCTAACCAATCAGTGTGCGCGTTATATCTGAACTATAAAACGCAAAAAAAGCAAACTAAAAGAACCATGGAGGCCATACTCAGAGTAGAGCGGTGAAGTTCCATCTGGGAAGTAAAGAATAAATTTATTCTTTCACGAAGTTTGCGCCAGTTGGTTTCTCATTCAGTAGTCAGTTTGTTCTTGCTGCACGTTATTGAATTATTTATTTTACACATACTATAGAAATAGGTTTAAGGCATTAATGACTTTGTACAAAAAAGTGCTTCTTTTTATTGAAAAGACAGCGCTGGCGGTGCGTTTTTCCGAATGTCGAGAAGACCAAATTGCGCGAACGACCAAGCAAAGAACAGTCCGTCGGTTTGTTCACTTGATTCATTTTTTCGTTGCCGGGTCAGCAGTTCTCATTTAAAACACTAGTCACATGACACCCTCTGCAACTTTCATTCAGGTCTTGCGCGTTTCCACGACAGATGAAGTTAACCTGCATAGCAGGCGCTTCATGAGCCAAGCGAGGCGAACGCGCGGCATTTTGCGCGAAGCGCGAAACGAGTGCGAAGCGCGAGATGAGGGTAAGAGGAAACTAAACCACGTTCACTACATGAACGTTGCGTTCCAATTGGTTAATTGATGACGCGTTGTTCTGGCATGTTTGTCTGGAACAAAATAACCGTCACCACGCATTCATGTTCTTTTGACGATGCTGTTCGAGAAGCCTTTCGTTTATTTCCAAATGTTCCAGAAATAAAAGAAAAACAAAAGAAATGTTGAAATTGATTGCTAAATAAGAGGAAAGATGTTCTTGGATTGCTTCCAACTAGGTTAGGAAAAAGCCAGATCTACTAACTTTTTGGTCCCCGACGCTGACCGAAAGGATCGAAGCTCTAGAACGAGAATGTTTGGTAGCCAGAAAGGTGACAATTTTTGAGTAATGGATCGTGTTTTGATTGGTCCTTTTGACATCACCGCCGTCAGTCAATACTGAGGAGCTTAAGCAACAGCGTTTTTGAGCTACGGACGTAAACCGGAAGTGGACTTTTTGGATCATTGGGGAGCGGTTTGGTTGAAACTCGCGGGTAAATCGTCTTTAAAAGAGAAAAGAAACTTAGCAATACAAGTTTGTTAGCGTCAAGGCATATAAAAAGGGAGAAGGCCTCACTTCCGGTTGACGTGCGTCGCTCAAAAACGTCTTTGCTTAAGGTCCCTACTTGCGGGCGTGGGTGGGCGGAAGAGCCAGAACAATGGACTGGTAACAGGCGCTTTATTTTTCTTCTCCCCTCGTCTCTCTTTTTTCGCGCAAAATGCCGCGTTCGCCTCGCTTAGCTCATAAAGCGCCTGTTATGCAGGCTAAGATGACGTAGGCTCGATAACCAGGCAGTCGATGTGTGGGAATGAGCCTGCGATAAGTTGGTCGTGGTGTGTTAGCTTTCGTCTACTCTCGAACAAAATTTTACCAGCATTGCAGTTCAACATACTACATATAAGCTTATCAGAAAATTGGCTTGAGTTTTATGTCAATAGACGTTTTTATATAGTAGAAACCCATAATGAAAGACGCAAAACACAAACTACATCGTCGGCCAAGACAATTGGTCTTGTGCCAAACCAATTACAAGACGCGTGCTCGATTGTATTTCTAGCAAAAAACAGACTACAATAGAGCGAATTCAATTGTTTACTTTTTCAGCATTTTGGACAGAAGCAAGTTCCAAACATAACTTGCGTGAGACCGGCTTTTGTCCGCTCGAGTAACACGTGATTTTGACTAACACATTAAATAGTTTTCACACATTTATTACAAACTTTTAAGACTGACCTTGATTCAAGTAATTTCTTTAAATTATCGCGTCTTTAAAAGAAATGGTATTTGTAAACCAGTATTTTTAAGTTATGCTTGTATTTGTCTGTTTATTTGTTTGTTTGTAACTTTTTGACTTTGGACTTCTTCTAGCCCTGACCGGATTAAGAGAAAAATGAAGTGAATGCAGTTATAGCAAGTTACATCAAATACATCGAACCTCTCGCTAACAGCACTCTACGACAAGATTCTGACCTCACTGAAATATCGTACGTCCGAAGTGCCAACCCATTTTCTCTTTCCCTACAATACACCTAACTAAACACTTTGGAATTCAGACTAACCCACAAAAGTTCGATTGCAATATGTTACATAACTATGCCCATGTTTATTGCTTTGCATAAGTATGTCCATGTGTTTCATTTTATTTTATATTATGAAGCGATAGTACTAAATTCTGAATAGAAATTGCAAATAGAAATTGTGCTGTTTAGTGAAACTAATAACAATGAACATAGTAGTGCGGTTAGAGGTGAGTGTTTCAAGTTCTGCTAGTGACCAGTCCCTGTGCCTATTTCTCGCCACCAGCTTCAGTCCCATCAGGCTGTTCGCGGTTCTGGAGGTGTAGAATTTTCTTGAGCGAGTCGCTCATGTAGTAGGGTTTCTCAGCGCTGCCGTCATTCATCTCCAGATCCTCCACTGAAAAAGAAAAAAGACACATGGCAACGAATGTCAAAAGCGCTTCTGTTTCGACAGTTATTTTAGCTTTGGTTTGACTTTGCTTTTCTCCAGTCAGTTTGAAAGCCACGTTGCCTCAAATAATTCGCAAAAGTTTTTTAACCCATTGTACAATTTTAGGCCCGGGACAAGGAAAGTTCGGGTGACCTTTTCTTTTACTGTTTAGAATCTCGTGTGTTTTTGGCATAATTTTTTTAAATATAATTACCTTAGATGGGATAATTCTAGCAGAAAAAGAAAAACTGAAAACTCGAATTCTCGCACATAGTGAGTAATTGAGCATCAGTGACCAAAGTTTCTTGAGGGCGTTTTTTTTTCGCATTGGAAGCCAATTCGGAAAACAATGAAGAAAAAAGAAGGCTGCGCAATACTTACAGAAGCACAGGAATATGGTGTCAATGGCCATATCGTACACATCAAAGAACAAAACGGAAACTGCATACGCAAATACCACCATTATCTAAGAAGAAAAAAAAGGAGTTCTTTTTATCAAGATTTACTAGATGAAAATTAACTCATTAGCTTCATACAAAACTTAACTGTAAGTCTCATCAACAAACGATGTGGAATCTCACACAACATCAATCCAAACAAGTAAACTTCATTATCTAACACGTTTTGCTGAGCGCGACGTTTGAGAAATAATTTCAGTGGATGATCCACGACTAGTGTTGGGCTTCGGTATGGCGGCGAACCTTAGCGTAAATCCAGAGAAGCAAAAAGAAAAATTTTAAAAATTTTATATCAAAAAAATAGAGAAGAGTAGGATTCTAATAAACACTCAGGCCTCCCTAGACGTTTACAGTACGGCAGGTAAAAAGAACCAACAATGAGGAGAAAACTGTAATACGTTAACTCCTTTCTGCTGTTTGAAAAAGCAGGCGAAAAATTGTACTCATTTCTACTAAAGGGCAAACATTAAATGGGTAATTGACCAATCAGACAACGCGCTTTAATTTTGTTATAAATACTTACTATCGTTGGTACGACGTCATAACGAAGTGAGGTGGGGTCGTCACTGCTGAGTTTGTCAAACCAAAAGAAACTCGCCACACCTGCAGTGAGAATCAGCATCAAGAGAAGTAATATTTATAGAGAAAAATCCACATCCGTATCATCAATTTTAACTCAAAATGAAAAGCAAAGAATCTGGAAGGCAGAGGTTGACTACAAGTCTGATTCCGCCTGTTACATCTGTAGCTTGCAGTCCAAAAGAATTACTTAACAATTATTCCTCGAGCCCGAATGGGCTCTGAGTCAATAGCCCATGAGGCCGAAGGCCGAATGGGCTATTGACTCATAGGCCATGACGGCGAGAGGAATAATTGTTTTAGTAAAATTCAACTAGTTGGTCAAAAACATCGCGACAAAACAACTTTAGCTACTTAAAGCTAGACTTTAATCCTTTTATGCCGCGTTTCGCTACTAATGGGCTATAACATATAGCCTAGAAGTAGCTCAACCAATCAGAACGCAGCATTGATAATAGACCACTAGTTGGATTTTACTAAAAAGCAATAGTCCGCAATAGTGAGTCGTGAAAAGGCATGTCGATTATCGCAAAAGACCATATTTGAGTGTCAATGCTTTTAGCACGAAAGTGCTAATTGGGGACACGGCCATTTTACGTAGTCATCCGAGCCACGCGAAGGTCAAGCCGCTTGCAGGGCAAAGGAAGAACCTTCATTTTTCAGTTATTTTAAGCCCCTGTGTATTGGTCAGGCTCCGAGAGTCGAGCCCGCGACCTCCCGCTCTCAATGTGGTTCGATTCTCAGCAGCCGTTTGTGGGGAGGAACGTTGCGTGACGACACTAAAAACGGCTGTGTAGCAGACTAGCCTGAGCCTTGTGTGTTGTGGTGTGGGTATTACTTAGTGTCTGTTCAATCTTCTTAATTACGTCATTTGATCATTGCACCCGACCACAACACTAAGAAACTACTCGTTTCCATATCAACACCACTGATAACAGCTTTGCATTTAGTTTGCATGTCTGCAATGCAACATGAAATCTGAGTATAAATCATACAGTGACTATATTAACACTTTGTTGGCTGGGTTTAAACTCCTTAATCTGCCTCGCATATACCCACGCCTTGTGGAGTTACCGAAAAAAAAAAAAAACAATACTTTGGTGCGAGCCATGATGTGTCATCAACCTGCGAAACTTAACTTAATTTTCAGACATAGAGGGTATTACATGGCCGCGCGGAGATCCGAAATTTTTCTTCGAGCGTTGAGCAAGATTTCACAAGTGAGCGCAGTGAACGAGTGAAATATTTTGCAACACGAGAAGAGAAATTTCGTATCTCCAAGGAGTCATGCAATGTTCTATCTGTTATATAAACACCAATGAAATACCAAAGCATTTCACTTTAATAACTGTTTTCCGCAAAAGGCGCGATTTATTATGTCACCTTAGCAACGGTGATCTTTTCACCTGTGAAGATATCAGGTTTTCGCGCAACAGCTCAACTGGTATTTCACTGTTGTCTATATAATAGACTGATTTAATTCCTGAGCAAGATCAATTCACCTACCAACAATTCCAACGACCAACAATTTTCCCATGAACAACAAAAATGACGTTACACTGTTGACAGCTGCAACCCTATCGATGAGAGGAAATCTTCAGTATGCAGAGAGCACACAACTTAGCCTCAATTTTGCCATTATTTTGAAAGCTTTGTTTCAGTTGACGCTTCCTTTCAACGGCCTGCATTTCAGGTGTTAATTAAGTAAAGCAGAGGAGACAGCTACGCCAGAGCGAAGAGCGAGACACGTGCGCTTCCTCATTTCAGTGGACCTCTATACGCCAATTTGAGGCCACACTTGAGACTTGGCTGGTGCTGTAATGAATAGCCTGGTGCGAGACTGTTTGGGGAGGGGGGGGGGGGGGGGAGGGCAATTAATTATTAATACTCAGGTTAGCCAATACCATATGGAAGCGCTAGGGTCCCGGAACAGTCCCATAGTGCAATTCGAGATAACACCGACAGAGTCTCACGGACCCAGTCTCAAGAAATGGCCAGTACGTCGCAGCTCTTTTGAATTTAAGACCAAGGTCCACCGTTTACTTTATTTCTTTATTGTTTTCCCAACCAATCCTGGTAAGTGCGGTTTCCGCTGTCTGAGAGACGAATGAAGCGCAAACGGTTTTTCTCACACACGGCTGGGAGTATGGGTTCGAGTGTGCGAGGGATCTTCAGGTCTCATTTCGTTTTAGAGAACAGTTGCTTTTGTTGCCATCCACCATGTAGTTCTGGTTGTTCTTGTATCTAGCCTCAGTTTCTTGTCAGCCGTTTATTAACTCTTTTTGTTCTATTATGCTAGTGATTTGTGGTCTTATAGTAAAGGTCAGGCTACATGATCGGCTTGGCATGGCTCCCAGTTGAAAAGCTGTGATATCATTTGTTAGTCGCCCGGACAGTTCTACCTGGACAAGTACCATTGTTTTGGCTTCACTCGTTATTTCTCTCACCTGAGGAAATTTTCCAGCAGGAGCGTGAATGCCTCCTTTGAGGCACTGCAAAAATTCTTGCCATGGATAGCAATCTGAAATGTTCAAATTCAGTAACAAAAACTTAAATTTTCAAAATAAAGCTATGAACGTTTACCAGTTGTGGACTACATTGAGAACTAGCACACAAAAGACAAGTGGCGTGAATGGGAACTGATCATTTTCCTTACACACTTTACCAATCATACAGCCTTGACTTCCTTGACTTTCAAAGACAGTTAAAAAAACTAGGAGGTTCCCTATCACATCATTGTGAATGGATTTAATCTAAAGAAAAACTGGCAGGCTGCTTTGTTGCGGCTTCTCCATAGGTTGTCGTTAACCAGTTAACCTAAACTGTTGTGTAGCGGTGTGGACTTATGTAATGCGCTGGAGTTCTACTATGAATTTGACGTAATCTTTCTGATATGCCCTCGGGGGATTATTTTTTGCAGCCATTTTTTAGGAGGAAGGGGGTTACTTAATTCAAAACTGGAGAAGCAACCCTGTGTACTTCATCTTATTTCATAAACAATGTTGCTGGCGAACTACTATCCTCCCACGCAGACGTTCTTAGGGATTCGTCACGCGTTCCTGTGTGACGAGCCAAAAGAACGTCTGCGCGGAAGGCTAGTGAACTCCGTGATGGATATAAACATTACTACGTAGGCACCAAATATATTACTAAAAAACTTTGAGTTTGTGCAATCTGTAGATAAAGACTAAAAATAAATACAGTGGTTTTCAAAGAATTTTGTTACATTAAGTGACTGTCAAGAGTATCAAATAAATTCGTGGCGATAGAGGGAAATAATTAATGAGAGGGTGCTCACTAGATATGAATGATCAAACGAGTGTGAGTGTTTTAGGGGGGCGGGGGAGGAGGGGGTGAAGAGTGGCATAAATGGAGAGGAGGGGGCTTGTGATATATATTACGGTGTCGGTTTACTAACTCCTGCCCACTAAAACTGTTAGCGTAATCTCTGAACAGCGTTTTCCCAGGCCCTCTAGGTCGATGCCCTTAAAGCATAGACCGCACTGAAGAATGAAGACCTAGGGACTAGGCAACAAAACTGTTTAGATTCTTACTATAATGTAGGCATTCTTGTTCAGGAATTTGAGGCACTTCTCTAAACACCAGAAACAACACTTGCAACAGCTGAAAAACGAATGATTTAGAACAGTTAGAAACACAGGTCTGCAGTCAACAATGTAAATGAATGAAGGGGTTGGATTCTTATCAAAAGTAATTCAAAGAGCACATGATTTACCAACATATTGTTGCTAAGGAACCACTTACCACAAAATAAAGTTGACAACCTTGTTATCTTGGCCATACTCTGAAAATTAAAAATCGAGGAAGCAATAATAAAATCTAAATAATATGTGGTTGAGATTTGAAGTGCTTACACATGAAAAACAAAACACATGAACCTAAAGGCACCGCAAAGGTCACTTTTACGACGGCAACATAACAGTTGCGATAGTAAAACAGAACAGACCTTTCCACGGTTTTTTCACCTTTCGATAAAACACATTGACCGACATTGCTGGAAAGAGAGCGAAGAATTTAACAGACGTTTGTGTGATAGGGGGCACCAACTTGCCCCCCACCATACAATGGTCCCTAGGAATTCAACTCCTAAAGAGTTCGCCAACATTTTGAAAAGTAAGTGGGTAGGAGTAATTGCGATAAAGACTGAAAGAACGTAAATTCACTTTTTAAGCGACGTACTCGTTGCCGTCGCGTCGTCCCCCAATAACCTATGCTACATGTATCGACCCATGAATATGGGCGGTTGGACATTGGTAACCTACAATTAGGCAACTACTCTGGGTAGTATCTATTAAAAACAAAAACAAACTCAAGCATGCCACAAGATAATGTGAGCATGTCACTTTGTTGAATGAAATTGTAAAGCGATCTTTTTTTGCCAGTTGGGCAAAGCAACAGTGAAGTTACTCCGGCCGAGACAACTCTGTAGGCAACAAAAAAGCAAAGGCACTCTAACCAACGCGTTGGCGAGTGTTTAAACATTTGATATCGTTGTAAGTTATTATTTACAGAACACCAAGGGTCGGGTAAGCAAGTGCGCGGATTTTTACCTTTAAGTTTCGTATCAATGTACTCCAAAACAGCTCTGATAAACTGCACGATTGCAATGATGGCTGCTCCAAACGCAAGAGATCCAGTGTGGTATCTAAAAAATAATGAGCACTAGTTTCTTAATAAATAACTATTAAACACATGCAGAGAAAAAACACTTGCACTGCCTGCTAATAAGTATGTGGAGCTAAAGATGAATAGGCCATTTCCGAGTTCCAAGAAATCTCACCTTCAAGGCGAGGCTAAGTGCGAAGCCATTGATATGAAAATGATTCTTAATTATGATGCAAATAAAACTCATTTTCACAACAAAGGTTTCGCACTTAGCCTCGTTTTGAAAGTGAGAGTTTTTGGAACTCGGAAATGGCCTATTAGCACAGGTGCTTGATAAAGGATTTATTTAACTGTTCCAGAAAAATGTTTTTTTCCGTTGAATTTCCATCTTTTTGCAAGTACAGGAAGAAAAGAGGAGAGACCAACAGCTATAAAGGTTATAAAAGCTTGTGTTAAAGAAAAAAGCTTACCTTAAAGTACGCCAGAAGGACGAAATAATTGGTAACGCTGGAACATCCTATCAAAAACGTTGAAAAGTTAATTATTTCTCATATTTTCTTTCCCAGATAAAAAACATGCACACTTCTTCGAAAGGTGTCAGGTGTCACCTGTAGATTTGCGACGCGAGTGAAATGTAGTAAAGAAAAACAGTGTTGATCCTTTCCGACCCCAGTACAGAGTGAGTTAACGGTGGGCTATTTTTATAAGACGATCCTAGAATTAAGTTCAAAACCAAGAGGTAATGGACAGCGAATACGTTCCACTTATTTAGTTTCAACCTTCTGCAATGTAACGTTAATGGCAAAAAGTACTGTAGGAATGAAGTGGTCGGTACGTCCGGAACAAAATATTTAAGGGGTGTAACAGAATTATGAGATGCCATGACAGTTGTCTTGCCACAGAGGACAAGTTGCCAGAAAGTTTGCTTACCGTAACAGAGCTAAATCTGGTAGAACCTTCAATAACCAACACTCAAACTACTAAAACGGCGTCAATAGCCCAAAGCGGGCAGAAAAGATTTAAAACAAGTAAATGCAAAAAACAAATCTAAAGCTTACATCGGGTTTGTGGTAAGCAAAGTACCAAGACGCGAAGGCTCCGGCCAACACGCACTGACCAAGAGCAATGATAAAGTTCATAATCCACAACCAGCCAAAAAAGTGAAAAATTTGCATGCGAAACAAGTGTCTGAAAAGAAAAGCAACAAAACATTCAACACTAGAACCAGGCAGTCAACTGTCCACTGACGATCTGAACACTCTAGCATCGGTCAAACAGTCACAACTTAGTCGAATTTGTTTCTACCCAGCCGCCCGTGTCACTGATTGAAAACTTGTCTTTCTCATGTATCCACCAGGCTAAAAATTCACCATCGCATATCTATTACTGGCACATTATTGCACATAAGCACATATTGTCCCATGAACCTACAATCGGCGACAAAGTGAGTTGAGACAGTTTGCCCTAAAGGGGCTTTATGACGTTTTAGTGCCTTCAAATGGGGAAAATAAAGCTTTTCCTCCCCCATCCCCTTCATGCAATTTTGTGCCGCTGTTCAAGCTACCTATAGAAAACAACACCCCAACTTTGAGTGGAGGGGAGGGGGGGGGGGAAGGGTGTGGATTTTTTTGTTCTCTGAAGTCACTCTATTTGAGTACAATATCTGAACAATTTTGTCGACGATTGAAGTTTAGTGGCCTTAACTCCCACGTGTTTCCTGTAGCTCAGTGGTAGAGCAACTAGATCAGTGACGAATGAATTCTAGTCTACTAGTCTAGTAGTAAAAAGATGTCATCGTGCAAGCGGCTTGTTCTCTCAGTCGACATTGATGATGGCGGTATGCTGAAAAGGACTTAGGTATTATAAACTCAGTTTAACTGTCTCAGAAGATCTCCCCTTTTTTATGGTTCTCAAGACGTTGAAGCCGTTTCCCTACTGTCTCAACGTTGTTGAAGCAGGTAAATAAAAAATTCTTTTATTTATCCTCGGCAGTGATTATAGCCCACAGGCAAGTGTGGCCCGGCAAACCAACAACTCGAGCAACAAATCAAAGTTTGATTACATTTCAATGACGTGTTGGCCACTATTAATACACAAAATTGTTTCTGATAAACCAGCTAGATTCAACTTACACATTTTCCTGAAATCCAGCTAACACGCAGCTTGCAGAGGTGTTCGGGTAAGTTCTTTCAAATGTCTATAAAGGCATAGAATACAGTAAATAAGTGTACGTAATATATCAAGCATGAGACGCAGTGTTTCATCACCAGATGAAACACCGAGAAGAGAGTTGAAAATACGACGCGCAGTGGAGTATTTTTGACCAACTTTAAAGCACCATGTTTTACTTACCTTTCTCCCTTTCCTACTCCTCCTCAATTCAATTATTTCGCTCGTCATCAAACTTTTTGTTTTCCCTCCACCGCCACCACATTTCTATTGTGTTCCCTCCACTTCCACCACAACATAATGGGCCATTTCCGAGTTCCCCCGGGCCTCTGTTTCAAAACGAGGGTAGGTACTCAGCCTTCGATATGGAAATCATTTTTCATTCTCATGCAAATAAAACTTATTTTCACTAGAAAGGTTGTGCACCTAGCCTCATTTTGAAAGCGAGAGTTTTTGGAACTCGGAAGTGCCCTGTTAGATTCCATTGCATTTTATTCATGGATCAAGACAGAAGGATTTAACTTCATTGGCGTTCATACTTTCCTCCGCAAGTTAATGAGATTCCTCGACAAAAAAGGGGTCCAACCGTTTCCTACTATACTACTCGTAAAAGACTGTATCATGATCTAATCATGAGATTAATTTCGCATTAACTAAGATGTTAGCAATGTGGACAGTTTGAAGGGAGTATGATTCGTCAACTGCACGAAATACGTACTTAACGGTCCGTGACAGTGCGAAAGTATTGGACATGATTGATGTCAAACGAAATGAACACAACGACCGCCTACAGTCTCATCTTCTGCGTGTATCACGTTTCCCTTCTGCTGCTTATGCAAATAACTAAAACCTCAACAATTATTGGAGAAAAGAACAGTTATAGAGAGAACATTTTTAAGTAAACTCGCGGTTCGTGTTCAACGTCAAAGGTACAAGAAGCACTTTAGTTAGCCCTCACAATAAGACAATAAACGTTTCTTGCTCACCTCTGTGACACAGTCTGTAGAATTTTTTAGGTCGTACGGATCACCGCTCTCTGGGACATCGATGACCTTATATTTCGGTGTACCATTGGTCACAAGGTAACTCGGCAAAAGTCAAGGATAACTCTGATTTATATCGTACCAACCGCCCGCGAGGTCCGCACCAGGTCTTAAAATGAAAGGGAGAGGAACGATACTGTCCTACGACAATCTCGAGAAAGCTTGGCTGATAAGAAGTTTTAATTATTACAGGACCACAAACTACTACGCACTACGAGAGAACCCACGAGTGTAGATATCATGTTTAAAACCGCCCACGAAGTCCGCACCAGGTCTTGACATGAAAGGCAGAGGAACGATATTGTCCCACCACAATCTCGTGCAAGCGTGGCTGGTAAGAGGTTTATTTTACGAACATAAACTGCCTCGCAGTGAAAGAGAAGCCACGAGGGAATCACACTTGAATATGAAAACATACGACATGCACCTTCCCTTGGTTCTCACATTATCATTTTACAAAACAGATACGGTTAATTATTAGTTACTAAGGATACACGGCCACAGCCACGAACCAAGCAAACAGAGCAAGCTGCAACAGCCACGGCACAATAGGAAAAAACAAGGAAGTCTTGATTGCCGCAACAGCCCTTGAAATATAAACAGTTGAAAAAAACAATTAATCTTCCTAACCAGACGCAGACACATCAACTAGGTAAGACAATGTTGCATAGTCTAACATGGAAATTCGTTAAACAAAAAGAGAGTTTTGAAGGGACATACCATAGTTGTATTTACGATCAAAGTATGGGTCGTATAAACACGGGATGACCACACAGAAGTACTCAAAACTGTCTCTCAGATATCGTATCATTAGAGTAACAACGTGAAAATTTTGAGCCCAGGGGTCATTTAATAAGTAAGCTGAGCATGATCGTCCGGGTGAGCGTAGTCCTGATTAGAACTTTTGTTGACAGTGATTGACGTTTCGACAATCTGTGCGGTAGTCATCTTCAGAGTCAAAGTGAGTTGTATCTTGTCAGTCGATGGTAATTTACTCTGGTTATTGACCTGATTGGTCAATTAAGTGGCGATGTCATTGTTAAGTCGTTATCTCACTGGCGCGTTTCGATCCGTCTGTTGCCGCATTTTAACAGTCGTTTATCGTTAGTCAAATTGTAGGTTGTCCAGTCATTCTGTCGTTGCCAGTTTTGCTCGAGCCTGTCATTGGTACGGTGCTGGTAACTATTGACTACGATTCGGTGGCGTTTGTTGTAACTCATAATCTACACTTATAACGTACAACCTGTCGGGGACTCAGTTTTTTTTTGTCCCGTGCTCGTGACATGTTGATCACATCATTTCTCATTTCTTCACCAAGCTTAAAATTTACCATCATTCTTTATTTATCTGATATGACGATTTCGACATTGCTGATCCTAGCAGTACGCAGAACGTCTGTCATACATGCAACTTGTTTAGGGCCCAGCTCATCACAAGCCTTCGTAGCTCAGTGGTTAGAGCATCCGACCGGTGTACGGAAGGTCATAGGTTCAATTACTGTCGGACCAAGATTTTTTCTTTATACCGTTCTCGTGACATGTTGATCACATCATTTCTCAACATAAATGTTTTAACGTACTTGCTAGCTTCCTTGATCATTGATATAGCGATCTGGATTCTCTTGCGTAACACCAATACAATTAGCAGAAGAATAACCAACAAAACAGTCAGGAAAATACCTGTATTCAAACAACAACAAAGATTAATGCGGTCCTCACAAACGTCGAAGTTCCTAAAACAAGCCGTCATTGAAAATCACCTTAAACAAATGGTGTTAAAGACCTCATGTACTAAAATCCGGAACACTCAGAAATATGTCAAATAAATAAAACAGAAAGAACATTTAGTACTTTACAGATTAGGGTTAAGGTTTCTTTTTGTGTTTTTCAGTTTACCTATAACCAGATTTTTGGGGTGTTTCGGGCTTGTTCCCGATTGTTCCGAGATTTAGAACATGGCGTTTAAAAATGGTCTCTTACCCAAACCAAGCCAAGTCTCCTTGGATTGTGTGTATGTGTCCAGGTCAAGCGTAAATTTGAGCTCAAAATCTTCACTTGTACCCGTGTCGTTAAGGAATTTGTACTTGCTGTAGCAAAAGTACATGCCTGTGGACAGATATAGTAATATCATATAAAATCACTAAGTATATTGCACTGTAGAATACAAACAGTTTTTTAATCCAAGGAACAATTGACTCCATCGCAGGAACCTGTTTCACAACCACGCACACAACGGCTTCTAATTCATTTTGTTTGTGTCACACGCTTCATGAATTGCAACCGAATCAAATTCCTGTCATTGTAAAGGTCTGTGGCAGGTTCTCGAAAAAAGTCCCGTCGAGTTGTGCGGGACAAGCACCGTTAAATCCCCTTGAAACAAACCAAAACGACACAGCCAAGTGTTCTTATTACAGAGGTGTTTTATATCACAGAGGAAAGGAATGTATTAACTTCTTTTTGGCATTCTGGGGACCAAAGAACCATCTGTAAAAGAGTTGATCCGTATAGCGAGTGTGTTTCAAAGGGGGGGCTTCACGCTCTCTTGCCCATCTGTACGACAAAGGCCAAAGTAAGTTGCCTTCAAACTATATAAAAAAAGGAAAACTAATTCAAGGTTCCAAATGTCCTGGGCAAGCAAAATTCTTAAGGACAAAAAGGATTATTTTTTCAAAATGGTTGTGGGACAATATTGGCCAGAAATGTGTGTTGTACAAATTAAAAAGTAGAAGCGCATAAGAGACACTTGTCGCCACAATGTGTCACTGGCACCTTTCGTAGCTTTTCAACATGACCCCAGCGCATCTCCCAACATTAAACCATTTCAGCGGAACCAAATTGTAACATTAAAATGGACGGTTTACCATAAATAATTAACGCAAAGACGAGTATGATGGTGATCCACACAAGAGGTCCTGTTACCCAACTGCAAACCAGAAGATAAGGTTAAATTAAGTATATGTTAATCACCTTTCCGCGTTTTGCTCTAGACTATGATCTAATAAAGAGTTTAAAAACTTTAACAGTGAAATGCAAAAGGGATTCATAGTCCGAGTGCTTTAATAATAATAAACCTATATCCCAGTCTTTTCGGGCCCAAACGAGGCCACATCAAATGAAACGGACCATTTCGGTTTGGTCCGACCGGAATATTCGGGAACAGCTTTACCGGTGGTCCACTTTGACCGGTCTGGTCAATTTGGTCTGTCGGACCGAAATGTCCGCTACATTGGGCAAGTGCAATTTCCGAAATTTCAAACCAGGATTTTTGATAAACGGAAAGGGCCCGGGGTTTCACTTAAACTGACTGAACGAGAAACACGTTTATCGCGGAACCTTGTGAAGCTCGGAGGAGGGAGGCTAATAAAATATCAGGGATGGGAGGGAGGGAGCAAAATAGAGTAAACTGTATAACTTTGGAGGTAGGGTTTCAACACCGGCTGTAATATTGGAAGGCGAGTGTATTCACTCTCCTTTGGTTAGAGTAAACTCGGACTCAGTGTCCTGGCTTTAAAAAGGATCTGGGGTCTAAATAGGGTTGCTGTTGTTTAGGAAGGGTAGGTGGCATAGGATCGCAAAGCTTGGATGCGCATGGAGGTCGACTTTTGGCATCACTGGGAGCCCGCATGAGTGCCTCAGCCGAGCAGACAGAGATTGTTGTCAAAAGGAAATGGGTGTGTTAATTTGAATGACCTGATCATGAACTGCGACAAGAATTTAAACACAGTAGCATGATCTTACAAGGATAATCCAAAACATTGGTGATTGGTCAGGATGGGCTTTGAACCCAGCAACTGAGCTCAGACAGACTGGGACCAGACAGCAGTTTGTTTATGAAATGAGCTTAGCAAAGACGACGACGGCAACGCGAATGGCAAAAAAGCAATTTATTGTTAAGCAAAACAACGACTTTGCACGTGCACGTGTATTAAACGTGAATTCACTTTTTTGTACATTTCTCTGCCGTCGTTGCACGACCACATCTCGTGGACGTGAAAACAAGAAAACGATTTACTAATTCCTATCTTCTGGGTTCAGGAAAATTCACCAACAATTTCACAAATTGATTGACAGGCAATAATAGGATGAATTTTAAACAGCGTGAATTCACTTTTTAAGAGAACTGTTGGCCACCGTCGTCGTCGTCGTCGTCCTCGCATCGCAGATATTCCTGATCGCCTGGGACGGTCACCGACAAATCTGGAGAATCGGGAACGTTTGCATTTTCCCGACGCGTCCCAGATTTCTGCAATGGCCGGCGATAATCCCCGACAAATGAAAGCTCAAATTTGTACCGTCGGGGACGTCGGCGATGATTTCCAGTCTCCCTATCATACATTTGTGTACAAATTTCAATTTTTGGTTCACTTTCCATTTTCCGCCAAATTCAAAATCGGGAGAATCTGGGCCAGACTTCTGGTGATTGACCGATATATAGGCAAAATCTGAGACGGTCAGCAAAAAGTAAAATCCCCGATCGCCTGGGATTTTCCTGACATATGAAAACCAGGTTTTGAGCTCCCTAACTACTGACAACAGCATCATAAGCGCTTGCTCATGGGTGTTAAATCAAAAGAAACACAACAAAAAAAGGCATCAAGTCAGAGTAGTTTAAAACTCTAGTGCATTACCGTGTGATGAGAATGTAAATAAATGCCAGAATCATAACAAGAATCATCCCACTAAAGAAAAGACAAACAACCGTTAACACTCAAAGTGAATATAATTATGATCTACGTTTACAAGAAAAGTTCATGGAAAGAGAAATGCAATGTTTTTATTATTATTAGAATTTTATCCAGCTATTTTTTTTTAAATTCTGGAATGCAGTAAGACATTAGACTACAACTGCAGGGTTGAAATCAAGGGCAGGAGTTTTAATACCAACTTTGATGCTTTAGATAATCACAATCGCACCACTCTTAATCCTTTAATCCCCCTTTTGCTGGCCACTAAAAGAAAATGTTGCTGTGAAAAATAATGGCTTGAAATTCTACAGTCGTTCACGCACTCAGTCTCATCATTATCTATTGGAGTCTCCTCGGACTCACATGGTCATCATCATACAGTCAAATGTAAAGGTTACAAATGCTATCATGTCAACCTACATTAAGAGCCAGTACCATACAGCCCTCACGTCCTCAAATACCTAGAAACAAAATGCCACATACAGCACCTTTTTAGTGACAGGGTCAGTAAAGAGCAAAGAAAAATAAAAACAAAACAACAAAGTAGTTCACAACAGGACTCATTGAAAAAGAATATTAAAAAAATAGAAAATAAAGTCCCTTTACAGTTTAACTGTGACTAGATTAAAAAAATCTCCAGTCCGGAGAGCGTTTTTAAAAAGATTCATTTTCGGCGACTGTTTTGACCAAATATGTGTGGACGGTAGACCAAAGCGGAATAAAAACTCTCCGTTTTCAAGCAAAAATGGATCCACGTGGACGGGGCTTAAGTGCAAATTATAAAAACTGAGGCAAAACTTACATTCAATCCAAAATTTTGCAAATTCATAAGAATCTTCAAGCCACTAAGTGAAAATAACAAAATAAATCCTCGTTATAAACAATCAACACTAATCACTGCATATAGAACAAACAATAGTCAGTTCTGCTTCGCAGAGTTACTCAATATCAAAAGTACACAGCCCCAATTGCGGCTGTATGTTTCTGAAATAGATATAATAATAATTAATTAATTAATAGTGTTATAATCGCCTTTAAGCTAAGCAAGTAAGCATGATTATTCTTTGACGCTTGAATTTTAATTGGTGACCGTTAAGTTTGTGTATAGGATAATGAAAACAACATGCCCACACAAGGTATGATATGGCACCAGACTGGCCGGCAATGTAAAAAATAATTAGTTTGACAAGAAAATAATCCGTTGAGATAAAATAATTAAACTCAATGAAATAACACTAACTTTATTCCTTGTTCAATGATAGCTTTTGTCATGTTGGTTCCAGCGAGATTTTGTATCACTGAGCCATTTTCGGAATCAATCAAATCGCCCACTAACGTTGGTATGCATCGATACAACACTAAAACATAACGCATATCATAAAAAGTTATTCATGGATAATAATAATTACTATAAGGAATTGTTAGTGACACCAGAAGCACTTACCATTTGTAAGGAGATTTCGGGGAAATTTTCCAACAAACAGTAGCGCTTTTTCACCAGGATGAACTGTTCCATATGAATTTTCACCGAAATTATCGAAACTACATTCTTGGAAAGCTCAGTTGAAGGAGTTTCTGGAATAAAGCTTGAACAAAGCGACCTTTACACGTAGTTTTGGCAATTTGCGGATAAACTACCTTATTCTCCTGCCAAGTTGCCTTGCATATTATACATGTAAAAAAGGAGAATTTAAAACAAGATGAACAGTAAGTCTGTAGGGCCTTATTCTACATGTGTGCTTCTTTTTTATCAATGTGAACAACTCTTCTTGATAATAAACACATCACAAACCTGACTGTGATTTCAAATAGTACGGAGCACACTTTCCGTGCTGCACCATGGTGAATTTGTTGTCCTGTCAACACAAGAAAAAAGTCCGTCAATCAGAAACATTACAGGCCCAGCCTTACAACAACACACAGTACTCGAGATTATGGCATAACTATAGAAAACAGTGATTGTGCTCTGCCTTAAGTAAGAACATCTAAAATTAAAAATTATAAGCCTCTTTCCATGAACATTTCTTACAGTGTAGCACTGAATTTAATCATAGGGACTATGGTCAACTTATTACACGAAGTATGACCACATTACGCCTATTTTAAAACAACTCCACTGGCTTCCAATTAGTCAACGTATTATTTTTAAAATATTACTAATAACCTATAAAGCACTCAACGGGTTAGCACCTGCCTACATTAAAGATTTGCTTAAGCCATACATATCGACCAGGACCTTGCGACCCTGAACACGGAACCTACTTGAAGTACCATCAGTTAATTTAGTTACTTATGCCCAAAGGTTTCTTTTGCAGCACCTCATTGGTGAAACTCACTTCTAGGGTGTATAAATTTCGCAGAAATATCTCATTATCAGAGTTCAAAAACCAACAATAAGACTTACCTTTTTAAACTTACTTACAGGAACTAGGTTTAGCCAATGTAATATAATAACTATAGAAGATCAAATCATACATCTTTCAGATGTTATCGTTTTAAAATTTAGGGATTTAGTTTTAAATTGCAGCTTAGAATTTCTGAATAGAATTTTTATCGTAACTTATGGAATTCGTCAGGTGTTCTTTTTATCACTATTGACTCAGATGTAAGTTTTTAACTTATTATTCTTTCTTTTTTACGAATTCTGTACAGCACTATTTAGCATATGGAAATAGCATTATATAAAAAAGTCTATATAAATAATTGTTAACTATGAAGCTAATGTTGTTATTTTTAGTTAAGTGTGCAACAAAAGGGGAAAGCAAGCTTACCTCTGTGACACTTATTCCCTCTTTACAAATCATGTCAGGTGCATTTCTACTTGTCCCTAACTCATTTTTTGTGGGACACTCAGAAACACAGACCTAAAGTCAAGAAATGGAAGAAAATTTTTAATACATGTGTCTGTAAACACTCTTTGAGTAACATGATCATTTCCAAGAAATATTGTTTTTATGATGCAGTCAAAAAGTCAAAAACTATGCTTTTTGACATTCTTTGAATCTTCAAGTTGTGCACTCTTTAGAAGGCCTAGCAAGCAGCCTCACTTCTGCAAGTTTGGGGAAAATTTTGGCAGTGGGGCTGCCATTCTGCAAGGAATGGTGGCTCTGCCACCAAAATGTTCCCCACATTTGCACAGGTGAGCCTGCTTGCAGGCTATAGAAGGCCATACAGTGTACATTGTTCCAGTTGCTTCTTCCCTGCTGACAAACCCCTCATTTGCATTATGTGTGTGTGTGTGGAGCTTAATTATACAGCTGTAGGAGACCCAAACGTAGTAATTACCCACCCAGGTAGGCAACCGCTTATAAGATCAGTCATACAGTCAAATTTCTTTAAGACGGGAACATTCGGGACCAGCCCTAGCTATCTGTTAGTGAGGTGTCCGGGCTTATAGAGAGTCGAGGTAACTTGACAACAGTCATTATAAAGCTGAACCTATTTGCCATAAATACATGTCTGTTTAACTTGTAGTACAAAACAGCTAAAGCTGGAGCACTGTGAACACCAAAATGACTGAAAATCAGCAATGACATTACATTAAGAGAGAGTTGTCTGTAGATTAAAGTTGGTTAATCATCCAACAATTTTTTATTGCAAGGTGCTGCATTAACTACCTACACTGTAGGACAATGTAGGTATACACATAAATAGACTGTTCCTGATAGGGCAAAAGGGATGAGGAACATTGTACACACTTGCATTCTGAGTTATGTACTGTAGCTTGTAACAGCTAAAAGCAGCAGAGCATCTCCTGTAGCCCATAGTGGCCCGGTTTTTATCCTTAAGTAGTTAGCGCTTTAAAAGAGAACCATTACACTGCATGATTAACAAACCGTCATGGGTGGCATAATCACCTGGGGCGTTGGACAAGAAGGAATGCTAACAAACTGTGCCAAGTTTCCACCTTTAGTGACACATGTACTGATGTCAAAGAAGACAAGGTACTTTTTATCCCTAAAAATAGAGAAAAACAGTCATGTCATCAAGTTGGTCTTTAATCAAAGGGGCTACAGGTGTATGCCATGAAGATATTGCTATTTCAGTTCAATTCTGTGCTGAGGTCATTACTCACTGAGTACCCTTAACCCATAAACATAAATTAATGTTCAGTCAGAGGAAGATATTAAACAAATTTCATGAGAGTGTATTAACCATAATTTATTATTCATTCAAAATATTTCCCCAATTCTGATTGGCTAAAAGCACATGCATAATTCACCATAACCAGTTACTGATGACCAAATTTGGAAGAATTTTGTGTTTAACGAGGAAATGACATCAAAATGCAGCCTGCTACAGGTTAAGGCACCATTACCAAGAAGACCTGGGGATGAGGTTGAGTTGTTTTGGTTGTGAAAAATAAATGGCGGACATTTCACTCGTTTCAAGAGTAAGAACTACAGCTGGAACTAGGCAAAATAATAGATAAAAACATGGCAAAAATAGCAAGAAGACAACTAGGAGGGCGACATCTGCTATTTGAAGAATATTTGCGGAGCTGGACAAACCTAAAGGTACACTATCGAAGATGAACTTAACATCGATGCAGGTAAGCATGTTTTAGCTACGTTTTTAAACTAGGAATTATTTTGAATGAATAATAAAGCAATTAATGAATTCGGCTTTCGTAGGATATGAAGAATTAAGCAGATCGAGGAGGGTGTTATCCACCTCGACCTCATTCATTAATTATAACACTCTGCCTCATTCATTAATTGCTAAACATTTTTTGGTGATTTTAGCAAGGTTAGTGTTAAAACTTGAAAAGGTTTTAAGTTCATCCTTTCCATCCATTGCAACAGATGACAGGAAACAGCCTCAATGCGTAAATATAGTCTTGAATAACAAAATCAGGCCCTAATATTTTTGCAATTCATTTGATGTGTACGACACATTTTAGCATTTTCAAAAGAAAGCAGAAGATGTGACATAGCCCCTTTAAACAAGCATATGTACCATTTACATAAAACTTTGGGTCCTTGATTTAATTAATTCTGAATAACTGAATTAGTTAGTTTAATAAATAACTACGTACTATTTCAAAATGTGCAAAACTAATATTAAAAACTCATTTCAGGTAATAAATTGTTAAAATCAGGGTTGTCAGAAAGTTTTGAAGTAGACGGCTGAGTTGTCAAAGTAAGCGACCAGTCCAGGGATATTTTATTTAAAAAATGCCATCGACGAAGAAATGCCAAGCAGAGTAGCCGGCCTGACACTAACCAAGAAGGCGGCAATTTTCGCCGGCAGCTGGCTACTTTTGACAACCCTGCAAAATTCACATGAAAATTAATACTTACTGCTGACTACCCTTTCCACATGTATTCCCTGCAAAACAATATTTAACAATAATTATTTGTTTCAGATATGAAGAAGTCCATTACATATTTTTGTTCCAGCTGACTTTTTGGCTGTTTGCGATTGACTTAAATTAATCATGTTTTGTTGCTTCATTAAGAACGACATGTATCTTTTTGTAGAATACTCTGAAGATAATTAGCTTAAATTGCCTAAAAGCTGAGTGCACAATAAATACCTGCATGTAACTAATTCAGGATTTTAAATTTTAGTGCACATGCTTTTTGAATATTACGCTCCTGAGAGAGGTTTCCATCTGGCATGCTTTTTACAAAGTCATTTGTGTTGCTGATATACAGTGGCATATTATCACGACTGGGTAGACTATCATCATCAGTGATCACAGCATGAATGTTGAGATTACAGAGTATTACATGCTTCTATTAAATTCAGTATATTTTTAGTTTGATAATACCATTAGAATCAGTGGGTAGAAGAAGTCTGTCGGGATCCCCTTCTTGAAAGGCTGAAAGAAAAAAATGAAGTACACCTATTTTTACTTCTTGTAGTCACTAGCTTTGAAAATGCAAACTGTGGGATGCTTATTGCCCATAAAGAAAAATTGTTAATGAAATATTATATGAGTTATTCTTAATGACCCCCACTTGAGAATCAACCTGGGTTAAATCTAAATAATTTACTGTATACTTGCTCAATAAACAAGACTGGCAATGTAAACAATCTTTTTCTAACTCTGATGTAAACTCAGATAAGCAAGCAAATATTATTGCCACGGGCAACTTAGACTCAGTAAAAACTGCTTCATTGTCAAAGAGGCAAGATAAAATTAAAGTTTTTTGAGCCCTGCATTCAGAAATTGGACCAATTAGACAGAAAAATAGAGTGGATTTGCAAAAAAACAATAACGAAATGTTGATATCAATAATTACTATTAATGCTACGCAGGGCATGACTCATAACTTATGATAAGTTAGAAGGATAATATGGATTGCTACATCATTACATAACTTACCTATAATACCTACAATAACCATGCCTACAATGTAGGCTAAAAATAGAATACAGCAGGGAATATCTGTACATGACCTGAATTCAGAATACAAAACAAGTTGATCAGAACCCTTGAAACGTTTTTAAGCTTCTGCAGAGTTCAGAGTTTTGTAGAGCATCCTGCACACCGGATTGCTTCGAGATCCTGGACTCTGCAGCCACTAAGTACCAAGTGAAGCTTAAGGAATCCATGTTTATAAAATGGGAGAAGCCCGATCTCAACCAGCAGGTGAAACACATTAACCTGACTCTCTACCTGTAAGAACTAAGCGTCACTCATTTAATTTTTTTTTGTTTTAGTACGCAATATTGACAATGCAATGTAACGAACTTTGTAAGATCATGCGCACTTTAAATTCAACGGCGATTTCAAAATATGTAACACTGAAGATGACGGATGTACCGTCAAAACATGTCTGGAAAATTAAAAAAAGTTGTTATGTTTATACGACTATCTATATTGTTGCTGTTATTTTAACCTTTTGAAACCTTGAAAACATCATAACCTACACTCTATAAGACTGAAAAAGTAAATTAAATACCTTCGACTGATTGTAAATACCATGTACAGTAGAATCTTAAACATTTGAGGATTACTTTGGTAGCCATTAAGTTTCATGTGGAACAATGCATAACACTATTTTCCTTCCTGGCCCAATTAGATTTTAGTTTAAGCTAATAAGCTGGAGAGCAGCAGCATCAGCAAGGATAGATCTTTCCACCAATACCTTGTTTTCAAAAATTTTAACCAATCCAGACAGATCAGTAACACAGAAAAATCCAAGTAACATATTTTGGGGAAAAATCCACTACCAGTTTTGCTATTCACCTACTACTTCTTGCAGATTAAATTTGTCCCTCTCCAAGGTTAGAAGGTTATAGCCATGCAGCCACAATTCCACGCAAGAGAAAGATGGTAGAGTGTACAACAAAACTGATTATAAGAGAGGCAAAGGGAAAAAAGAGAGTGAAAAAGAAAGATCTAAACAGATTCACAGGAACAAAACAAGTCCAAATTTTGGCTTACAGTGTATGCAAATGCCTAAAAACAAAAAAATTAAAATATCCCTAAAAAGTTGCAAAACTAATTAATTTTTAGCCATTCCCATGCTAATTAGCCAAAAAAGTCTGAAAACATCCGATCACAAGGATTTGGTGAAAATGTACGTGGTTTTTTTGGCCTCTTGCTAGTAGTCACCAAAGGGTTTAAATGAAAGATACTCAAAAGATACAAAAAGTCTACTCCTTTCTCTCTTCCTCAATGGAGAAAAAATTAAAGAACAGGTCCACCAGAAAACCTATTGGCTGGCTGTTGACCAACGATGGCCATAAGGGATGATAAAAGATCGGACTCAGTGGCAGATAGTCAAACCAATATCTAGTGTAAAACAGGCACAAAAATAATGTACAAATGTACCTGTCAGCAATAGGACCTTTGAACTCACGGTCACGTTTTCTCTTCTTTCCTGAAATATAAAAAATCATATACCGGTAACTAAAATTCAGATTTTTTTTGAATGCATTTGACTGTTTCAATACAGTTAAACCTGTAAAAAGCAGACACAAAACAGTAATATAACTGTAGAAGTGGGAATATAATTACTACTAACAATATTAACAACTTAGTTATTGAAAGGTGATAGGACTGACTGAAGAAAAATTCAGGGAGTATAATCAGGTAAAGAACTATTTTTTGAGAATGATCGCAGTTTGAGCAAAAAACTTCCTAGCTTAGACCAATTGAGTTTAGAACCTCTTATACAAGTATTTCGTCACTGACTATAACAAACTGACAACAGAAATCAAATTATGACCTTGAGGTCACGAACATCTACATCTGTAATCTCAGTAAGGAATTTAGACTGCACCACAGACAAAACTCAACGTCTGGTTAAGTCTGTTTGCAGGGACATCCCAAAATCTATGTATGCACAAATAGTCCCAGCTGTCATTGAGCTTTAAAAGTAGCCAGTCTCTTAAAAAAAAGAACCAGTCACTTATCCAACAAATGCTCCTATGTTTGTAACATTTGACTTCTTCAGAAACTTTAAGTAGCCGGCTGATTTCACTGCAGTCGCCTGCCAAAAAAGGCGGCTGCCGGATACTAATGGCAGCCCTGGTCTGTGAGGAGGCTCACTTATGTGAGATCAGGGAAAACTTTAGCAGCTTTGCCATCAGAGCAAGCTGACAAAGCCACCAATTAGGAAAAGTAAGCCTGCACATGGGCAGTTGATTATATTTTGCCTCTTTCAAGGTGTAAGTGATACTATCCAATAGGAGAAGGTAAATCTAAACAAAAATTGTCAGAAAGTCACATATAGAGATACCCTAAACTGCATCAAAACCCACGGAAAATCAATTAACAGACCACCTTCATGAACTCACAATGTGAGACAAGCGGCAAAAATACAGTAAACACCTGCATATAAGAACCTACTTTTTTGAAGCCTGGCAAATTTATAGGTTCCAGTAACTTGGGATACTTATTGGCAGTTCACGTGAAGTAGGTTCTTAATTAGGTTCTTTAAATTCTTAAGAGGGAGATAACAGATTGTTGATTAGGAGTAAAATAAATAAACTTGACTTGGTCCTTAAAAATACAGTATTTATTCACAATTGTATCACTATGACTCTAACTAACGTGACTACCACATATAATACAGTTTTTTAAAGCATGTTCTCTCTCGTTATACTTAAATTTTCAATATCAAAGTTACTCATAGATTAAACATTGTTTACCACGATAACTTACATATAACAACCTGCTTCACCTTGCTTGGCTAAAACAGGTTCTTGTATTTTTGGGTAATAAAGTGGAAATTTTCTGCTAGGGGGTTCTTAATCCACAGGTTTTTATGCAGGTGTTACACTGTAACATTTTAACATACACTGTAGCATGCGTTTTTTCCTTACAAAGTTTAATGTGTTAATGGTTGTGTCCACTGTTCATGGGTTTTGTTAATTATTTACAATGTAGCCTGTCAAAGCCTGTCAGTTTTAACCAATAATTACATGACTACATTGGTTGGAAAATTATGCCAAGAATTAAAGAATGTATAGCCTGCATGAAGGCTTACTTTTCCTCACCCTATTCTTCTTGCCAGCTTCACACAAGTGAGTCTCCCCACGGGCTAACATTGCCCATGATATTTAAGAAAGGAAAGTCATCATACTGTAAAAGTGGTCAAGACCAGTGACTATGACACTTGTTTTGGTCTCTTTTAAGAAGCACACAACACTCATCCATTTCTTCAAAACAAGGGCTTAGAATCATTTCCTTGGTTGTCACACTTACATTGTAACATTTTGCACAGTAACACATATCTTTTGTGGTCAAATAAAGCTTAACTTTGCTCTTCAATTCCAGTTGTCCAATGAATTGCTCCACCTGTTTTTCTAATGAATATCTCCACCGGTTCCATAAGGAAACAATTCTTAACCCCAAATCAGTTTCTACTCAAAAGGTACATGGAGAGGTACTGAAAAATCAAAGCTCACACCCCTGTACATGGCATATTTTCTTGTTTCCTACAAAGATCTTTCCTTTTCATTGGAACCCTTAGTTAACAGTCAAGTGTCTCTTTTTTTCCGTTCTCTTTAATATTTTCTTTTCTTTTTTTGCACACTACATATTAAATAATTTAACATGTATTTAACAGTTCTGGTTTCACTCTAATAACAAGAACTGTCAAAAAGGTTGATAATATTTACAAAGTCAATATTTACACAACTCTAAGTTCTGAAGTTCACCAAAACCAGTTCTGGATTAACTCATGAATATTACAAAAGGAAAAAAACCAAGTTCAATATCCTAGTTAGGGCAATGGATGTAAAAAGAGCCATCAACGACAGTTGATCTCATGCCATATTCTCCTTGGGGTTGGCAAGCAGACAAAAGGTAATTTGGTGAAGAAACTGGCAATTGATCAGAAGTCAGCAGGTGCTCTTTATCAGGCAAAAACTCTTATTTTCAAACATAAATTTTAAAAATTTACAATATCGTTTGACCGATTAGCCCTTGATAATTGAATGTTAATGTCAGTGCTCTACACGAAGCAAAATTTACACGAAGTAAAATTAATTCAGTATTGGCAAGATGTCAAGGGCGTTTGTTTGGCTCATATTGATCCTACAAGCCTTCAAGAAGTTCAATGTCTCGTCTTATATCGAGTTTAATTTTTTACCAGCACTTTTGGAAAACAACATGTTCACTGGGCTCATCATTACTGACAGATTCCTAACAACATATTCAACAAGACGTGCTTATACCACATTGTGAATAAATTATAAAAGGAAGCTGTCATAAACAAATGTGCCTTTGCGTGCACGAACGGCTAAGAAACGGTGTTTTACGGCTCTAGCTGTTGCTTGTCGATTCATGCAAGGTAATAAGATCAGAAACAGGCACCATAATGACTAAATAATGAAACTGACGGTACATTTCGCCTGGTGTTCAAGACTTTCAACATGGGATTCATGCTCATGAAATGAAAAAACGTGCGAAGACCTTTGCTAAAATTCGGTAAAATTATGAAATGTGATAGGACCTCGAAAACAAAACCCCTAAATCGCACGAACGTCATGTCGGATCCTCGCTCAAACGAGTTTTGGAACGCTACTTTTGAGGCAGGTTTTTAGCTCTTACCGCTATGACACACAAAGCTTAAAGCGTAAGTGGCGATTGAGGCGACAGATAATGGCAAACAACTCGAACGCAGCGACAAATGTTCAGCTTTTTCTGCTCCAATCTGCTGATCATGAGTTGATATTCTATTAAATTCTTATCACCGTTATACAAAGTAAGGATTTAGATTAAAGAAATAAGCAGACTCACCGTCTTCTTGCTCCGCCATCTCCATGTTTACGAGTAGTCAGGTGAATCAAAACGTTTATAAATTATTAATAAGTCAATAAAGACACTCTCTCTTGAGAAAACGACAGCCGATTCAGTGGCTTTTGCTTGCCGGTGAATTATTCTCTTTACCGGATAAGAGGACAATATATGTTTTTGTTCATCCCCAGCACAACTTTCTTCGTCTTGACGCAAGAGAAGCAACAGCAGGCGAGGGACTGGGGAGCAGAGTGTGACAGTCTGCGTTGCGTGACAGTAGCCCGGTTCGCTGTCGCTTTGCCCTGGAAATCGTACGTTTTTTAAAACATCTCCAGGTTGTTTTAACGAGTAAAACCGCTTTCTCTAATTTCAGTATAGAAAATGAGTGGCAATTTAAGCCTACTCTAGTTTTATCAGTAACGCTCCATTTCTTCCGTTTATGACGCGAACGCTATTTCCAGCTGTTTCATTTTTTTTTTTTTAGTTTTATTTTAAGCCGACCAGCTGTTATCTTTTGTTCTTTAGATAAAAAAGGCTTTTAATAAATAAGTCTAAGAGGCCTTCTCCCTCTGCCTTTCTTGAGGCGGACGGCTGAAAGGCTACGTACAGTTGTTAGCTAGTTGTTACTCCCTCAGGATCACCCCCCTGGGGGTGCACTCTCTTATATGGTCCAAAGGGGTAATAAAAGCATATGGTTTTTTTACACGAGTTTTTAAACATTTAGCGTCTTGAACATGGTGCCTTTTTGGACCGAAGCCTTTAAAAGGGTCTGAAGATTAGCGGTGAGTAGGCTACATTTGTGACTAACAACTGTTTTTTTGTTTGTCTGTTTGTTTTTTATTGTTTGTTTGTTGTTGTTATTTTATTATTTCCAAAAAATCTATCTCCATGACTTTTTTTAAGTTGTAAGAAAAATTCTTTAATTCTGTATGGGAAACGAAATAAACCACGGTTATAAAATAGGTTCCGTTGTTTTGGGCAGCGAAATGCACGATTTTTTCGCGTAACTGGGAGTCAGGATTTGGAACCTCGGCGGAACATGTCGAAACGACTTGTATCGAAACGACCGGTTTTCTCGGAACAGACTCGTACCCAGAGTCTCCTAGCTCTGACGAAACAGCCAAAAGACTGGGGACAAGATTGAGGTCCTACTCCATGAACATTTTGAAGTCATTACACATTCACAAAAAAATTGCCTTACCTTTGTCGAGAAGCGTCAGGTTTTCAGCTGTAAAAAAGTATATTTACAACGAGTTATTTCAGTATTGACCAAAATACATAAAATTGTTTCGATTGAGCCCTGTTTTAGGGGAACCAGTTAGGAGTCATAAATTTAGTCAGGGTAGAGCGAAACCGGCCTACATTACTAAACAGACGATTACCACGGCTGGTCTTTTATGGGACAAAAAGGATTGTCTACTTTGATTGTTGATGTATTAAACCAACGAATATGAAGAGAATTAAAACCCACAAAATAACAAAAACTGGGCACGGTTGTTGACCACACAGGAAAGAAGAAGGATACAACTTAGGTTGGACTAGCCGTTTTTATATTTATACTCGTAGGTTACAGAAATTATCATTTCTTTCCTATACAAATCCTTACTCGCACGGTCAGGATGCAACAGCGGCATTCCGACGTTCATGATATCTAGCTTGGTTGACCTGTGCTTGTCTGTTGATGAAAAAACTTGCCATCCCTCAAAACATTCAAGACAATTTAACGACAATGAAGTATACATTTTTAAGATTAGAATCTTGAACTTGCTGTTTTTGTCATTTTTATCCACTTTATTTACATCCGAATGGCATTTTCACAACTGGTATCTTTCAGATCAGGAGCCCGCCTAACCCAGAGCGAGCAACTCCCATCAAGACTCTGACTAGATACATTTTAGAGCTCTTTCGTGTTCTTTCGGCTAATCTTTTATGTTTGACCCAGAAATTAAGAAAGTTCCTTTCTTACTTACACGTTAAGCTATTAGTGCAGGTCACCAAAGGTTTTTCCTGTTTGACACGGCTGACTTGCCGTGAAATTTATACCGATGTTACTGATGTACCATCTAATGCTAATTTCGTTTCGTGCACCCGACATGCACCGCAATAGCAGCTTAAACTATATTATTAAACTACAGTTAAACAACTAATTTTTTTTGTATTTCAGCCCTATATATTTAACACTGGAGAGTATTTTAAAACACCTACGCCTCGGGGTGTTACTTTTAAACTTACGTAAATTTGTTGATTAAAAATCATTCCGTAAACTACTCTTGTCCTAGTACGAGAGCGCAGAGCATGTTTAAATTGCAGAAAGGACCAGCTGATAACACCGTGAAAAAAATTATGCAAGTGGCCGGCTAAAGATTCAAATGGAACTCAAAAAATTAAAATTTACCTTTAATTTCAGCCCGCTGTTAGTCACCCTGGAAATCTAATGATCTTATTTAATATTCCTAATACGTGTTTGCAATAACTTAGGACAAATATACCGACGAAAGAATAACTGACGAAAAGTGAATTGGGAAAGTGATTGCTGTCAAGAGCTGTCGGCTTCTTAAGGTTTGCTTACAAAGGGGAGCCATCAGTCGTGGCATCAGTTATGTACAATGTGTACTTGCCCTACGAACGTAGTAAATAATACGGAAATTTTAATTTGTTGTTCTGTCTGATTTAAATACGAGGATTTTGTAGGATATGCTCAATCGCTGTGTTACTCACACGTTTCCCTACGACTAGATGAAAAGCTTTCTTAAGTTTCTTTGAGCTCTTATTTCTTCCCTGTCACTGGGTTTAAAAACATCTAATTTCTAAGAGGAATTGGTAGGAAATTTTAACTAGTAGTGATGTGATTATTATTCACACATGATTGGTCATATTAAAATCCTTTTAAAACATCCTCGAACGGCTCGACTCGATCAGTGACGCTAAAATGGCGGAGGACAATTACAAAACAAAACTTACATTTTGCTTCGGAGTCCACTTTGTTCCCATTTGGTGGGACCTTGGGCGCCATAGTCTTTCAGTCGAAATAATCACCCAGGTCACGATTAGGATTTAAATGCAAAGTCTGCATAAATTTAAAGGGTCAACACAAACCCTGATGACCAATCCTTGTAGCGGCATTGTTCAGAGTTCAATGCTCATTTCACACATTCCGCGTCGCCTTAATTTCTTCCTGATCTCTTTTATGAATTGCCAAAGTGAGAGAAATGGCATTTTTAATCATTTTATTTTGCTATGCTTTATTAAATAGCTATCATCGGGGGGAGGTTTAGGAGTTTTGTTAGCCATAAATTGTTCCCTTAGTAACGTAATCCTGGGAAGGAAAAAACTATGAATTTAATTATAACAACTGATTTCCACCATTGTAAGGCTTTTCTTTTCGTCTTATTACCAGGGGCGTACCTACCTGAACACTAAGGTAGTTGACAAGTGCGCATCTAAAAATATCTCGAAGATAAATGAAAATACACTCTTTTTTTTCTATAAGAATACATTTTATAAGAATATCGAGGCTGAAATTTTCGAAATTTTAAGAATATTTTAAGAATAAACCCCAGGTTGAGGTTTTGAAAAGGATGTAATTTTGTGTGTTCAAAAACTGTAAATACCACACAATTATGTTTTCAACTCATTCCATCCTCTGAACGGCAAAACTTGCCAACAAGGCGCAAAAACCTGCACTGACTATACTTGATACCCCAATATATTCTAAAACGGAAATGTCATAAGTTCCCTGCTTTTTTGCCTCGTCGTGAGAGACCTCTGCTAGCAGGGAATGTCATAAGCTATAATTTAAGAATAATACAAGAATATTTTCAGCCTAAAATCGGCAGAAAAATAAGAATATTCAGCCTGGGCCGGAAAAACAACATTCTTATATAAAAAAAAGAGTGTAAGGCAAAAACAATTTTAAAAAACAAAAGATGACTAAACCAAGCGACGACTGAAAACGGTGCAATTGTTTTTTAAGGTAACTCGGCTTTAAAGTTGTTCAGATATATTTTTAAACAAAATGCGGTGTTTTCCCCGGTGTTGCCAGTACAGTAACTGATGAGACACAAGAGGGCTTAAGCACCAACGACGGCGACGTCTACGAAGACGTGACTATTAAATTGAATTCGCGCTGCTTCAAACTTTACTGGGCTTTTCTTCAAATGTTGTAACACATTTTGGGAGTTGAAATCTAAAGGACTGTATTGAAGTTCAGGAAAAGGAAAAGAAAATTGTCTTACTTGCGTTCACGTCCTTCACAAAACGTGAAATTAGGCATTTTCACTTCGTAGTCGTGCAGTTACGGCAAAGAAATGTAGAAAAAAGCGTGATAAACGTGCAAAGTTGCTGTTTTGAAACCTATTGCTTTTTCGCCTTTCTCGTTGCCGTCCCCGTTGTTAAAGCTCAAGTTTCTTGCTCGCCAAGCCTTCGTGCAGTAAAAGTGGAAGTATTGGGCCTACGCAGGGAGCTGGGATGGCCTGGCTTTACCCGTTCTCACCGGTGTTTTTTTGTGATACCGTCTTGCAATTTTACAAAGTTCTGATTTGCAAGTTTTAACCCAAACAGCACCTAAACTAGCAAACTAGCACCTTTGGGTAACTAGTCGCCAGGTCTGTTGATGTAAGGATGAATTGATTTTTACCGATAAAAATTGAAATTCGAAGTTTTCATTCTTCCTCCTTCTCTCAGTCCGGCTTAGAAGCTACTAGTGGACTGCGGAAGAAAAAAAAATTCTTTCTCTGTCCTTCTTAGACTAGTAAATACCCGCTCCACAAAAATGACTGGAGAACGGCAAGAGCCAACTCTAGGTACTCGATAAAGAGAGTGTACAGTAGGACAAGCATAGAAATTAAGTTTTTATTTTTCATTCGGTAACAGGAGAGGCCCTGGAAACGAGGTGGGCTTCTTATGCTGCCACACTGTTCAGGTTACTGTGTATAATAGTCCACCAACAATATACAAAATGAAAACTTTGACATGTTTCACACTGATGTTTTGCTGTCACTTGGGCTTTAACTTGAAACGCCTGTCTCATCTTTTTACATTATACAAGCGGCAATGGCTTGCATAGTGCAAAGCAGTCACGTGTAACAGAGACAGATAATACCACTTTTATTTTTTTAAAGGTTTTTCTTTCTCCTTTAAGTCCACAGTTGTCTGCATCCACGATTATGTCGCACATGTTTTTATCGACGCTAATGATGATCTTGTCTCAGTTTACGTTTCATACACAGCTTGCAGAGGCTTTCGACACACTGACCAAAACTGGCCAGTTACATCGCAGCAAAGCCGACAACCGCAGTGTACACGATGCTACAGCGACGAACAAATAATCGCATCAGTCTACCCTCGTTTATGAGGAGTGCCGCCAAATAAGAAGCCTGGGCTACTATAGCCAAGTTGATTCCTTTCTGTTCATTCTATTTCATGATCCGATACTGTAGTAGCAGGTCTCCTCCGCCTTTCCAAATAAAATGCCGGACTGTTCGCAAATCCATGTTTGGATCTAAAACCTGATATAAAGAAAGAAAAAATGCAGCTTAACCTGACAACAGTACAGAGTGTAGGTATATTAAGGAGAGGTAAACAGGAGGAAAAGCATAACCGAGTGAAAATATTATTAGATTACAAAAAAAATAGCCTGCGAACGCAGTCGTATTTCGGGTCTTCGCTTCTCTCTATCCGAAAAGTAACCTCTGTGAACCCGAGCTACTTTTTGGGTGGAAAAAAGTGACGCAACAGATACACGTCTGGGTTCGCAGGCTAACAAATGGGTGGATCAAGAAATAAACCAATGAAATCTCTTAAATTTTGATGAGTTGATAAATTAAGAAACTGACTGATTGACTTACTAACTGAATAAACGAAAGAACGAACAAACGAACTACTGAATAGCAGTATATCTCTATTTACTAGGACGAGTGAGTGGCTTAGTGACTTACTGGGTGACTGATTGATTTCCTGAAATAATGATATATAATAATATGTCTGGCTGACTTGAAAAATTCATCACTGAGAGACTTTGATCTACCGACCGTTTGAATGACTATAAGTCATTCAAGTCAGTATGTACGGGTCTGTCTGATTACGTTACTTACGTAATACGGAATCTTCAAGTCCTTCAAAAACCCACCTGTTCATGACACAGCAGCTCGACCCGGGCCTCAGCTAGTGCGCCTAACTCCTCCAGTTGTTGCTCGGTTGGTGGCCCGGCCTGCTCTTTATCGGCCTGGTTACCTGAGTTATTGCTATTATCATTTCCTATCACCTTCTCATACACGTGCTCAATCACTTTTCGCACGTGAAGCATATCACTGGCTGACAGCCGATCCCTGAAAACACAATTCACTAACTTTAGCATAAATACTGTTTCCTGGCTCCTCAGTGGATCAACCAACAATGAAGAGATGACTACAAAATGCGTTCATTTAGATTAAACACAGTCAGGCCACAACGCGAGTGCATTAAGGACACGTTTACACTATACCGGATAGATTTTGGGCCGCCAAGAAAGCAATATCGGATAGGGTTTCTGTTCTCACATAAGAACCGAGACTTCGGCGCGATTTCTGTAACGGAGCGAAGCTGCGCCGCGCCGATCTCTAAAGTGGAGCGTCACGTATCGGATAGGTGTTTACACTGAACCGGAAAGCTTTACCGCATGCACGAAAACCATACGGGATAGTGTGATTATAGCCTCAGTATTTGATTTTAACTATCATAGTATCAAGCTTTACCTCTTTAACGCTTTTGAAGAACTTGAAGAGTGCGGTGACAAGAAAAATGCAATCTTGTTAAATTTAGGCATCAGTTTCTGTGGAAAGATAACACAGCGTACAATATCATCAAAGAGCACTTCACAAATAATCTTAGGCGAACGGTAAACTGATAGGTAAATACATGTAAAAACCTTTCTATTGGAGCCTACGTCAAAATGGGGTCTGAAGATCTGAGGCCTGCTCTTGGTTGCTCGCACTAATTCTAACCTGCTTATCCCGTCACCAGCATTAGTGATGAATAAACTTCAAGTTTTGCCCAGAGAAGTTCACATTTCGTCCCAACAATGACTTCTTCTTTCCTTACCTTGACAGTAACATCCACAACCCAGAGCGGTACAATCTCGGGAAGAAGATATCCTTCATTCTCGCCAGATGCGTCAGAAACCAGCAATCTGAACAACGTTCGTCCTGTTCCGCTACACTCGTTGAATATTAATGGTGTGTGTTCAGGAACACTATAGAATCCATTTCCAGTTAACACACGCTGTTAAACCAAACCAAAACACAATAGTGAGCTTACTCAACACAGGCGCGGATCTGGAATAAATACTGACCGATTTCCTAAACGAGGGCCGAAGGCGCAAGCACTATCTAAGGGGGTCTGGGGGGCAGGCTTCCCAAGAAATGTTTTGGTGTTTAACTCTTCAAGCCCCCTTTCCTGGGTTTTCGAGTCACTCAGGTAGCATATTGCCCAGGTTTCAACTTGGAAAGTGTTTTTTATTAGTAAAAATGTATTTATTATGAAAAATCTGACCGATTTCCGTAAAACGGTGGAAACCGGTATGGATCCGCGCCTGCAACAGGACGGCATGCAGAAGAGAACCGCAAAACGGTTAGGTGTGACAAACGAGGCAGGGCTATTGCGCGTTTCTAACTACGGCTACGGGTAGGCGACTATGTTTGCCACGTCAGAGAGTTATATAAAAGGCGATCATTGTTGCCCAGATGACATAATTAATGTGTTATTCTACTTCTTTGTAAAGGAAGGTGAAGTTTTGCCGAAAACATTTTCAAACATATAAATTGTCAGGCTTGTCACTTAAGTTTTGCCGCCTTCTTTGCTCCACCACCCTCTTACGTAAATTCGCTTAGGGACTGGTCAAAAAGTATAGAGGGGGGTGGGCCGGAGCAGAGAGGGGGTGGGTCATGAGGTTTTGAGCCTTGTGCAAGGGGTGGGTCGTGCAATTTTCAGCTACCCTTAGGGGGTGGGTCACCCTATTTTTTACTAACTACCAACGAGACAGTTGACTACACTTGTTATATAAAACACAACCAACTGGAATTATTGCTAAAATACTCACAAACCTGTTGTGCGAGAAAATACAAAGGTTGACAGACCGCACATCTCTGCGTGCGTGGAACCCTCTGGGAACCGTTTTTCTTCTTTTTTGTAAGGAAATGATTGGTGGTTCTTTAAAAATGTATTGAAGTTATAGTTGGTTTTGTATGAGATTCCATTTTTTCATTCAAGCTTCCTTTATAGTACACACTGAGGGCTGGTATTGTGTCACGAATGGCAATATTTCTTTTTCCTCCTTGTTGTTTTGTTTTAGGAGTTTAGACTTCCTTTTGTGAATTTTATTTCTGATAGTAGGTTTTCTATCAAAGATAGGGGCACCCAACGAGAATATACTTCAAAACAAATTTAAACAGTAGATATAGGCATATTTTTATCCCCTGAAAATTTTCCATCTGTTCGGATCTCCTAGCTGAAAGTCTAGTGATACGAAAATTATAGGGATAAAAAAATAGGCAATTATACCGTTTTTTTAGATGTTCGAAAATCCTAGGAGGGGCAGACAAACAAGAAGTTTTACAACAAATGTTCCGAAAATTCTAGATCTCAAATCGTCTTTCAAACAGATATTTTCTGAAAATTGACGTTGGGTGCCCCTGAAAGATTGTGGGTAGCCTCCGTCCATGCCATCAAGCGTTTTTTTTCTAATTTGAATTATTTTCCTCGAAGGTTGATTCTGAGGAGTTTTTTCGTAGGATTCTTAAGGTCTCGGTAAAGGAAAACGAGGTGCCCACAGCAAAAAATTCTAGTCGCGCGAGTATTTTCGCTACAAAGGCAAGTTATATATCAACTTAAAGCTAAAAGACTAAATTACCTTCTAAAAAATTTTATTTTATCGAATTTCAAAAGGTGCTTAAGTTTTTTGTTCTCGAACTCAGAGGTATCGAGTTTACTGCTGAAGCTCCAGCCCTTTCGCGTTGTTAAATATTCACTTCCTTTTTTTTGCATCTGATTGACAGATAAAAGACCTAAAAAAGGGTGTGAGGAAATTTGCATATGTCTCGTATTAGCGGAATTATTGCATTTCAAACTAAAAAGTCGAATCTCGAGCGCGATTTACGCAAAGAAACTGGCATAAAATGAGTTACAAAGGGAAATCGGAAAATTCCTCACACCCTTTTTGAGTCTATATCATTATCCATCATATTTGAAAGTTTCAAAGCGATAGCTTAAAACCTGTCCCGACTGGAGGTCGGAGAATTTTGATTTTTGCGTCTAAAATAGAGTGAGAGAAAATCAGCTCTAAAGATTTAGCGCGAGGTCCACGCTTGGCTGGTTAGCTCAGAAGAGGCTCATTTTAGAAGGGTTAAAAAGCACTTTCTGATTTTCTTTTTCTGCCAAAATAAAATTTAGGACCCACTCATGCCAAAAATCCCAAAAAAACAAAATCGAGAAATGTACTAAAATTTTCATTTACCGAGACCTTAAGGCTTCTCCTTTGACAAATTCTTTTTTTAACATTTGGAGGGTGACACGAGGTGAAATGTGTGTGCAAGAAGCTTTCAGTTTGTTTAAAATGTGTCTTTGCATCAAGGATAGATTTTTCCTTGAATCTTGTGCCTTTCATACAACCGTGTCTAAAAAGGCAGTCTCAGTGTCAAATGTTTCGGCCTTGAATTCATTAGTTGGGTGATGTAAGCTTGCTTGACCTTCCTTGTTCAATGAAGGCTTCGATGTCTGGTTTACTCATGTCCCATAGGGAAAAGATATCGTGTATGTGGCATTTCCAAACTGTTGTTCTAAAGACAGTATTGCTTATTTTGCTTAGAGTTGTTGTTTCAATATATGTCATAAAAACATTGGCAAAGGAATCAAAACTGCTGTCTTTGTGCCCATTGCAGTTCCATGGTTTTGTAAGTAGTGCTTTCCACTGAAGTGGAAGAAATTTTCTTCGAGGATTAATCTAAGCATTTCCGGCAAGTAATGTGTAGGGTAGGAATGGGTTGTCTTTGTTGAAATTTTCATATGCTTTGTGACAGAAAATTTCAATATACCCTCGTTTTGCTGTATATTTGTTTTAAGACTCATATTTAAACCTCCATTGAAACAAGAAATGTTCGGTTTTTCACATTCGTCTTTTCAGTGAAAGGTATGATTTCTGTGATTTTGATATTGGTTGTAGCAGTGTATCAACAAATTTTGTCAAGCACAGAACAAGGTTTTATTGGATTATTAAGAGGAAACCGAACATCCATGTTTTAACTAGGGGGTGGGTCATGCAATTTCCAGCCTTGCTTTAGGGGTGGGTCAGTCATTTTTGTGCCGAAGGGAGGGGGTGGGTCATGTGTTTTTTATCAACCACATTTCCAAATGCTCCGGCCCACCCCCCCCCCCCCCCCCTATACTTTTTGACCAGTCCCTTAATATGACATTGACACATTCATTTCCAGTTATTGCATGTTATCCCTCACTTTTCTCTTCCTAACTTTCTCGCTTTGTGCGTTCTACGACAGGTATTAGATAAGTATTGATACTTCGAAAGCTAGTTGTGGCTTAATTTACATGAAGCGATTCCAGTAAATCATGTTGTTGTAAACACATCAAGTACTATACGAACTTGAACATGTAAATCGGCTTTGAAAAAATATTGTGAGGAGGGCTGCCTGTTTCAGTAACAACAGTAATGATCAGTAATATGAGCTGGTAAGAAACTAAATAAATTAACCAAGAAACAAAGGGAAAAATTTGCCGTACACAAAAAAGCGCGGGAAAATGTTGCTGACGCTATGCCATGAGTGAAAAAACGCGCGCGACAAATAACAATTGTTTTGGTTTTTATTTTCTGATTGGTTGAGAAACTGGCACGAAATCTTTATCCAATCATAAAGCGTAGCAATGCAGAACTGACTAAGCCACTAACAAGATAAAAGCTGCTCTATAAACTACTCACAGATTCAAGGTTAAGGTTTACTTCGCTAGCACTTGCGTCGCCGCTTTCTGTGGAAATAAAGCACTGTATTAGGTCCTTTAAAGTAAATGGAATTTATCGAATATCTTGAGAACTTACTATAGTCAACAATTCTTAAGCTTTAAGTGGGCCTTGACTTAGTAGAACCTATGAGTGCGTTGATTTCCATCTATCTACAGGTTGTTTCCCTGGAAAACATCGTTGATTACCATAATTGATTTTTGTCACCATTTTGAACCCAAATCTCCTTGGCAATAATACCCAAATAATGTTATACGGGAAAAATCCGTGGAAAGCACCGTGGGATTATGACCTAAACCGTGGCATTGTGACCAAACCTGGTGAGTCAGCTCTTGGTAGTTCTTGATCTCCTTCATCTCCTATCCCACTAAAGGTCTCAGGCCAATGTTCTAATAACGCTTGTAATAGCAACACTCCATAATTCACTGCCAGACAACCAAAAAACAACACACCAAGTCAATTCATAGCCTGCTATTTAAGTACGAGATAATGTACATCAAAAAATTTGCGTTTAAATCTGAGAAAAAAATCATTAGCGTACAGATAAGAAAGAGAGAAAGTAACACTAAAAGACTCTGGCAAACTGCCTACTTACACCTCCCTTAATCCAACATTTTTTGCCTAAGAGAAAAGTTAGAGTTTAATTTGGGCCATGGGAGAGGTAGGTGCATAGTTTCGCAGAACCTAAAACTGTTTGCCCCCCAAAAAACACAAAGAATTGACCACGCTTTCACTGTCAGTTGCAAAAAGAAACTGTTCGAAACTGTTTTTGACGAGTCACAAACGAAGCACAGTTTTGCAGACTGTTTGCGTCCATTAAAAAGAAATACTCAGAAAACAAGGCATCATCGCAATCCTCAGTAAAACAAACTACAGAGTAACTCATTCCCCTGCAGAGGCTCCTGCTGGCCATTGCAATAAACATGATAAAATAGAGATATGAAAAAGTGGTAAGCGAGCGAGGGACGCAGACGCCTCTGAGGAGGGAAGAGACATAGTACATGTAACTAGCAATTTTTACTCACCGTGTTTGATGTCAGAGGCAATGGCTAAAACAGAAGAACAAAACACGAATTAAAAAACAATTCCTACTGAAACAAATGAAACAAAATATTCCATACCATCCCCCAAAACTAGAAGATAGAAGGATGAGTTTCTTCTTTTTCGTTACCAGGTAATTAATCCACTTTAACTTGCAACAATTATCAAAGAAGATTTTCTTTTCCTTTAGCAAACAGAACCAAAACAGCACACGTCAATTAATGAAGTACTACCCACCTTTTCCATCTACAACTCTAGGTTCTAACCCCGGCACATCTGTGACTGAAATCCACGCGGCAAAACAGTCATTTTCGTCTAAGTTTATTGTGAGCATCTACAAGAAAATTAACGGCATGACTAAAGGTAAAGCCTCAGCAGAGAAGACCTCAAGCAAGAAGGCTTCGCCCCTACTGCACAACGCCACCCAGTTTCGCATTAATAACCAGTAAATTCTACATGTCGAAACCGTCTTCTTCGCAGTCACTTTAACGCAAACAACGTGCTGGACACGAGATTACTTGGAGCTTTATTTGGTGTCTGTGTGGCAGGGGTGTAATAGTAAAGAATGTAATAAACTGGAAGACAATTCTAATCGCTAGGAATTTTTCTCTGTGTGTAACACAATGTGCTTTATGAAAGAATATCTGCAAACAAAGCTTTCATTGATCTTTACGCAGGGAATCAAGTCGCATGGAAATTTTGAGCCCTCCATCGGATCCTAACCTTCAAATATCACGTTTACCGCAGATATTCAAGCCCTTCTTCGTCATGAGCAGTATGAAACCGTTCCCGAGGTTTCCACTTACCCCAGTTTTGATGTCCACAGAAAACCAATTCGGCACATAAACAGTCTGATTTCTTTTCTTGATAGCTTCATCATAATCCACTAAGCCCAGTTCTTCTGCTTTACGTGCCTATAAATATCCAATAAAGTGTTTCGAAAATAGCGGATATGTTCACAATACCTGACGAAAAACTAAAAAAGTAGGTGTAAGTCCGGCCGGCATTATATAAAACACCTAGGTCTGCCCTTATCCGTTAATCAAACATTATGCATCACAAAAAAAGCAATGTCAATGCATTTAGCATAAAAGTACTGATTAAGGGCAGTGTTTTCTGCTACTGAAGACTGGGCAGTTATTTCCACGTGGTCATCCGAGCCACACGAGATCTAATCGTTTGCAGGCGAAGACGACACCTTTCATTTCTTAGTTTTTCTAAGACCCTGAGTTTTTGCCTGCCCCCGGGAATCAAACCTGTCACCTTCAGCTCTCAAGGCTAGCCCTCTATCAACTGAGCTAAGACTCCTGTGGTCAAACCCCTTAACGGACACCCCAGTTAATAAGAACACCTCATTATTACGGGAAGTCTGCTTTGTCCTTAGGGAAAGAAAGCCTTTACATTTTCTCTAAATTCAACCAGCTTAATACGGACACTTTCTATGGCCCCCCTCAGTGTAAGTATTAACGGGATTTGACTGTATACAAAAACCCAATGTTATAAACTTAGATTCCTCAGCGAATCAGTCGAGCAAACCTTTGAATGCAAACAAACGATATCAACTATTTTGTTCAGTTTTCAACCAAAGGAGCAGTTTTCCTACCCTTAGAAAATCTCAAAACTTACATAAACAGTCTAAAGTTGACTAAAAATGTTTCTACTTGCTTTTCACACATTTACTCATCTATTTTTGTTGTAGTCGCTTCTTTGCTTTTGTTTTGTTTCGTTTCTTTCATAAACAGCAATTTCAAATGAACACTAGTAACGTTCCTTCAAAAGATGATCAGACTATACCGAACTTTTTTCCACAAAAAAGAAAGGAAGAAAAAGGGAAAACAAAAACTGGGTAAAAACTCTTACTTTTAAAACATCCCACACAGTGACTCTGTCTTCGGAGTCCTTGGTTATAACATGTCTTCTATTCCTCAAAACATGGAATTTTCTTATGCTAGGTGCCCCTGTATACAAAAGAAAGAACATTTCGTTAATTTGATGCTACAAAGTAGGCCGCCGGATTGGGTGACCAGTAGGGCGTCGTGAACATTTAATATTCAGCATAACGCAGAGACGTGATTCTCGCGCGATCATCACTTCTGTCAGTAACGTATGCCAAGACTACGACTGAGCCTAAAAAAGATTCTTGGAATCTGCCCACTCTCCCCTCCCCTGACCCAACGTTAACGCTAACGTCTTACTCAGGACAAAATAATTTATTGAGTTGAGGGAGGGGTGGGTGGGCTGTTTCCCCAGAATCTTATACTGATTTAAGCAAGGAGACGGGATGTAAACTCAATGGCCTGCCGCTGCTATTAAGACGCTCTGAACAGATGCTGCAGACAGGCCTCATAAATACAGACCTTTAGATGCGAGGACGAGGACGACTACAATGACGAGATCTTAATTTTTTTTTCCCCCGTATTCTTAAAAATGTAAGGCCCGGAAAGCTTCATTGTCCTGTGCTTTTTTCACCAGAAAAGTTCGCGCGGTTTCTCAGTTCTATTGAGCGTGGTTAAACCCTCTCAATATCGCACTATGATGAAACTGCTACTGCCGTTGATAACTTGTTTCCGTCACCACGAAATTCTCGCTAAACTTGTAGCAGAATGACGACGGCTATCATGTTTTCCCGCCAAATGACGCCAGTAGCCGCCGGGGTGGTGTTCATAGGAGGCAGGGGAAATTCCCGTGCCCTGGGGCTCGTTTCTCGAAAGTCCCGGTAACTTTTCGGGACCGGGAAAGTTGTTTTGATGTTCCTGTGAAGAATAAGTTTGCATTCAAGTCCAAAGCTTCAATAATTTTGAAAATGATACAATAAAACTATCAGTTAACGAAGCTGAATTGACTGGTTTGTGAGCCAGGAACTGTGCTACCATTCAAAATGTTTTGATTTTAAAACTTGCTTTCGGATTCGAAAGTTACCGGGCCTTTCGACAAACGGGCCCCTGGCCGGCCTTAATGGCAACCCTACATAGAAGAAAAGACCACAAAGGTCTTGAAGATGAACTCTGTAAACAAGAGACACCTCGGGCAGGGTGTCGATTTTGGGATTAAGCAAAGCAGAGTAGTTCAGGGGAGGAACCACTGAAGGAGAAAAGTGGAAACAACATTGTAACTGGCGTGAAGAAGAAAGGTAGCAGGTGGTCTCGCTGGATTTCCTAATATGTAGGTCCTACCTGGCAATGTTTTTCTGGGCATTGAACAGGTTGGTTGAGGATCTGTATACGATTCATTAACATCCATATTTTCTTGATCATTGATGTAATTAATAGGCTGTCAACAGAAAATACAACTGACATCAACTTCATCTAATTCTAACAAAAAGTTACAAGAATGAAATGGATACAGACCCTTGTACAATGTCGCATCGTTTGCACTGATAGAAGACTACAAAACACAAGCCAAGTCATGGGTCACTTATTGGAGGTTAAAAAAAGAACAATGTCCAACCATAACCTCCAAGAAGAGGTTGCAGTCACTCACAAGAGGCTCTCACCATGTGATTTGACTTGGAAATGTTTTTTCACTTTGCAACGGTGTCTGCTTACAAGAAATGGCTGCACATAGAGGGTTGACTGTGTTTTATTTTAGCCGATCATTTTCGTCTTCTCATACACATACGATAAAAGCCGATAACTCAAACTCGACCTCACCAATCGAACTCTCCGCTAACTAGAACTTAGTCCAATTTCCCTTGGATTTCACCCCACTTTTCAGTCTGATTTTTACCCGGTTAACTCGAACTCGGATAACTGGAATTCCTCGCCAACTCGAACTAAATTTCCTTTCACTTGATCAAAATTTAACTAAAATTAACCACGATAACTCGATTTTTGGTTCTTAGTGTAACTCCACGCGGATGCCATCTCATAAGCTCTTCTTCTTGTGGCTCAAGTGCCAATCATCAAGGTCACATGTTTTTTGCGGTTTTCCGCTTACCAGAATTAAGCTTTTGATTGATCGCACACTCAAGTTTCTGTTTTACAGCCAGTCGTCAAATGTCATATGGATTGGTCCTCCTCTAAAGTTTAAAGGAGGGTTAAGAATAGATTTGTGGATTTCTTTGCAGTGGTTCCGCCCACAGTCGTTATCTGAAGCAAATTGTAAAAGCATAACTGGGAGCTTCGCTGTTGGCTCTGGCTAACTGATCTACATGTATATATATTTTCCTCCTTAAGAAAGAGTCAAATTGAATCTGACATTTGCTGTTTACCATAAGCATGACTGGAAAACTCTATAATGTTTTAAGTGTCGGCTGAATATTTGACGGAAATCAAAGTTATCAACTTGAATAACACTTTTAATAACTGAATTAGAACTTGAGATTTTGGAAAGGTTTGCTACACAATAATAACCTTACCCAATTGTTTATTGTAGAATTTGTGGTAGCAACCCACAGAGAATGCGTCTCAGAACAAAGTTCCAGCTGTAACGAATAAGAAAAACACAAATACAAACAATAAATGAGTAAATAAGGTTGACCTCACATGTAGTTTTTGGTTTGTGTTGAATTGACTCAAACTCATACCTGCCAACACTCCCGGTTTTCCCGGGAGTCTCCAAGTTTTTCATGACATCTCCCGGTCTCCCGGTTAGAGCACCAAATCTCCCGGATAAAATGGACTTTTGAGGATTTCTGTGCTATAGTTTGAAATATAGTCCATTTTTTCACAAAATTCGAACTTTTTGTATTCATTGTACAGTTTCTGGGACTTTTTTGCACATGTTTAGTCAATGACAAAGACTAGTTCGTCATTACAATGATGAAAGCGCATTTTGATTCCATGTACTTCATGTAAGACGTCATATAATGTCCTAAAGCAATTTGTTGGCGTGGGGGGCGGGGTGGGGGGGTGTTGGTGCTGTTGACATTCGGGGGTGGAAGGAGGGGTGTAGTGCAACATAGAGAGTCTCCAGATTTTAGATCTCCGGAGGTTGTCAGGTATGCAAACTGTGTAATTATCAAAAAGGATCGATATACCCTGATACCTGCAACCACCTGATGTGGTGCAACATGATGTTTTATCAGGTAAACTCAATGCTCTTTTACAACATATTATAGCAGATGTATAATAGTTCTCATAAAATTAATATTATTGAAGAAAAAGAGCAGAAAAAGTGCAAGAAGGAATCAGGGGGGTGTGGGCAGGAGAAGAGAATGCTTCTCATTAATTTTCATCCATGGCACTCCAAAGAAACCACCCTGACAAACAGGCTATAAATTTATGGATTTTTCACCCTTTCATCAAATGGTTAAGGTAACAAAGCAAGAATTTCAGGGTTTCATGAGTTACATTTCTGATCACCTGGGATGGTTTAGGATCACTTGTGATAAATCAGGAGCTTTTTAGTTTTACTCTCATAGAACTGTCCCACAACCATCAACTGCACTGGTCAGAAATCATGTGTGACTAACAGAGATATAACAGCTGTGACCATGATTTGAAATGATGGTGGTAGGTTAATGCAATTAACAGATCAGTCATTTGGCAAAAAATTCTACTTTTTTGTACTAGTATGGCTACCAGTTTAATCAGCTGACTTACATTTAAAACAGGAGCATCTTCAACAAACAACAAAGTGGATGAATCATCCATATTCAAGTCTGTCCACATGACATTTTTGTCCCGCCCGCTAGAATAAAATCCTGTGAAGTTTTCATTTGCACACAATGTCCACACGCCTTCCCCATGAATTCTGTATGTGGTGATACATCTTTGCTGGCCTAATGACCAAAGACGCACAGTACCATCTGAGCTTCCAGACAGACACTACAACATGAAAGACAATGGTAATTAAATTCAGATTTAAATATTCAGTTATCCCCTCCCCTTATCCATTACATGGTAACTTGTAGGTGGCAAACCAGTTGGCTGTTTTTATACAAGCTTGGCTGACGATTTGAACTCAGGACTACCAATAACAAATCTAGTGAGTGGTTTGGGCAGGACTTGAGCTTGGGGCCTTTGGATTACAAGTCCAGTGCTCTAACCGCTTGGCCATGCTGCCAAATAATTATTCCAGGTTCTGGTAAGGCCTTGTTAAAAAGGAGTAGAATCTTCAGTAAATAAAAGTTTTGCGGGATTTTTATTGGCCATTGATCTTGCAGCAAGTGATTATTCATTGAATACTCCTTAATGATATTGACGTCATCAACAAGTGATACCTACAAGAGCTGCAAATAGTTTTCAATTCCTTGAAAGGACATATATGTACCTCTGGCTATAAAAGTCACCACACTGGGCAGCCAAAACAAAAATATGGTCAGGCGTAATCAAGGATGCATTACACATTTTAAGGTGGCTCGGTAATTAATACAAGAGCATTTAGCTGTGACAAATTTTCCGTCACAACTTTTTCGATTTTAACGCGATGGCTGCGAAACTTTACAAAAAACAACAGATATCATTCAGCAATAATACGAAATATTCCGATTTCATTGATGGTAAATATTTCTTGAGAAATTAGCGCTTAAAAGGACACTACTGTTCAAAGAAAATTGCGTCTAGTAAAAAATTTTGCTGATATTTTTTACTGAAATTTCTGGTATCGGCTTTAATTGATATAATAAATATGCCAGAGGAATTTCAGAAAAATCGTTGGAGCAGAAGTCTGCAACTGAAACTTGCTCAAAATTCAGCTGTGAAATTGTTTTGGAATTTCAAAAATAAATTACTATCAGGAAGAAGGAGACACCAGTTTCAATTTTCGGAACAAGTAAATTCAACGTTTGCTAATTCTGAAAACGGAAGCCGATTGCCTATCGTGCTTTTCTTTAAAAGGTACTTTTCAGTTTTAAAAGCACTATAAATTGCTCCAAACTTTGCTCTGACGTCGAATGACTTGTTCCTCAACATTTTTAAAATATCCCTTGGCAGTTTTGGTTCAAACTCCTGCTACATACATTTTGATGTATTGCAATGCATCCTCAATGGCTTTTCCTGCTTTACGTTGTTTCCAATTGAGGAAAAACGTATTGGGATTGTATGCTACCTTGTATCGAAGCTCAGAGAGAACTGTCCAGCACCTTTGTTTATGACCAGAAAATGAGCACGAGCGGCAGCTCTGCGAGGAATTCGCACCTCAGCCAGGGGGGACGAATGACAATGATGCCCATGTCTGTGAACCGATCTGTATAAACATGTATTGCTGAGCAAAACATAATAATGAAGAAAAAAATACCCATTCATTGAAGGAAGGAGTGACAAAAATTTCAGAATTATAAATTTATTCACGGGCAGTATTTTTGCGATAATTTTATTTTGCACTGTGATGTTATTCACTTCACAGGCATGGGCATCATTGTCGTTCGTCCCCCCTGGGTGAGGTGCGAATTCCTCGCAGAACTGCCGCTCGTGCTCATTTTGTAGTCATAAACAAAGGTGCTGGACAGTTCTATCTGAGCTCTGATACGAGGTAGCGTCCAATCTCAATACTTTTTTCCTGAGTTGGAAGCAACGAACAGCAGTAAAAGTCTTTGAAAATGCATTGCAATGCATTAAAATGTATGCAGCAGGAGTTTGAGCCAAAACTGCCAAGGGATATTTTAAAACTGTTGAAGAACAAGTCATTCTACTTCAGAGCAAGGTTTGGAGCAATTTATAGTGCTTCTAAAACTAAAAAGTACCTTTTAAAGAATAGCGCGATAGGCAATCAGCATTTGTTTTAAGAATTAGCAAACGTTGAAAATACTTGTCCCGAAAATTCAAACTGGTGGCTCCTTCTTCCTGATAGTAATTTAGTTTTGAAATTCCTAAACAATTTCACAGCTGAATTTTGAGCGAGTTTTAGTTACGGACTTCTGCTCCAACGATTTTTCTGAAATTCCTCTGGCATATTTATTATATCAATTAAAGCCGATACCAGAAATTTCAGTAAAAATTATCAGCAAAATTTTTTACTAGACGCGATTTTCTTTGAACAGTAGGGTCCTTTTAAGCGCTAATTTCTCAAGAAATATTTACCATCAATGAAATTGGAATATTTCTTATTATTGTCAAATGATATCTGTTGTTCTTTGCAAAGTTTCGCAGCCATCGCGTTAAAAACCAAAAAGTTATGACGGAAAATTTGTCACAGCAAAATGCTCTAGTATTAATTACGGAGCCACAATAAATCATGACACCTATGCATAGTCATATCAGTAGAGGCAGGTTCACAGGTAGACTGATTACTGCCATATAGAGTGTTTTCACATGACGTCACGACGGCCATATTGGTGTCCCAAAACAATGAAACGGCGGCCATGTTGGTGTCCCAAACCAGTCCTCTGGGAGTTGACCTCTTTTCTTATGCAAACGCTTTCTTTTGTTCCAATAAATTTGCATAGATGCTGGCCACGTGAGTGAAAACACTCTATATTCACTGCAATATTTTGAACAATATCATTTCATTGGTACAACAATTCACGTGTGCTCATGGTACATTTTTTTGGTTTGATGACCATTACTTGCAGCTCTGCCTGATGGCCATGCATACTAAGCCAGGCAAGGTACCCTCCACTCTTACTCTGAGTCACTTTGCTAAATTACCTGGGTACCCTCAGCATTGATTATGATAGATTTAACGTTGTCTGTGTGGCCTTTTAATTTCATCACTTTTGAACATGTCCTAGGATCCCACATCCTCAAAATCTGTAGAACACAATGATACATGTACTGTAAGCAATGCAAGTACTGTGATTGCAGCAATAGCATCATTATTCTGAGGAATTAGTATTCTTCATCAATTATTTTCTCTACAGAATAAACATGGCAATTTACTCAAAGAGCAACTTACAGTGTATGCTATAGAGAAAAAAATGAAACTGACCATTCAAAAATGGGCAAGTGTGACAAGAATGCAGTGTCTCTTGAAAGTTTTTTGTCATTGGATAAAACAAATAGATTCCATTTTGCCTTGTGCCTGCGAGTGGGCAATTATAGCTCAGAGAAGATGTCAAATAGTGGTTAGAAGATATTAGTAAAAAACCAGCGTTTTGTTTCTTCCACATAAAATTTTAAAATTCTCAAATGCATATAGACATTTTAAGCAAGGGATTTTGTACCTTTTCAGTTGATCCGGAAATAAGCACAGTACCCATGCTGTTCAATCCCAAACTATAGATTGAGTCTTTTTGCCCATTTAATGAGGAAGCTGCGGTAACAATAAACCATTCACTGATTAATATTGGTAAAAATGATACCAATTCTTATATTGCATGTAACTAGATTGTATAACATCTATAAAGAACAATAAATAGACTTTTTTCACTCAAGAACAAATTAAACTGTTTATGGTATTTTCCACATGACATTGGTGCATAAGCTTCAGTCATAGAGAATACATACATTTGTACCACTACTACCCTGTACATGTATGTACCTGTGTTATGTTCATATCAGGTCAAAACAAAAGTCAGTGATTCCCTTACGTTTCTACATCCTCGTAATTATGACTGCCCTGTTTTTATGACCACTGACTAGTTTTAACTAGTTTAAAATGTATTAAAATATTAATAATAGTATTAAAATGTATTAAAATACATCTAAGACTAAGGAGAAGACAGTAAGTTCTGAAAATATTTATTAGTTTAAGAATACAGATAGATCAGCATCAACAAATTACATGTACATGTGACTCTTCTTGTAAATCAAAGTAAAATAGTCCTTGCTTCATGGCAAAAGTCTATGAGAACATGCCAAAGTTGCCTTAACACACACATATATTATTTATTTAAGCTATACATTTGGCAGATTATAACATGTACGGGTATTTGTTGTCAATTATGAAAATAAATATTCTGCACTTATTGATGTCTGAAAGACTTTGCAGTATTTTGCCTGATTTGAGCTGTGAACATCCATATGCTGGCATGCAAAACATTTATTTGCCTCTAAAGAAGTAAAACGTAATAAAACAAACATTTTCGTATGTCGTGTGCACATAGCAAAACCAAATTTTCTATCAAAACTCAGTAACTGGACTAAAAAAAAGTGTCAACTGCCCACATAAACAGGTATTCATATAGCACAGAAGCAGGTTAAATTCAGAGACAATATGAGGTCATTCCTCTGAGACTAATATCAAGGTGTACACCAATAGGCATGTACTTTTGAATAATATGATCGATCTGGGGTTCACTGTAATTAAATCACTTCAGTCACCCCCTCTATATTCAGGAATGTCTCAGTGTACGAGTCTCTTATTCAATCTCATACTACTTCAATTCTAATACTAGTAATAGCTGATACTACAGCTGCCCCCGCTCTGTATATTGTCGGTCAATAGCATTCTTGCTCGTTGTGTAGCTCTTTGAAATATACCGATTCATAAGGAAGATTTTCACACATATTCCATACAATAGGTGAGATAAATACAGGAAAACGCAAGGTTCCATGCACAGTTTCAGGACGACTTAACACAGCTTTGATAAAAACATTTTCAGTTTCAAGAATAGTTTATTCTAAAAACTAAGAAAAGATTTAATTAGAAGTTGAATTTTTTGCCATTTCTCTTTCACTTTTTACACGCAGTTCATTTTTTTTGCCGGAAAGGAAGCCTTAGAAATTTAAAAAAGGACGTTTGATCAATTCATACTCACATATTCTAGTCTTATTTTAAACTTTATAGCGGAAGAACATCTGTGAGCAGGGAATAAGTCAGCACAAAATTTAATTGTCGGCGAATCTCTGTAATCGTCCATCGTTCTGCTAGTGAGAAGCTAGCCGTTGTTCACTCGTCTTGCTTGTTTGGGGCTGAGTCTTATTCCGGTCAAAGAGAGAGAAAGAGTGTCTGCTATTAAAGGTTTCCAATGAAAGATTTGTGAACTCATGTCTACCAAACTCTTTAAGTGTTTATATATACACAGTTATACGCACCTTATAACTTCTTCTGCGCTTAACGAGTGTCATTAAAATTTTGGTCCATAACTTTCACTGAAACAACTGCTCCACAGAATGTGACTGATAACAGGTAACGCAAAAGAGTGTCGAAGTATGACTGCACAATAAATGTCACAAAATCTACATATATACCTAAGCGGTCCCTTGGGGATGTTCTGTCTTTACGTCATCCTAACCATTTCGTACTTGCCGACGCAAACAATAGAAACGTCATCATTACCTACCGATTCCTCGCGGTCCCTGTTCAAGCAAATCAAGATTTTTTCTATGTTGACTGTCTGACTGTATATTTCAACTGTAAGTACTTTCCTTAATATACATGCAAGTTACTAGTCGTAGAGTGCCTCCTCGGGATTTTGCCTTCTGGGCAAAATCCCTGCGGGGGCAAAAAGCAAAACAAATCAAATCATTTTATCATTTTGGGAAAAAATTAAATAGGAAAATGTAACTTACTTGTGACTGTGTTATTTGTGGCTGTAAGAGCTGTTAAAGTGTTGACATCCCAAAGGAAAATTTGTCTGTCCAATCCACCAGAAGCTACTATTTCCCTGCTGCTGGCATAAGCCAGTGACTTTACATAGTCCTTATGGGTGCGGAGTGTCGACATGCAGAAGCTACGCGCTGAGTCCCAGACTTTGACTGTTGTATCAGATGATGCTGACAATACTGAGGGTACAAATTTGTACAAAATTATATAGATCATGAAGGTCAATCTGGAAATTGATTTTGCATGAGCAGGATAGTGTGTTGGCAGCATTATGTTCTTGGACTTTTTTTCATGTACAGTGGAACCTCATTGTGATTAATAACGGCCAAGGGACTGGAAAAATTTGTTTGCGATATCAAGGTTTCGATTCATTATATTAAGATTCTTTTCCATTTAGTTTACATAGTTTACATATTAGCATTTGTTGTTTTGTTGCAAAATAAACATACTTCACTTAATGTTGAAAATGGTGAAAATTTAATAAGTGCCCAGCCTCGAATAAGCGCCCACCTTGAATAAGCGCCCACTCTCAAGGTCCAAAAATTTAATAAGCGCCCAGGGCGGTTAATCGAATAAATACGGTAGTTTACAATAGGTTTTAATCAAGTATGTCATTGTTTTAGTATTACATGTTGTTATTAAAGACTATCAGGCACCAAAATTAATGTGATCGAATGGTTTAGACAGTTTCTAAAAGCAATCAAATACAACTACTATTTAATTTTCTTACTTATTCTACCGCTGCAGCAAAGAACTATATCATTCACCCAGTCCGTGTGGTGCTCCAAAGATGACATATAACAGTTCTACAGGGGGAAAAGAAACATTTTATCATGCAAAAAGTCTTGTAATCTTAACTGTACGTAAGTTTACGACTGATGGAAACGATAATATAGCGCAGAAGCTAGAAGCTAAATTCTTGGAATAGTCTGTAGTAACAAGCCTAAACGACCCCATTAAAGGCCTTAAAGGCTTATATCAGAACATTAAACTGAAAGAGTACTGTGTGCTGTAGACATATCGACTAAAATAATGCTTTCTTTAATGGAAAGACGTATAGTTTGTAAGCTTACAATAGAATTGAATATTTAAACACAACTTCAATTCAGCGAAAAATATTTAGAAAAGAATGGCCTCCTTTGCAAATTTAATTATAATAATGATAATTATTTCTTGCTGTTGACATAAAACTAAGAGAAATTTCATAATACCTTTTGCTCTGCATTTGTGTTCCAACATCGAATTATAGAATCACGACCCGCCGAATACAAACGCCCTGTTTTTTTGTCTAACTGAAGTGCATTCACTCCTGATCGGTGAAGAGGTTCTTGTTCGTCCCTCATGGTGAAAGATACTGTGACTTTTCTTCTCGGCATGGTTTGATTGTGTGGATGAGTATGCGAATGACCTGAACAAGGTCGAACTCCAGCCGCCATCTTGCATTTCTTCTTCTGTCAACTTTTATTTTCGTTTCCAATCCACCACTCGAGAGCTCTCTCCATTGTCTCGTCACGAAACGTCACGCAACGCTTAGCCTGCGTAGCAAGCGTCTCTGTGCGGTTTTCGAGCAAAGAACGAGGAAGGAGAGTGAAAGACCGCGGGAAAAATGGCGCAAGTAAAACAGCGGGGAGGGGGTGGGGAAGAAAGGAAGGAAACGCTTGCAGACAAACCCCTTGATTTTGAAAACCGCCCACTTGGCTTCTCATGCCTGAATTTGATGCTGTCATCAGCTGTGATGATTGACCAATAAAATGTTTGTCCTTCCGAGGAGCGGTAATGAACTTTAGAGGCGCGTGTGTGAAACCCAAATATTTTTTTTGTGTATTTTGGAACGCTTGGACGGCGTTAATGGTGAAATCCTCAATGAATCCAAACGATCAATGCAGGTCAAAGCTCAGCTGGACAAAACGGCTTACCGTTCTCGCCACGGCACAAACAACTAGAGTGCTCTTGTAACAGCTAACCCTGCAGTTCGCGTAGAGAACCAAGCAGCAATTTTGACTCAGTCACAATGCAGTTCTCCATAGTCAATGTAGCTTCAGTTTTTTTAATCTGTAAATCACTCTCCGAGAGAATTTAACGTCCCTAAAAAAAAAAAAAACACCAACGAGCTGGGCCCAGCATGACAAAACATTGTAGCAAACCGTCGCATTCCCTATACAAAAGAAAATGGCTTTTAGTTATTCAGATCCAGGAGATAATTTGGAGAATAAATTAAACGACCTGAAACCCTTACATAGTCGCAAGAAGAGCTTTACGTTTCAAACGAGGTTAAAGAAAATGCTCTTGCATTGGAGGGTAAAATAAACAACGACCGCAGGAAGATGCGTGTCACGTACCATACATGACCTCTCAGTATGAAACAAACCTTTGATCCACACATATCAATATTGTTCGACTAGCCGAGCCAATCACGCGCTGCGTTCGCTGGCGAACGCAGGTTTTCAAAATCGAAGGGCTTGTCTGCAAGCGTTTCCTTCCTTCCCCTCTCCCTTCTTTCATTTTTTGGCTCTCGTTTCATTTTCCGCGCGGTCAAAACCGAAAATCTCGTTCCTCTGTCTTTTTTTGCTCCCAAACTAAACGGAAACGCTTGCTACGCAGGCTACGCAACACTCCCCACAAAAGGTGCCAATCCCCTCCCCCACGCAGGCAGTTTGACGAAAATTGTCACTTTTTTCTTCAGAAAGTTGAAAATCTCCAGGGTGTGGCCAGCAGGGTCACCCAAAACCTCACCCTGTGCCTAAAAAATTACGTGCAAATACCACCATAGGGAAAGGCGAAAGATTAAATGAATGAAAACTCAACATCCTTAGCACTGTAAGCTGTAGCAGAAACTTCCTACCAAATCGCTATTTTAGCAGAAAAAAAAAAGTTTCACAACAAATTTCACCAGACACTGACTGGCAAAAATCGCAAGAATAACAAATCAAGCGAACGAAGCTAAGAGACTGATACCATATCCGTATAGACAATACTCCCATTATATTACATCTTCCGAGAACCAGGGGCAACTTCTATAGTACAACTTTAACCACGAACATTCTATCGTCCAGACTAGTTACCCATGGGTCCCCAAGGATTCTCGGAATCCTCCCCGTCTAAAAAGAAGAGCGTATCAGTACTGTGGAAGTAACTTCAATTCTAATAAAAAAGTTCAAACCCCCACCTGGGCGGAGCACTTAGTCCCCAGGGCTCTCCCCCCACCTGGGCGGAGCACTTAGTCCCCAGGGCTCTCCCCCCACCTGGGCGGAGCACTTAGTCCCCAGGGCTCTCCCCCCACCTGGGCGGAGCACTTAGTCCCCAGGGCTCTCCCCCCACCTGGGCGGAGCACTTAGTCCCCAGGGCTCTCCCCCCACCTGGGCGGAGCACTTAGTCCCCAGGGCTCTCCCCCCACCTGGGCGGAGCACTTAGTCCCCAGGGCTCTCCCCCCACCTGGGCGGAGCACTTAGTCCCCAGGGCTCTCCCCCCACCTGGGCGGAGCACTTAGTCCCCAGGGCTCTCCCCCCACCTGGGCGGAGCACTTAGTCCCCAGGGCTCTCCCCCCACCTGGGCGGAGCACTTAGTCCCCAGGGCTCTCCCCCCACCTGGGCGGAGCACTTAGTCCCCAGGGCTCTCCCCCCACCTGGGCGGAGCACTTAGTCCCCAGGGCTCTCCCCCCACCTGGGCGGAGCACTTAGTCCCCAGGGCTCTCCCCCCACCTGGGCGGAGCACTTAGTCCCCAGGGCTCTCCCCCCACCTGGGCGGAGCACTTAGTCCCCAGGGCTCTCCCCCCACCTGGGCGGAGCACTTAGTCCCCAGGGCTCTCCCCCCACCTGGGCGGAGCACTTAGTCCCCAGGGCTCTCCCCCCACCTGGGCGGAGCACTTAGTCCCCAGGGCTCTCCCCCCACCTGGGCGGAGCACTTAGTCCCCAGGGCTCTCCCCCCACCTGGGCGGAGCACTTAGTCCCCAGGGCTCTCCCCCCACCTGGGCGGAGCACTTAGTCCCCAGGGCTCTCCCCCCACCTGGGCGGAGCACTTAGTCCCCAGGGCTCTCCCCCCACCTGGGCGGAGCACTTAGTCCCCAGGGCTCTCCCCCCACCTGGGCGGAGCACTTAGTCCCCAGGGCTCTCCCCCCACCTGGGCGGAGCACTTAGTCCCCAGGGCTCTCCCCCCACCTGGGCGGAGCACTTAGTCCCCAGGGCTCTCCCCCCACCTGGGCGGAGCACTTAGTCCCCAGGGCTCTCCCCCCACCTGGGCGGAGCACTTAGTCCCCAGGGCTCTCCCCCCACCTGGGCGGAGCACTTAGTCCCCAGGGCTCTCCCCCCACCTGGGCGGAGCACTTAGTCCCCAGTAATAAATGAACTTACCTTGTTTTTTTTTTGACCTACCTTTTGTGCTTTTTTGTGTTCTCTTGGATAGTTGGTTTTTGTGGTCTTTTGGCCACCTTTTTGTTGCGATACATCTGGGTGTATTTTTTGTTGTTGGTTTACGCTGAGGAATTTAGCTCTTGGTTAGGTTTTGTTTTGTGTTCGAAACCTAACTTTCTTTACTGAATTCAAAAGCGTAAACTTCTTTTAAATTCTGATATTTTCTTTGTGAGGCCTGGAGACGTTTAAATTATAACTAAATACAACATGCACTTGTCTTGGAGTATATACCAAACGAGAATTGTCAGAGAGACCAAAAAACTCACATCAAAATTATTGGAAAGAAAGATGCAACATGAAAAGAAATACAGCTTAATCGCTGACCCTCGAGACCTTTTTAAAAAATATAAACCGAGCGCGTACTTTTCCACAGTTTCAGAACTAGCAGGTTATTATTATGGTCACTGAATTGAAACAGTAGGTTATTATTTCTTATAATAATCTTCTGTTCCACCTCAATGACTTGTTCTTAAAATTTATCTAAAATAATAACCTGTTTAAAACAATGGAAAATTGCATGAAGATCCGACTAACCTACTATGCTGTGCAAAAAAAGAACTTACCATAGGTTTGGTATATACTGAATAAATGACAGACACACAAATGAGTTGGCTGCATATCCTTGTTAAGGACCGTGGCAGTACATTTATTGCTATTTTTAAGACTTTCTGGCAAGGCAAATTGTTCTGCTTTTCTTTATGGTCAGGCAGTACCTGTTAAAAAAAATGGAAAGGGTTATTTGTTATTGTAAATACTACCGCGGTACAAACGTATCAAGAGTTGCACTCTGAATTAACCTTATTTTCTTGTTTAACTGGTTTTTCGTTACCTTCAGTATTATTCACACCTGTCTTACCCCTCTGTCGACCATTATCTTATGTCAGCCTGAACCATCCCGGGAAGCATTGTAGTTCTCTCCCGGTGCAAGCTAAGCACTCTACGCCCAAATTGCCAACAGTTGGTTTGTTGGCATAAAAGCATAATCTACGTTCAAATCGTACATTATTCATTAAGGTCACGGTTAATCAAATATAAAAGCATATAATCTGAGTCAGTGTAATAAAAAACTGTCCAACGTTTGAAGTTTTATTTTATAAGTGTAGCCACCGAAGTGAACACTTTCTTGGTCAAAGCGAAAAAATCTAACTACAAAGACGTCAACAAATTAAAATAGGCCTATTTGACCCTAACAATCGCAACTCGCGTTTATCTTGTTGACTGCATGTAACCTTTATTACATGTTTGTCCCTCCAGTTCAACATTCATCGAGCCAACATAACAAAGGGACCACGCATGTTCACAGGTAACTTCGGGCGACAATGACACAAAGAGGAAAGAAATATGACAGAAAATCAGTTATGTAAAGTCTAAAAGAATAATTTCTTTCTGCAGCAAAAATAACTAGTAAGAACCGTTAAAGCAATTTGGACGCTTATCACCGTTTCTTTAAATCGACTTAGAATTTTTTTGTTCAGAAAAAAAAGTAATATAACGTAACCAAAAGTTAAAGTTCAACTAAGAGCAAACCTGCTGTTCTCGAGGAGGCAAAAGAGAATCTTGACTTTCATTCCAGACCAGAGATCGCCTAACTGAGTTTGGTCTGCACTTCACCGCAGGCAATGAAAGGTACGGAGGTTTCTGGCTTTAAACACGGTTAAATCAACTTGAAATTGGTGTCTCCATTTATACGGTCGCTCGATTAAAATTCAAACCAGTACGAGAAATGTTTTTGACAAATCTTTCGGCTTGAAACTGTATGTGAGAAAAGCACGCACTCTACGTTCAACAATGGGCAATCAAAGCAAAGATTGCTAACATTCAAAGAGAAAAGTTTGCCGACTCGCTCAATTACATAACCTTGAAAACAGTACTAGTGGATAAGCATGGGACTTGACAATACATTGAGAAAAACAGCACTCAGTTCATCAATGAGCAATTAGAATAACGCTTGAATTAGACGCATTAAGAAAAAAAATGCCGACTTGATTAAAACTTGACAAATCGATGACAAAACTGGCTAGTGAATGAGTAGACAATAGGTCTTTCGCCCCAAGAGAAATTGAAAACAATGCTAATGCAAAATTTTGGAGGGACAACAAAGAGTATTATGGTGTTTTTGAAAAAGGACTATTGCCGTGTGAATAACCACAAGCTAGCCCCTGAATAAATTTAAAAGTACCGTGAAAGAAACATAGATTACAAACCTTCCAAACTTCTCGGTAGACAATAAAAGCGAAGAAAGTTAAGGAAAACTAGCGTTAAAGAATTGCTAGCACAAGAACCATTTTGACTCCTAACATTTGATTGCTCAAAAACTTATGAATATGGGAAGACTACAATAGCCTGCCAGTTCGCACCCGCTCGTCACGACTAAAGTTAAAAGTGCGAAAAAGCTAGAATACAAACTTTAAAACTTTTAGCTAGACAAACATCATCATTCATCCGAAAAGCACAGCAAATTGAGGAAAACTTTTGATTAAAATTGCCAGTAAAAAAAATCACTTCTATCACGCTACATGACACATAAAAAGCTCGCGTCCAAAGAAAATGCCACCAAAAACACAATATCGAGGAGGTCATCGATCATAGCATGGGTTTATTAGTTACTGGGGTCAGAAGAATAGTGTAGCGGATTTCTGTGATCACATGCATCAGGCCCGGCTGGTACAAAATCTTCCCCCAGCCGGTCATTTCATTTTCGTTTATAACTTTGCTTGATTTTGCTCGATCGCGAGGCCACCCTTCAAAGGAACTGGGACCAGTTGGCGAATATTCACATGACGTCACGGCGGCCATATTAGTGTTTCAAAACAATGTAACGGCGGCCATACTGGTGTTCCACACAAATCCTGTGGGAGATGGACTCTTTTCTCGCGTAAAAAATTTCTGTTGTTCCCATATTAAATTTGCATGGATGCTGGCCACGTGAGTGAATACGCTCTAACGTCAAATTTGAACGTGATTTGTTAACAACTAACGAAGAGTATAGATATGCAAAGTCGCATAATTTTACAGACGTTTGTATTGCGGGGGCAAATTTATGCCCCCACTACAAAAACGTCTGAAGAATTTCATTTCGCTCGCTTTTAACGTATCACCTTTAAATTTTGTAAGTTTCCTAATCTTAAGGCGATCTTTCCAGCAGTGTCAATATATATTCGCTGACTGGTCTTAAACAAAACTTGAAGAAACCATGGAAGAGTCTACTGGGTCTTTCTAGTGACTCTTTATCTTAGTTCTCCTAAGTTGGTTCACGGGATGAATTGGCTTCTCGTAAGTTCCAGACGCTCAGTTTGACGCTTATGTTCTGATTTATTAACTTTTGTTAACATGCAATCCTAATCTGCAGGTTGTTATTACGCATGCGTCGCAAGTATTTAGCCAGCTTTCGTTTGAACTTTGGACTTCCCCTGAGAATGAATGGAATGTATAGAACGCAATTTGATCACGTGCGTTTGGACCTTCAAATACTCGTAATCTGATCACGCGTTTTTTGACCATCTGTAACGTGAAACTTACGCAAAGCACAGCGTTGGAGCAAAAGCGTTTTGACTTTCGATCGTTTTTGCCCGCATTCCGTAACCTTTGGTTATTACCAGTTCTAATAAAAACCGTGTCTTTGACGTAATTAACACAACCCACTACATGTAAATAACAACAGTTTAGGTATAATGAAGCTAACATGATCCCGTTCACTGGTTCTTTGGTGATTAACCAGGTTGAGTGGCCTTTCTCCTCTTCTTGTTTTCTCGTCTGATAGTTGTATCTTACAGTCGTTACTCTTTGAAAACTTTGCCGAAGGGGGCGGGGGGGTCATTACTCCCGTATAAAAGATGATTTAAGTGTAACGTATGGTGTTCACGACAGGAAGCCAAATAATTTTTACCAATACAAGTATCTCTTAGGATTGAGTACAAAGAAAGAGCCAAGTGCTGTAATACTGTGTTGCATGAGTTCAGTATCCGATTTCCACATCTTTAGCACAGTTAGTATAACTCTTATTTGGGAGCGAGGTTTTATACATTGTGAAAGGTTTGAACCCAGGAGTCATTTCAAAAGTAGGTTGAGTTTGATTGTCCGGGTGAACGTAGTCCTGAATAGGACTGTTGCTGTTGACAGTGACTGACGTTTCGACAACCTGTGCGGTAGTCATCTTCAGAGTCATTCTCTTTAGGGGGTCTACATGTATTTTCCGATGCGAATGCCGTCGCTTTCATTTAGAAGTCTCCCTGGGCTCGAACAAGCCTGCCTTGATCTCAATAAATTTCCTTCAGGAATTAGTTAAGAAAATTTGATAAACGATCAGGGCATCGGTCCTTTGGTGAACGATTAATTAAAAATTCTCCTAACCTCTTCTCTTGATTATGTATGGATATTGCGAGGAGAAGATAAATGTTAGTCAATCACACAAAGCGGTCTGCAGACAGTGCACAGCTAAGAAAACTATTGCTACAACAAAATCAATAAGTCAATTTTCAAGGGTTAACAACAGTAGCTATTTTACCATTGTGCTTCTTCGAGATGTAACTTATGAAACAGGCGAGGTGGATTCATGGAAATTGAAAGAAAAAAATGCCATGAACAACAACCTCATTGAAGTTGCAAGGTAACTTGGCAAGAAGAAAATCTGCTGTCTTGAAACAATAATTTTTTGGCATTAATTGGCCACTTGCGGTATGACGTCATTTTTACTACTACGACCAGAGCCTTGAGGGTTTTGCTTTCTTGTGTAAATTAAGGCTTTTGTTATTGAAACCTCACTGGGATTACAAAATTTAAATATGAAAGGAAAAACGAAAAGGATTCTGGTAGTAGTAGTAAAATGATGTCATCGTGCAAATGACCTATTCGTAGGTCCAGTGCAACTCTGCAGCCAGTGGTCAATAGCTTCCCTGTAAAGGAATATCAAAGCATATTATTTGAACAAATTCAGGGTCTTTGCATTAGAACTGCGTCATTGTCCAGATATAAATTTTATTCTATTTTAACTGCACTTTTGTCCCATCACTCTTTGAAAAGCGTTAAAACAGTCATTACATGCAGATTCTCTATCCTCCAAACATGATTTTTCCCAACACAGTCATTCCAACTGCTATTTGCCCACCTTCAGCTTCAAAGCAATGAAGTCAGATGACAAAGCACACTAAGCGATGCCCTTATCTTGGTTAATAGCTTGTAAACTTTGCCATTTTGATATTTAACCATTCTATTACATTCCTTTGACAAAACAATTTTTTCCAAGCAAAGGACGATTGAGGAGGGTGTTTTAGTTGATACCACTCCACAAATTCATCCATGAGGACTGGCCCTGAAAGAAAAGAAAAAGAAAGAAAGCTGATTCACCATTTCACTCTTGAACGTACATGTAACGGTAAAAAGAAGAAAACAAACTAATAATCAAAAAAGAAAACATTCAAATTTCCTTTGTAAAATCCCAAGAAGTAAATACTAGTGCACAATAGTTCTGTAAGAGAGATTTCATTTGAATGGTAACAACACAGAATTTGTCTAGGCGAGGTTAGTCCTGAAATAGGACTGTTGTTGACACTGACTAAAGTTTTGACAATCTATGTGGTAGTCATCTTCACATTAGCCTGTCACTTCATGGTATTAAATTCTGGTCATTAACCTGATCGGTCAATTAAAACACAATTATATTGGGCTTCTGTCAGTTACACTATGACGTTATTGGCTATGAAGAATCAGTTAAATGTGAGCTTGGAACACTGTATACATTAAAAAAGGACCATGATGTTCCAATACAACTGACTGGCTGCATGTCAGGAAGCAGGAATTGCTAATGTCAGGCAGTTTTACTTACGCTGGTAACTAGCAGACTACAGCCTCCAATAGGGCTGCGTAAGGTTGTCTGTAAAGATTTTAGAGATAAAGGGGCCAGACAGCTTTCCTGATTACAGCTGCCAATTCCACCATAACAATAACCATCCCTTTGCTCCATTCATGAAAAGTACAAAATCCCACGATTTCTGCTTGTAATTTCCATGCTATAAGGCATTACAGTCTGCAGAGGCAAAAAGATGAAAATAAATCAGCTAACATCCATGAAAGTGACATGAATGTCTTACCTTGTTCTGTTGCAAAGTGAGGCTTGAGGAAATGTACCAAAAATTGTTGCTGGACATGAGCTTCAAGTACAGGCAAGTGATAGTAATAATAATATGACCTCTCTTTATACTGGAGAGCCATGCACATGGCTAATGTGGTCTTGCAAAAGTGAAACAAGAAGCCATACATGAGCAGCACAGGAAAAAAAAAAACAAACAAACAAGGGCATGAGAGTGTGGGGAGATGGGGGGGGGGGGGGGGTGGGGGGAGCGTAAAAAATCGAAAGGTTCTTACATCTTCTGGATCAACTCCCAAGTCCTTGCAGAGTTTTTTAACTCCCCGGATCAGGGCCAGTGGTGTCCGGCTCATCTTGGCCTTTGTCCAAGCAAAATTCAACCTTAAACTATTATTGCATAATTGTGCGGAAACTAATATTACTAAATTACAGAGCAAGCTTTAAAATATAGTCAGCTGCAGGGACATGAGCTTACTGGCAATGAATAGTCTGTACAAAAACCTCGTGCTTGCTAAACATTATAGTTCTTAAAGGCAGTCACATTGTGTAGCAACTTCTAATCAGCACGTGCACTTTTTGTCACTGTTTGTTACGCGTTAAAAGTGCTTTATAGCATGTAATGTATTATACAGCATTCCAGTTAATCCTTTCAAGCGGGGGGTCATGTAGACCATCTGAGGGGTCATCAAGACCACACATGCTTATTTTTTTGTTAGATTTAACTTAATACTTATATGTCATCTGTCAGGTCAGGAAGCCTTCTTTGTTGGGTCATTGACCCGAGACCTGTCTCTTATCTGGATGTCAAATCTGGATCTAAAATTTTCTTGAAAATGATACATAAAACCCTAAGGCTGGTAATTTTAAAAAGACTCAAGCTGCCCTAGGATGACTGAACAGATATAAATTTCATAGCACCTCTTAGAATGCATATATTTCTAAAGACCTAAAAGTACTCTGGATAGCCTAAAAAGTGTTTTCATTGCATTTAGGAGGAAACTGTCGTTACATGCCCCCATTTCATAAGGGCCTACAGAACCACTCAAAAGTATGTTCAGGTTGACAGTCACTCGCGTCTTGATCCTCAAGATTCCCGATTCTCAAAACTTTCAAGGAACGAGTTTCAAATTTCGAGTCAAGAACTTGTTGTGAAAGGTAACTCATTAAAACTGTACACTACCTTTCATTCTAAAAATTACCGCTCCTCGCATTGGGCGAGACTTGTTTACTTTTATGTAAACAAAGTTTGCACTTTGAAAGCGAAAATGTTCGCTTCTGGTCTCCTGGTAATAGTCCTTTTGAAACTTGCTTTATAGAAGTGAAGGCAAGATAGCGGTGAAAATTGAGCCTCAGTTTGAAAGTAAACAACAATAAGACAACTCATACTAGAAACGACTGCTAAGCCAATGTCCATTGGCTTAGCTTTAGACGTATGTCTAGCTATAAAAAGGTTATTTTAGGCAAATTCTTCATTTGCTTAGCTGCCTTGCTTACTGAACAGTTTACTCATAAATATTGTATTTTTTTTTTCTCCCTCACTCCCTCCCTTTGAATGCACTGTTGTTGTTATATGTTGTTACACAAATAAAATGTGGTTCACCCCTAATCTGGCTATCCGTTAAGTCTCGTAGTGACTTCCCCAAGCTTTGTGTTTTCACGCTATTTCAATTGCGATTAGCTTTAGCTCTGTTATACACTGTATGCCAATGTTTAATCATTTCACAATTCAGCACTTGCCGGCAGTGTCGGCCTAAATCGGCAATTTGCACTAAGAGGTCATGTGACATTGTTTTCATGAAAATGAAAGTTATATGATTTTGCCTTCGAAAAACGATTAGTGGGTCATATCTTGAACAAAATCATAGTGATTTGGTTTTTCAAACCCACACCATTTTCTTAAAATGAGTAAGTTCATAGCTGGTCACGTGACCAAAATGTGATTTTTTAAAATTATGAATTGCCTCTTTCTAAACACAAATTTTGCACTTAAACTTCAAGGAAAGGGTTGAAAAGATGATGTGGTCATGTTTACAGCACATCTGAGCATAACTATCTTGAACGTTTAACAAGATACAAGCAAAAAGTAATTTTGGCAGCCATGTTGGAGGGCAAGAGTATACCCTCCAACATGGCGGCCAATACAAGTGCCAAAAAATCTCCCTTAAATGCGTTTCCTCTCAAATTTTGGGTGTAAGATAATTTTTATGTGCTCTGTCAATTTTTGGCATCAGCAAGATTTCAACTCATTGTTTAAAGGAAGCATTGGTCACACGACCTCTTAGTGCAAGTAGCCTATTGCTGTTATACTGGCTTGAGCGAATTATGAACTGCCTACACTCGTTCCATTAGGTTGCACAATCCTGAGCCGTAGTTATGCAGCTTATAGTTCCGTGGAGAGTAAAGCTTTTAGGTTGTGTGAGGTTTTTGGTCCTACCGGTCCGATCCAGCTGTGACAATTTCGGAACATGGTGAGCAAAGGCTACATACACTATACATGCAGGATAAAACTTCGAAACCAAAAATATAGAGTTACATGTACACTTACTGAGAGCTTTTTAATCATTTCTGCCATTAATAACATTGTTATAGGATGGTGGTATGAAGCAATGACAGAATATTGTCTTTAAAAAGACACTATTAGACACTATTAGGCAGCACAGGGGGGATTCGGGGGCATGCCCCCCCCCCCCCCCCCCGCCTCCCGAGAAATTTTGAACTTTAGTTTCTCGGAAATGCGATTTGCAGCGTTTTCTGGGCCTTTCGGTAACTTTTTTTCCAGTTAATTTAAGTGGAATTTAAAAAGCAATAATCAGAAACAAGCTACATAATCTGGGTGACCGTTAACCTCGCCAATGGTTTTGATCGGTATTTGTTCAAAAAAAATTTGAGTTAACGTACGTAGCCCCTTGAGATCGATGATATGGTAATTTTTTCATAGTATATTGACTGAATTGCTGAATTCTTTGTAATATCATGATGCGTTAAAAATTTCCGATGATCGCTTATGTAAAATAAAAATGATCGGCGAAATTCGTCAAAATTTTACCGAGGCGAGTGCCTCGGTTGGCCTCATACTAGCTACGGCGCTGCATCCACGCCTTTAGACCTGCACTGACCTGGAATTGTACACCTGCGAATTACAGTGTAAATTAAACCCTCCTCCCAATTTCTAATTTCATAGATCAGCTCTGCACTTATTGTGAAAACAATCCAGTAACCATTGGTTAAGCATTTTATAGCCATGATTCATATAGGACAAAACACATGATCAAAAACAAAGAAAAACAACTGAACCACTGCTCGTACAATGCAAGTAATACGTCAAAAAAGTTATTGTACAGTGGCCTAATCTGAGTTAACCTGTCAAGCCTGTACGGTGGTGTTAAAAGACCACCGTTTCAACTGAATGCCAGGAAACTGCAGGTGATGTGGTGTTAACAGGAAAAGCAGTAGGGCATAATATGTTAACATCAATAATAAATTAACCAAGTTCTTATGTCAGTTATGTCAAGGTTCCCAGATACCTCCTTTTTGGCCTTGACCAAAGCTACTTGACAGTGATCAATGCTAAATTTAAAAAATCTGGCTCCAGGCCATCGCCTAGTGACAATTACTACACAAGCCTTGTGCCAAGGTTGTCTTGAATACAACGACTAAAATACAAGTAAAGAAGACGATTTCAAGTTACGTTTTCAGGATCGACTTTTAGTTCTATTTCTATGTTAACTAACCTGACAGCATTGTTGTTATATTCTTCTCGGCAACAACGGCGCGGAGGCAGCCATCTTGAAAGCGTGTTCAGAAAGTGGTTGAGAGCAGTCTGGTGCCGAATAACCACGTGATCATTGAGAAACACTGACCCTTAACCTTAAAAGCTGACCCGATGTTAAATTTTGTGCTCGCAAACCAGAAAGGTTAGGGATGAAACAGTTTCGAAAAAGACACAAATCTTGGCACAACGATGCCGTGTCGTCTCAAGTAAATCATTCCGCCCAGGTGAGGTTAAATTCTAGCACAGTGCTTTAAGATTACTTTTGGTTCTTTTTGGATTTCCTTGTTCTGTAATACAAGGAAAATTTCTTTGAAAAATGATAAAGTGATATTTTAATCTCGGTTTGTGGACGCTTATAGGTCTCGCAAGAAAAGCAAGACAGCGAGGACGCTACAAGTGGAAAATGGCGGACAGAATCTTCAGAACGCGTATTCTCAGATTCTCAGGTAATAGCTGTTGTGACTGGTGGAAATTTTATCATTTGATTTGCGGGTCGGTATAGAAATGAAGCCAACGAGGGAAATAGCTGGGAATAAATTGTAGGTTCACATTTATTCATATTGAAGACGTTCAGGCGTTTCGGGACGTCACATGTCGATCGAAAATCGATCATCGGAAAGCTAGTCGATAAGTCGTTAGTGCTAAATATTTGTCAGTAACTGTCGATTGATTAGTTTGATATGTCGATAAAAATCGATGATCACAATGACCTCAGGACATGTAATCGATTTCTATTGATTTCTATGGACATCAACATGCTTTGAGAAAAGCAGAGGACAGGAAAAAGATTCGCAAAAGTCAAAATGGAGTTATTTATTTAAAACGGAACTGGAATAGACCTTGTCACGGTTTTCGACGCCATCTTGACGTAAACACGCGAGGAATGAGAATCAAATGTCGAATAATTTCCGTAGAATGGCTGTTCTAAAAAAAATATGATTTGTAAACTAAAGCTTCACTCCTAAGGATTCTACTGAAAAAAATTGAGGGCGTCACATGGGAAAAATTACAGAAAAATATATGAAAAATCTAAAGCAAGCCTCTGGAGAAATTTAAGCACAGGTATGCCCCAAAAATTTTTTGGTGGAATCCTTTGTTTTGTAGCCTCCCTAATAAGCTGTCTTTCAAAGAATGGCTATTCAAGTTTAACAAATGACTCACTTTAACTGGTCAGATATTTGAATTGAGTCATGCATTATCTCTCCTCCATATTAAAAAGCCTTATACATGACGTGACACATTTTAAAAACTTTCATCAGCACATGACAAAGATTCATGTGATGGTCCACAAGTCATAGGTTCAAAAAGTTAGCTTTATGCATAGTGTTTTAAAATTTGTTGATTTTGCCAGCTTCATATGCATTTTTGGACACATAATAACAATAGAGAAACAGGTAAATCTAGAAACATTGCATTCATGGGTCTGTGCATTTGTATTTTGTTTAAATTAGTTGCATCAGTTATTAATGTTAGGACCAGAACAGCCATATCATAAAAAGCATAGCCCAGAGAAGGCTGGGCAGCAGTCAGCAAAGGATGATGGGGCAAACTATTGAGGAGCTCGGTACGGCTGGGTCAGTTACAGCAGGATGGATCTCGGTGATCCACATCTTTTCACCAAGTTTAGCCATAATTATGCTACAATTCAGAATGCTGAAGTTTTGAATAAAATAAATTTATCCTACCCATGGGCCACTGACTGCACACCCCAGGGATAGATGTGTGTAGCCGTAAATTTTTGGTTTTTTCCCAGGGGCTACGGCAAGAAATGAATGTAAAGTCAACGTTTTTGCCCCACTATTGCTCTGTAAAATCCCCACTATCCGCGGGGGTTTGGAGGTCGAGGATGCAATTGACTGGTCCATAACTCAACTAAATGGTTAAAAATAAATAAAATAAAGCCACCTGGTCAAAGTAGGCTACTCAAATCGGATTCATAGGTCTGTCTTAGTCAGATAGCTCTGAAACAATTTTTTTTGTTTAATTTCATTTATTTGCTTCTTACACGCATTACACAAACATAGATACAAGATAGTTATGCTCAGATGTGCTGCAAATAAAGTCAGTTTTAGAGCCTGCCATTCGGGCAAGCTGTAGCTAGCATGTACTAGCCCACAAGTCATTTCAGCTAACCCCAAAACTCTTTTTGATTAGCAGGATTGATTACAGTCCTTCTGTTATTTGAATTTCCCCAAAAAACAGCACTTTCCCATCGGGCAAGTTAAGAACAAAAACCACTAGCTCAATAGCAAAATCCATTAGTCCTGGGCTATCGGGTATGACTTTCTTTGCACGCTGTACAAAGGAAACAAAATTAATTAACAAAATGATAGTAAGGCTGCTAGACAGGATATTGTGTAGAATAATTTTTTTCTTTTGGAATCTGTTCATAGTAATTTTTTTGAAAAAAAAAAGCATTGGGGAAAAGGAGAGTTCACTCAAATAAATGCCTTTTCTGAATAATTTTTTTCCACTTTTCTTCAAAACTTTTCACTGTTCGTTTAATAATTGGAATTTGTTTTTCAGTTATAAAGTTCCCTTTAACCTATTCACTCCTGGTACTTTAATGGGTGACAACCCTTTAATTCCCTGGGACTTTTTGGTAGAAAATAAGTGTATGCGAGCTCCTAAAATAAACCATATGTGCTTTAAAACCAGAGTTAAACTCTGGCGTTCAAACAAACTTTTTCTTTTAGACAAGTTAATGGGCAGCCAGGGTATATTAAAAATAATGCCAATTGAGGAAGAAAAAGCAGTGGAAAGAGGCAAAAACAATGGATTTTAACAAAATTTCTTCACCGTGCAATAATAGATAAATTGTGACATGTGGAACAAAAACGTTGTTGAGTAAAAACGACAGTCAAAAAAACATCAACAACACTGTACTGTCATTTTTATTGATGGTTCCCTTTCAGATCAGTCAGTCTGGTCGAGAAGGGCAGTAGAAAATGTAGTGAAACTCCCTTGACGACTTAACGAAGAGCGATCTGAAGAGTTCCACATCATGCATGGGAAAGTTAAATAAAACATGGAAATGCTGGACTTCCAAAATGTCTTTCCAAAAACCTAGCAGTGTTTATTTACATTGTGATAACCAAACAGCAGCCAAGCTTGGATAAATTTGCTGCCTATAAAAGACCGAACCATAATTTTCGAAAATTACAAATGTGCAAATATTCGAGCCATGAGTAAACAAACCACCACAAACAATTAGGCA
>OZ037779.1:4754057-4899057 GCA_964035525.1 Porites cylindrica | reverse complement strand
ATCTATCTATCTATCTATCTATCTAAAATGTATGCTGTGTACAACTCTAAACATTGTACTCTGAGACTGTACGGAGATATTAAAAGTAGATACTTAGCAGTTATAGAAAATGTCATTACTTTCACGCGATATTGATATCTTATAAAATGGACAACAAATTCAGCAGGAATACGCGCGAACTGAATTAACTGTGTGTTGTATAAGGTTCTGTTAAACTTACACTTACACTTACGCTTACGCTTACACTTACACTTTTTTTCCTGTGCTGAACATATACTGTCCCGAGCCGTATCTCGGTCCGGTACAAAGAAGCTATGTATATTTATACTGACAGAGTCATGGGCCCCTGATACCAATAAAATCATCGTTCAATTTTTCGAGTGTAAAATCCCTGAAAGAGTACTCCTCAATGAAGCAATATCAATATCTAGAAGGTTTTCAAAGGTTTCACACCGGTTTGAGGCTAAGATGTGCGGCCTGTCTCTCCTTGCAATTTTTCTTTTTGAGTATATACATTATGACATGCAACACTCGTTTGCCGGGGGAAGTATTCCAAACGAAAAAGTAGTATAACAGCACCGGGGCCTTTGACAACAAAACTCATCCGGTCTCATCTCCAAGCAAGCGAGACATAACGCTACTAAGAGCGTTCTTGTTTGCATTAAACCAGGCCCCAGTTGTTCAAACGTTGGATAGCGCTATCCACCGGATAAATCACTATCCAGCGGATAGCGTAATTGGTTTTCCAAATACTTATCCGCTGGATAGTGATTTATCCGGTGGATAGCGCTATCCAACGTTTGAACAACTGGGGCCAGAAGGAGACATGAGAAAGCTCTTGATTAACCGTTCTAGTTAAAGAAGCTAAGTCCTTATGACGAAGAAAAATATTGGTGTCATCAGCAAAGAGAATAAATGAAAGATAATTTGAAGAAAGAAAAAGATCATTAATGTGTAAGAGGAATAATAAGGGGCCAAGAACAGAACCTTGAGGGACCCCCCACACAACAGTATTATTAGAAGAAACATGACCATTGACCATAAAATACTGCTGTCGGTTGTCTACATAGCTGGTGAGCCAAGCTAGAGGAATACCACGGATACCATAAAAGTCTGATTTGTCAATAAGCATCTGATGATTTACAGTATCAAATGCCTTCTTGAAGTCTAAGAAAATTCCAATAGTGTATTCATTACTTTCAAAGCTTTCATATATATTGTTTACAAATTCGAGGATAGCCATAGTTGTAGAATGATGTGGTCTGAAGCCATATTGATGGTGAGTAAGAATGTCAAATTTTTCAAGAAATCCAGACAATCTGAAGTAAAGAGTTTTTCGAACACCTTGGAAAGACAGGGGAGAATAGAAATAGGTCTATAGTTAGAAAACAAGGAAGAGTCATCACATTTGAAGATGGGAAGGATTTGGTTGTTTTGAGCTTATCTGGAAAAACACCTTGAGAAAATGACATTACAGATATGGGTCAAAGGGGCAGCTATTAAATCAATAGTATCTTTTATAGGGGAAATGCAGAGGACATCAAAACACTCACATTTACTATTTTTTAGAGAATCGGACTATATTAGCGGCCTCAGTGGGAGAAGTTAAGTTAAGATAGAAACACTTTGCGTGATGACCAATCAGAAACTCTCTATACGTAATTTGAGTGGGAGAGATATTAGTTGCCAAAGAAGGACCAGCATTAGCAAAGAAATTATTAATTTTGTAGCTATTCTAGTAGGATTTGAGTATAAACTATCTTTCATGCTATTGAAACGTTGCTCAGGTTCCTTTTTGGAGATAATCTGTTTTATGACTGACCATGTCTTTCTTAAATCTGAACTGACAGAGAGCAGTTTGTCATGGAAGAATTTTTTCCTGGCAAGTTTGATGAGAAAATTGTATGTATTACGGTATTTGTTGTATAGCAGGTCTAGTTTGATACTGATGTGGCGTCTTTTTTAAATACGGGTGTCACGTGGCTAAGTTTGCACTCCGCAGGCCACGTAGAGTTACTTATGCAGAGATAAAGTAGTTTCGTCAGGTGAATTGCTAAGCATGGCGCTGATAATTTAAGAATCTTGGGCATTATTTTGTCAGGTCCATAATTAAGATTTACTGCATCATCTATCAAGTGAATATTCTCCTGCGCAAATTGTCTCCCTGCAGAAGGCAGCAAGGGCTTCAGTCTTTTGCAAAAACCGTTGAGTATGGTTGCATTGGGTGCAGAATCTGCGCAAAAACATTTGATTGCAACCCGCTTCAGTTTAGGGACTTGTCAGAAATTAGCAGGGTGGAGGGGGGGGGGGTGGAAACAGGGGGAGGGTCACAACTTTTTGAGACTCAGAAAAGGGAGGGGTCATGAAAAATGGGCCGTTAAAAGGGAGGGGTCATGAAAAATGGGCCGTTAAAAGGGGGAGGGTCATGCAAATATATGCCCTTGATCAAGTAGAGGTTCACCCACGGAAGAAAAAGGACGTTCTTTATTTGGTAAAGAAAAGAAGAAGAAGAAGAAGAAGAAGAAGAAGAAGAAAAAAGAACAATGGAACATTATGGATACAAACTATGAAGTACTATATTGCAAGAATTTAACAAACATCTACTTTTCAATTATAACAATGCTATAAAGTCTTATTGCATTTTTATTATGAATAATGTTGTTATTAATGTTATTAGAGTTTTGGCTGTCCTTTTAATCACTGTCTTCAGCATCACCATCGATGCTAGTGTGAACATCTTGATTATCATCATTTATGTCTTCACCATTGATACAATCACTTTCATCATCATTATGATTTTCATTTAAGTTGAAGCGTAGATATTGCTTGATAATGTCCTGTGATTCATTGGTGAACAATCCCTTCTGAAAGGCATGTTGGATATGTGGCCTTTGTGTTTTAAGGAGCCGACTTGTTCCTTCATAATGAAGAGATAATGGACCAATAGGCTCTGTAACATCATGCCACTCTTGCAGAGGTGCAATGGTTTCAATAACTCTTTTGCAGTTAACTTCCAGTCTTTTTGCCCTAGCTTTTTTTTGCTTTCCTTTTCTATTGTTTTTGTTTCCTTTTTTTCTTATTGGCTTGGAATACTGCACCTTAAAGATCCTGGAACATTTTTCTTTCAATTCTGTAAGGTGGCGAAGGTCATGATATTTTAGGCCAAGCTCAAGGAGAGGGTTAACAAATTTCACTTCCATTGCAGGAATGGGTCACCTAATTTCCGAACCCAAATTTAAAATTCCCACCCCCCCCCCCCCTCCCCCCTGCTAATTTCTGACAAGTCCCTTAGTTAAGTTCCTTTGTACACTATTCCCAGTGCCCGCTCGCGTAACACTGGCCTTAATTCTGCACCATTGCTAGCGAGGACTCTATTTCAGGCAGTGTGTATGCGTTTCTCCCTCGCAAGCGGCTTTCTATGTATAAACAAGAACGCGCTTACAGCACAATCAGTCTCGCTTGCTTGGAGATGAGATCGAGAAATGAGGAGGCGATTAATTCTACACGAAACATGATTTACTCGCTAAAGGTTTTTTACTCCCTACTTTATCGACGTCGATACTTTTTACTCGTTCCTGAACTGATTTAGTACGCGTGTTGCAGTAAAAACCCGCGTATAAGAACCTAGTGATTTAAGAACCCACAGGCTGAAATTTTGCATTTTAATACCCAAATATGTAAGAACCTGACAAAAAAAAATAGGTTCTTATATAAAAAAAAATACTCCAGATTTGAACATACACTGTATATACTGTAAATAGCCAAACATGTTTTGTTCTGGCTTGTACAGCACGGAATTCATTGGTAAACAAGGCACGCATACTGTATTTTTCATTGAGATGGCGAACGTCTTGCTCATTATTCCCCAGGGCCCTGCTATTGCTTACATAATTGAAGAAACTGACCGCTGAAATAGCCACCAGACACCGACTGGCAAAAATCGCAAGAATAATCTAGCAAAAGAAAGAACTAAAAAGGCAAAGAAGGCCCACGCAGAGAAAGCCGCAAAAAATAGCAGTAGCAGAAATAGAACAAGAATTTTTCTTCCCAACAAGAAAGACAAACTAAGACACGCTGATAATTATCGCCAAAAAAACAAAAATATAATAATAAATTTAGCAAACAAGAAGGCCCCTGTAATTTTTGCTAAATTTCCGACCTTCTCGAGGGTCGTCTTTGCTTTTTCACCTTTTGCCTTTTAAAATTGTTTTTTTTTTTTGGCTAGATTTGTTATAGCCTGTTCACAGACCCTCTATTTTCTCTTCAAAGTCCGTCGAGCGAGCGTAATAAAAGATAAACTGCAGAGGATTTATTGACCGCCAGCGAAGGGGGTAGTGAAAAGAACGAAAAGAAAAATAAAACAACGTCTGTTTACAGGCTAGACTTGTTATACTCGCGATCGTTATATTATATTTGCGATTCATACAGTAACGAATATTCCACACAATGAAACATAGCAAAATATTTTACGTTACTTCTTTGCGAGTTTTGCCTTCTCGAGGGTCTTCTTTGCCATTTTACCTCATAAATATTTGTCTTTTGCTTAATTTGCTAGTTTTGCCATTTTTCCTATATTGGCTAGCATGTCGGTTTCAAGTTGCACTAAAAAAATTCTTGTTACTTTTTGCGGTCTTCCTAGGGCCTTCTTTGCCGTGTTAAAAGTCCCTTAGTTTGCTCAATTTAGTATTCTCGGCTCGGTATTTTTTGTGATATTTGCTAAACATCTCTTTTACGTTGCAAAAAAAATTCTTGTTCCCTTTGCGTTTTTTGTAAACTTGCGGTTTTTACTAAATTTTTTCTTTATCAGAGGTCTTCTATCCTCTTTCGGGTTGATATGTCCTCCCGTTCACTAAATGTTATTCCTTCTATTATATTTCCGATTTTTGTCGTTATACATTTCTGCAAACGGTTTCTCTCTTTTTTTTTCCTAAAATTGCCACGGAGATTTGCTTGCAAATGTTTGCTACAGCGTGCAATCCCGTCGACAGAAGTAATTTCTGACCCTATTTCAGACAAAAATTGCAAATAGGACCCCACCCCATTTCTGACAACCGAGTGGTCTGCTTGCATTATGGCGGAGATTACAAGGTGCAACGATCTGTCGACGGCTAGATCTTCACGTGCATGATTTGACACGTGGACGCTAAAACAGTAACTAACAGTGTCCTCAGATAAAAAACACCGAACAATGAGAAGGTGCAACCTATCGACGGTTATTTGTATTAATTTGCAGTTTTGTTTATTTCATCGCTAGTGACATAATTTACAGCTGCAAAGAACCTCCATTTCTTAAATAGGTTTAAGCTTCATTGTTTCAATCCTAACTGATAATTCTACATCTCAGGTTCATATATTCATTTTGAGAAATGTTGTGGATTTTATTGGCCCGTGTCAACACTAAAATTACCCAAATTAAGTTCTTTGCGAGATTGTTTCTTTCGATAATTGGTTCAAGTTAAAGATGCATATCAACTTGAGCTAACTTGAACATCAAATGTTGTTCAGTTACATTTTGCTAACTGCTTCGATGAAAGTGAAATGTTCACATCCAAGGTCCCCATATCCCATTCTTCCGTGCTTCTTTTATTGCATTTGGATCGCCTGGTTTGAACGCGGGCGGGACCGAAGTCTTCTCGTAATACTTCAGTCTTTCTTTCATCTTCTCCACAACATCCGGGAGTTCGCCGCTGAGGTCATGTCTTTCCTCTGGGTCAGCGGTGATGTTGTAAAGCACTACATCCAAAACGTCAGCACTATCCTATGTGGTTGAAGAACAATGATCGTGCTTTAGTTAACAATTATTGAAAGAGGCTGAGTAGGAGGTGAAGAATTATGCAGTTCGAGGAGGATGTTATCCACCGCGGGCCTTCAGCGGTGGATAACATCCTCCGTGATCTGCATAATTCTTCACGTCGTACGACAGTTGTTATTAATTCAAAATATTTGTCAGTTCTTAACATGCTTACCTCCTCGCAGTCTTTTTTCAAAACTATGGCCTATTTCTCGGCACGGTTTCAGGATATAAACAGACGTTTTTTCTTGCAGATACTTCTCAAAAAGAAGATATTAAAATCCATCGAGCAATATGTTTTGCCCATTCTTGAATTTCTTCCATTCAGTTTAAAACAGAAGTTCAGCTTTTTCGTCTTCGAATAGCTGTAAAGGCCACTTTTTAGTCCACCTTTGCCCAAGCAGCCTCGTTTCCAATCAAATATACCATCGATCATCCTCGTTTCCAATCAAATATACCATCGATCATCCTCGTTTCCAATCAAATATATCATCGAATCGATGGTATATTGTTCGCATCTTCCAAATATGGTAAGCACCCGTTGGTTATGAAAAATTAATATATTGAATGAATATTAAAATAGGATGACGGCGAAGGCATTGAAACGTCGCCAAGAAAATGAATTTGCATCCTTTCAAATTTTATCGCGTCTATTTGGACGCTTTCAATTTGTCAAATGAAGGCGATTACTCCTGGAGTTTGATTCTTAAGGACTTTGTCCAGGTTCAAAAAGAGAGAGGAAAATTCGTCGTGGTATGCTCCCGTCCTCCATAAAACGTCGCATTCCGGAGGTTTCACGTCGTAGACGTGCAGTGGATGTCAAGGGTATGTACTAAAAAGCGTGATGCACGGGTAGAGCTGTTTTGCTCTTAAAACAATATAAAAAAAATTGTTTCAGTTTTCATGTCGTCGTCGGCGTGATTGCCTAAGCTCCCTGATATTAACGGTGGTCGGTGGGGCAAGTGAAGCGGGAGCCTGTCCGGAAAGCAACGACAGTTGTTAATTTGGCGGTTAGCAGCTGTTTCAAGTTTGAAAGGTATTATGAGGTATAGCATAATGACCTCTTAGTATAGCATGGATCGTAACATAACGTGTTTGAGAAAGGACTTTTCTAGTAATCGCTTCTTACGAAAACCTGTTCTGCTTGTAATCAGGACTTGCAAGGTATACAACTTTGCCTGGGGACAAATAGCCGGCGTAGCCGGTGGGAATGTGAGTGCGAGCAAAGTTTTGGCAGAGAAGCCGCGGAGCCGCGCGGAGAAGCAGGAGGGATTTTCTCGGGCCTGCGGCGCTCACAGCTTCGCCGCAAAAACTCCCGCACGGGCAAAACAATTCCGCTAGCTACTCAGGGTAGTGGTGTATGGTAATATGCCCGTCTAACCTCGTTTTTGAGTAAAAAGTCCTTTGAAATGCTTATCAGACGACGTTTTCGTATTCGAATTTCAAAAGAATTTTTACCCGTAAACGAGGTTAGACGGGCATATTACCATAAGTGAGAAGAGCGTATTGATGTAATTCTTTTTGCTTAGCAACACCACCTACCCCTAACGAGAACAACAGCCTATAAGGCCTGCTTTGATGTATCAACATTTATTCTGAAAGAAGTCTCTTTATCTCAGTGAATATAACATGCTCACCGACTTAACAATGTCAAGATTTCGTACAAATTATAGACGACTTGGAACTTACGATATAACTTTGCTGAAGTTCCTTTAAAATATGCTCATCTGTCTCTTCTCTAAGAACGCCACTGGTAATTACTTGTTCCGGGAATGTACCTCCCAACTCAGGGGGTTTAAACCAGGTGATATTTGGGACATTCATTAAGAGTTTCATGCTTCCCATTCGAAGGGCCATTCCTTGAAAATTCCCCAGTCTGGAACCATTGGGAAGTAGGTTATCAATGTTAAGCAGGATTTCGGTGCGTGGAGAAGCATCGCCACGTGATATGGTGTTCCACACATCAAAACCGTCCATAGGGATTGGCTTATGTGGATCATATGAGCCTCCTAATAAAAGATTTCAAACAATATTTGCATACTAGTCACAACGTAAAAAATAGGTTAAAACAAGGCACGCAATGGCGAAGTTTGCTATAGCCAAATTCGTTGTATCGCGCTGCGTGTTTGAAAACTTCGAATGGGTTGTTCTGTTCCGTCAATCATTTGATTGGGGGTGGAGTTAATGCAAATCACAATGCAACGCACTCGTCCAGCTTGGTCCGCAAAAACAAAATCGAGAATGACCCTAAACTGCTCAAGAATAGCGAAGGAAATCGCGATGAAGAGTAAAATTTTTGTTGAGGGAAGGAGGCAGACATTGCTTCATTCTTACACGCAGCGCGATACAACGAATATGGCTATAAAAGTTGAGGCGCGCAAAAAATTTTCCTCTATACTGACACTACTATAATTATTGCTTCTGAGACATTCCCAGGGGCACCCACCGACTGTTTTCTTTAAAATATCCGGTTCGGAGATGGAAATGTTGCCTAGAATTTTCTTTTACTTGAGGACGGTTAAAAATTTGTAGATGAACGTTCCATCCATGTACAATTTTCGAAGTTTATCCAATAAATTCCCTACGATTTTCTGAAGTTTAATTTTTCATAGTTTACTAGCCAGGTTACACTATTTTTCTTAGAAAAAGGAAACCTAAAATTTTCGGTTTCTAAAATGTGATGGACAGAGGAATCAGAAAAATCCTCACTTTCGTAGAACGCTAAATTGCACCTAAAATTTTTTGAAAAATGATACTAACGCCCTCGTATTTTCGAAAAGACTTAAGTTCCCCTAGGATGACCGAACAGATAAAAAATTTGTAGCGCCGCTTAGAATGCATTTCTAGAGATCTAAAGTACTTTGGGTAGCCTAAAATTAAAAGTATTTTCAACGTATCTTGGAGGAAACCGTCGTGGGATGCCCCTGCGTTCAGTTTGCCCATTGCAAGGAGAAATGTTAAAATATCAAAAGAGGTCGATAAAAATCCGTAAATAACAAAGAATGGTTTCGTTTGTTAACTCTGTAGGCACTGCGGGTGTCACTCAAAGTAACTACGCTTTGAAAATTTATGTTGACAAGAGAAAGAAATGTCAAAACTTAAAACAAAAATTCAATTCTTTACAGTAATTAAACTCTTGCAGTAGCAACTAAAATGGATGACTGCAATCTCGTTCCCAGAGTTCGCGTTACCCTTGTCCAGCGTCCGTTGGACAAAGCAACGCGGACTCTGGGAACGAGATGACGAAATTAGGATGACTGGCATCCAAGCGACAAGAGCCTGCGTATTTTGTTTTTGTTTGTGTGCACGTTACACGCTATGTTTAACATACCTGCCAAATTAATAAGTGTCGGAAAAAAGTCGCTGATATGAAGAAGTCCTTTGCATTTCACGCCCGTTTTTTCCAGCATTTTTCCATGGACAAATGCAGCCCCTCTCACCCCTCCCTCCCACAGGGTGTGTTTTGTTCCTCTCAAAGGCCAGTTGTATCCGCCGTAAACTGGTTCTCCGCCATTATCAGTACTGAACACTGTCAAAGTGTTGTTCCACAGCCTGAAATAGCAAACACTGTTACAATTAGCTTTCCGCGCGAGAGAGATGCCGATTGATGCAAGGAGTTTAAACAAGAGAGAATGGTTCAAAGCAATTTAAAACGGACCGGCATTTCAAGCAGTCGCGATTGAGTTTCTTTATACCAGACAACAAATTTATTCGAGAAACCATTTTGGGCTTATTTTCCAGGAATCGCAATGATTCTTTGAGACGGAGCTATGAGAACTACTTAAACCAAATAAATAACTGTATTTCTAAGAACTAGTCATAAAAGTGTCAACTTCAACTGGAAGGTTTAAAGTATCACGGGTGAAGTATCTCGACAAAACTGGCCTGGCGGCCGACAGAAAGAATGGAAGTCACAGTAAAATTAAATCTCTACCCTTGTCATCTAAAGGCTGTTGTTTCCTGTCTTCAGGCTGTACTAGGAACGTACCCTTTTTCTTTCAACATTTTGGTAATGTTGCCTACAGCTTCGTCCAGTATATCGGCCATACCGGCATGGACTCTTCTCATCTTCTGGTCAATAAAGTCGTATTTTTCCACGTATTTTTCCGGAGCTTGAATGGGATTGTGCACATTCTGAAATGCCATGTAAAGGAAGAGTGGCTGCTTTGGGTCATGGGCATGAATTATCTCTTTTACTCTCTGATAAACCAAACAGGAAAAATGTGTTACAACTCTGAAAGGTTTGAACCTGGGAGTCATCTCAGTAGGTGAAGCATGATCGTCCGGGTGAATGTAGTCTTAAATATGACTGTTTTTGACAGTGACTGACGTTTGGACAACCTGTGCGCAAGTCATGTTCAGAGTCAAAGTGAGCTGTTGAGTCACTGACAGTAATAGCTCTATTTAGAACTAAGCTCACGTACCGGCTGGACCTATAAAAACGAGCACTACGCCAGCATGTAACCGCCAGACATTGCGGTCTGTTATGATCTCATTCTTGAAGGAGAAAGAGAAGACTGAGAAGAAGAAGAAGAAGAAGAAGAAGAAGAAGAAGAAGAAGAAGAACAGCAGCAACAACAACAACAACAACAACAACAACAAAACACTTTATTTGAGTGTGAATATATTTGAGCACTAATTTGTTTACTCAGGACAAAATTTTATACGTCTCCTACTGGAGACGGGACCGCCATTGTACGTGGTCATCCAAGCCACGCGAAGGTCTAGCCGTTTGCAGTCATATCCTCATTTATCAGTTACTTTAAGATCCCATGTATTGGTTCATCAGAAAAGCTTCAAAAAAATGTTACTGACCTTAACATATTCATATGTGGCATATTTTCCATCTAGATCTGTAACTGGTTTTGTTCCGTTGCGGAAATCGACCACGCCATCGCGCGTATGGCCATAATGATCCTCAGCTCCGTCCCAGAATCCGTAGGCGGTGTCAAAACCTCTTTTCGTAGGAACATAAGGTCATTTGTAGAAACCAAGATGCCACTTTCCAACCAAGTGAGTCGCATAACCTGAGGAAGAATAGACAGAAATACCACGCAATTGATCATCGGCGAATTTTGGAGTACCTCTTTATACAGGCACAGAATTACCTCACCACTGGTCATCGGCGACTTGGAATTTCAATCTCCTTTGTAGAGATAGAACTACGTATAACCAGCCGCTCGCCATTCCCAAAACGTGGAGTTCATTTACAGAAAGGACTGAGTACCTCGCCGCTGATCATCGGCGAAAATAAAGATAGCTAGCTCTACGTTCTGTATTTTGAAACAGTCACAAAATGTATGAACCGCTGATCAACGAGCCTTGAGACATTCATATACTTGTTAACGCTGACAGATGAGACAAACATGTTCTAAATGAGGTATTAAAACAAATTCTTGTTCTGATTTGAAAGGCTATAGTGCATGCCACTAATAGTAGCTTGAGTTGCGTAGCAAGCGTTTCCGCGCGAGTTCGTCGAGAAAATTAGGGACGAAAGCAAAAAAAAGCTATTTCTTTTGCCCTCGCTCCAACTTTCACGCAATAACTCGATTTGAAACCATTGCTACGCAGGCTATCGAGGGAGGATTCTCATGATCCCAGTGAATTGTTGGCGTACCGTGTCAATTTCAATTCTTCCGTTCATGCTAGTCATTGACAACTTTTTCTGACTGTACAAGCCGGTCTGTGTATTCAGAAAATTATAAAGACGTTCATTTCTGAAGACAGTGGCAGGGGTTAAGGTCGTTAAGCTGGTATATGAAGCAACAGAGTGTTACGTGAGAGTTAATTTTCGGTCGCTTACCAATACAACTTCTCTTAACTGTCCTGGAAGAGTCTCAAAGTCTAACGGCAATCCAAATGGATCTGATGGATGAATGACTTCATGCTGAAGACCTGGTAAATGCGAAAAGAAAGATAATGTCAACTCACGTCTGTTGTAAAAAATAAGATATTTTAATTACCTTGAACAGCGAACCAGGTTACTTTTCGTCACTTCACGCAAAAACGGCCAAAACATCAACATATATATATAGGTAAATATTAATAATCACAGGAGTTCAGGCTTCAGGAGTAATCATTGATCGTTTATTGCGATAAACGATCAATGATTACTCCTGAAGCCTGAACTCCTGTGATTATTAATAGTCAATGCTCTTCAATTAAATGAATTGAGCGCTCTACGGAATACGTTCTACCCAGAATACAAGTATTTATATATAGGTAAATACGTATACCGTAAATCCTCTATTAAGCTCCCCGGGAGGGTTATTTTTTTTCAAGCACTTTTGAGGGGGGGGGGGGGGGAGGCTTAAAAGAGGAGGGGGGCTTATTTAATTTAGCGAAACGCATCACCTGTAGCAAAAATACCGTGGTATGAGACAGAGCAAACTTACGCGTTGTACAGTTAAAGTCACTGTCAAAAGTATTTAATTCACTTGTGGGAGCCTAAAAGTAACAAAAACAAAATTCTTATTCTTCAAAAATGTGCTTTCGGCCTCATGTTCTTCGGTAATTTTTATGAATAAATCATAACTGATCAGTCCACGTTAATCGTTAATTTTGTTGTGGAGAATAAGGATTGGGGGAGGGGGAGGGGGGCTTATTAACTTTCCTCCTCTGAAAAGGGGGGGGCTTATTAGAGAGGGGGGGCTTAATAGAGGATTTACGGTATGTTGTTCTGGCTGATTTACCTGTTGACTATGAGGCAAAATCTTTTAGGGACTTTAAGCCATTTCCGAGTTCCAAAGACTCCCACTTTAAAACTCTTGTGAAAATGAGTTTTATTTGCATGAGATTCATATCAATGGCCTTGCACTTAGCCATGTAGCCTACAAGAGCATCCGGTTTTTTCGGTTTTAGTTGCTAGTCTCACCCGCCGAGAAAAACTGTCGTTATTTTTCGGAAGGAGAGAGGCGACGACCGGAAATACGTCTGCGGTTCGCAGGCTATTAGCCTCGCTTTGAAACAGAGACTTAAGGGCAATTCGGAAATGGCATATTGAGTTTTGTGCTGCATGTAAAAGGCATCCGCTTGTCATTGTTGTCACCACAACTGCTGTTCGGATGTGCGGACGTGACTTTTTTTTCTTGGAAAAGAAAAACAATGCGCTCTCCAAAAAAGTAATACATGTGGATAATACATGATGTCCTCCTTTCGCTTGCCTTTCCATGCTCCCAGCCTTTACAGGCACAGCACGTTATGGACCGTTATGGAGAAGAGTACTATGAAATGACCTGAAATTAGAACTTCATCATCCGGCTTCATCCTCGCAACTATATTTACCGAAATTTATTTCCAAATAACGCTCCCAAGTTGACTACAATGGATCACGTCATAAGCTCACGGCATTGAAGTGTAAATTAGTTTGTTTTTCTGGTCAATGTAAACATCCAAAATTCATTAAAAGTCAATAAAATATCCCAAAATTAGACGTTGGCATGGTATTAAAAAGGGTTTTCCACGGCACGTAAAAATTTACATCGCAGATAAAGAAGATACGAAGAAGATGAAACGTTTTCTGTATTCAGTTGAAAACACTGCTTTATGTCCGTCAATGTTATGTTATTTTTGCTGTTTTAATATTAGACAGGTCTTTGTATACTGCCAGTCTCTTTACCGAAATGAAAATACCCTTATTGAGAAGATCTGCTATTAAAGATATCTATCCTTTGATTGTTCTGTCTCCAACATAGCATTTGATTTCCATCGCCACACATTCTCGTTTCAGGTGCAGGCCGAATCAGCAGCAAACGACTGAAACGAGTACAGATCAACAAGCTTGATGTTAATTTTTGATATGAAAATCATGATGGCAACAATCATTTATTCGTCACACGCACCGAAGATTGATTTTCGTTTCCCTTTCTGTAACCGGATGTATGACCCTGTTTGGCCCCATTTGTCTTCTGAAAATAAGATGAAAATTTATATCGCAAAGCACCGGGATTACCGGCCATGTCTTGTGAATCGTATTTTCCCTACCTGTGTGTATCGGATATCTTCCAGTCATAAGAGATCCTCTTGCTGGTGTGCAAACTGGTTGGACATAATAATTGTCCAGGATAACTCCATCTTCAGCGAGGGAATCTATGTTTGGAGTGTGTATTTTTGATCCGTGAAATCCTACATCGATCCAGCCGAGATCATCTGCTAGCATGAACAAAATATGCGGTGGAGACGATTTTGAGGCTGCATACGTTTTCTTAGCCATCACTGAGTTGATAACGAAAAGAAAGATAACAGAAATCAAAAACATATTTTGCATGCGTAGTATCATTTCAATGCAAAATACAAATACCATGCAAAATTGTTCTCCGCATGTACAGCTTTGTTGCGTTCGCCGTCTATACATCTGTCACGCAACGGTTGATAGATATTTTAAGTATATCTCACACGCACCAAAGGTCAGACAGAGCCAGCAACGAAGGATGGTATGATAGCTTACTTATCAGGCGGTTTTCCTTTCTTGGTTTCCTTTTTCGTTTCGTTAAGCAAGAGATACAGTTAGGCCAACACTTGAACCAAGGTTAAACAAGAAAACGATGGGGTAGAGGCAGAGTCTATGTTATTGGGCTATATATTGCACTTTCTTCGCCCTTGAAGAATTCCATAAAAGACTTTGAAGACTTTCATAAAATATGGGTCTGCCCCCGAAGAATATGGGTTTACCCCTGAAGAATTTAGAGAACGGTGATTTTTCCTTACAACCCCCAGGCAGCCCAAGCGTACTAAGTGTGGATTCGGCCTTCAGAGGTCATTTGGTCGGAATATACTAGTATGATACTGAGTGTATTTATATCTGACAACAAATAAATGCAAAAATCTTAAAAATATGAAGTCTTCTTGTTTGTTTACCTGTACAAGTTTTTATTATTTTTTAATTTTTTTTATTGCTTTTTTATTGTTTTTAGTTTATTTTTGTGTTATTTTATATACTTGAGAATCCTACGAAAAAACTCCTCAGAAACAACCTTTGAGGAAAAATTTAAAACAAAAAACGCTTGATGGACAGAAGCTACCCACAAACTTTGATAGAAGACCTACTATCAAAAATAAAATTCACAAAAACGAGTCTAAACTCCTAAAACAAAACATACAAGGAGGAAAAAGAAATATTGCCATTTGTGACACAATACCAACCCTCAATGTCTACTATAAAGGGAGCTTGAATAATAAAAATGGAATCTTATACAAAACCAACCATAACTTCAATAAATTTTTAAGGAACCACCAATCATTTCCTTACAAAAAAGGAAAATCGTTAAAGGACATGCTCGTTAGAGCCAAAAAAAAAAAAGTTACGCCCGTATAGATGTATGTGCGGCCTGTCACCCGTTGCATTTTCTCGCACAACAGGTTTGTGAGTATTTTAGCAATAATTCCAGCTGGCTGTGTTTTATATAACAAGTGTGGTCAACTGTCTCGTTAGTAGTTAGTGCCTATCTATGTAATAAAATAGGGTGACCCATCCCCTAACGGTAGCTGAAAATTGCACGACCCACCCCTTCGACAAGGCTCAAAACCTCATGACCCACCCCATCTCTGTTCCGGCCCACCCCCGCCTATACTTTTTGACCAGTCCCTTATCTGACAACAAATAAATGCAAAAATCTTAAAAATATGAAGTCTTCTTGTTTGTTTATCTGTACAAGTTTTTATTATTTTTTAATTTTTTTTATTGCTTTTTTATTGTTTTTAGTTTATTTTTGTACTATTTTATATACTGTAACCGTTTATTCTTTTCTCACTTAGCTTTTCTAGCCCCTGATGAAGAAAACTGCAGAACAGTCCGTATGTACGCGCGAGCAGTCAAACAAAAGGTCTGGAACGAGGCTGATAACAGAGAGCGAGACTGGGGAGAGCCCATGTGAGGCGCGCCCGCTTCGAGCGTTTAAGACTCTTACGCCACGCTTTACCGATTTCTTTACTGATTTTGAGAAAAAGACCGACCGTTTTGCAGTCTACTGATGAAGACTAGTTCTGTCTAGTCGAAATAATTGGCAAAAAAATTTGTAAACCTTAGCTGTCCGATCAGCCTTGCCTTCAATTTTAAGCCCTGTTTTCGCACCAGGAAAAAAAAAAATAGTCTTGGCCCGGGTCAAAGTTCTCCTGTAATTTTTCTCTCACCTAAGTTATTTGACCTAAGAGCCTGTTCCCGCGGCCAAAGACTTAGTAGTCACCTTAGAAAAGCAAACAGCAAACACTATCGTACCTTTCTGTCTCAGCCGGGGTCTGCAGGGTGATTGATCCGTTTAGCCAAACGAAGCGAGAATATGATACGATATTGGACGATACAGACTCTGCGAATAGTAATAACTTTGTCCCATCTCAGAGCTTTACATGATGCTCTCCGGGAAACGTTTCTCAAGGTGACCAATATAAAAGTAAACTGCTGAACGGCACCAAAACCACCTTTAGTCGTGCACTGATTTCAGATAACTGTCACTTGTGCTAAAGAGTGAATTGTGGGTAGCAATGAAAAAAAAAATAGTGCGGGGGGGGGGGGGGGGGGAGGACGGACGGGGGAAGATAGAAATTCTGTCTACATCAACTTCTACACAAATCCCTAACCACAAAACAAGCAAACGAAAAACGACATAAGCAAACAACACAGTAAACAAGCTATCAGACAGGGGAAGTTTAGAAAAATTACGAAATGTTTGCTAAACCGCTCTTCGTAACTCCAGGTAGACTTGTATGTTTTGCCGTCTTGTCTTCTGACGGGAAATGTCCTCTCTATAATATGATAGGAAATTCATTTTAAAGACAAACAATACAAGATAGACAACTTTCTGTCCCATTTTATCAGAGTTGTTGGTAATCAAATAATCATAACGCAATTAAATTCATCTTTTTTAGGCTTTTCCCATTATGAAAATGAAAGATCAGGTCGTTGTAAGAATTTTCGACAATAATTGGTTTAAGCATCAGATATGTTAATTAGGGCTTTGCGTTTTCCAGTTAACATTTTTTTTGAAGACAGGGCGTTTCTTAGCAAATTCCATCAACTTGGTAGATTAGATTAGTTTGTTAGTAATAAATCCGTTATAACGGGAAGTTAACGCGGTTCTTTGGAATTTTTTATTATTGTTATTTTATTGGCCCATGGATCCATCTTAATTTCATCTTTTTTATGTTTTCCCGATTATGAAAGAAAAAGAAATTTTTAACAACAATTGGATGGCTATCTGCATACTCTTATACCTTAAATTGGATTCTGTTAGCCGTTATTCATTTATATTTTTTATAGGTGCTATTTTATTTATAAATGCGGTATCTTTTGATTTGTTGGTAATGTTATTATCGTCGATCTCAGTTCCTATAAACATAGGTGGGAAAACGGCAGCCAATTTAAGGAGTCATAGGCCTTTGGCAGCTCCTATAGCTCTTCGGGTAAGTGGAACGATATTTCAAGATTTCTAGTATCTGTTGAGGCACACCTGTATATATGTTGTTTTAATTTATTAATATACCGTTCCCATCGATTCTTAAGCTAAATGGCCCAGCTTTCCTATTACTGAACATAACGATATGATTTTTTTTGTGGGGATAGAAAAACATATATATAAAATCAGGAGCACGTCTGTGAACCAATTTTCCTTTTATTCTTAACATCTTTGGCTCGCTATTTACCATGAACACTTTTTAACTATAGTCCATTTGGTTGTTCTTAACGCTAATATTTTTTGTACGTGAACGATGGTGTCTGTCGTTCGCAGTAAATTATTTTGATATAAGGCTTTCTTTGTTATCAGCAAAGAATTAAGATTTTTCAGCGTATCTTTGGTTAGAACGTTTTGGGTTTTACTTTTTCTTGGGAAAAAATTCTTTATTCTTTGTTTGCATGTGACCCAGACTTGATGTGACCTAAATCAAAGTCAATCCTTCTGATACTTTAGTTTCATGTAACAGTGTCTGACCACCATCATTTTAGCAGTTTTTAGTTGGACGTGGCAGTTAAATTTGTTTTATGGACCTGTCCGCACTAGCAGACAAAATTGGAATTGTCAAAAAATGTATGGTGACAATTTTTGTTTGTTAGAGCACTTTCGAATTTAAAGGCGGCTTTGTGTCACGCTGCACTGAACATGACGGCCTATAGAGCTATCAGAGCACTCGAACTCCTAGTGAGCGTAAGAGGCGGTTGAAAGTAATATGGCAAAAATAAAAAACAAGGGGGCTCATAGGAGACGGGAGTGTCTCCTTTAGGGAGCCCGTCATAAAATAAGACTTTCTTTACGAGTATGTGTCCCTTTTGTCATTGGTTTATAAGATCTTTATCACTCTCTGGCTCTTTTCTTATCGTTTTCTTTCCTTGTTTAATTACAGATTTTCTCTTCTTTTATACACTATCATATCAATTTTTTTTCTGTGCTGGTTTTCCGATTTGCATGCAATTGGCTAGTGTATCTGCTTCGCAGTGCGTTAAAAAGACAGTACCCATATTCATGGGTAGTCCGAAAACATTGTAAAGTACATGGTCAGTTTTCCTGAATTTGGTTAACTCTAAACGGTGGAAAATTCATTAAGGGCCGGAATACTTGAGAACAAGGCGAGGACAAGCCATAAAGTTTTGCCTCAGCTTATTCTAAGATAAACTGTGAATATTTAACAATTATTGAACGAGGCTGAGTATGATAAGAAGAATTATGCTGATCGAGGGGAATCATCCTCACATCATACGGGAGCCGAATTCAATAATTATTTCATTATTCATTCAAAATTTTCCTAACTACTTACCAAGCTCACCGCCTCGTAGCCTTTCTTCAAAACTTTTGCCTACATCTCGTCGCCGTTTCAGGATATAACTGAGAGATGTTTTTTCTTGCAGATACTCACCTCAAAAAGTAGCTATCATCCATCTAGCGGTTTATTTTGCGCCCTCCTGCATTTTTTTCGTTCATTTTTAGTCAGACTCACAGACAGCCTATGACTTTATATACCCTCGTTTAGGGAAATTCACTTGGACTTTTCTGAGTTTACATTTAACCTCTAAAAGTTCAAAATGCAAAGCTGGATTGATCGCTTTGGGAAGAGTACTCCGGCTGCAAGGCGATAAAACACCACACGGGATTCTTTTTTCATATACGGAGGAAGCTCTCGTGCGAGGACATCCTCGGGATGTGAAAAAATCAAGGGTCCGCAACTGGAGCTGGCCGTTTATGGGGAAAAAAGTACAGAGTTTGCATGGGAGTTAAGAAAGCCGAGGGTTTTTGAAGGTGTCCGTAAGTAGAGCGTTAGGAGAGCTTTCACTGTATATCAGCGTGACAATGCCCCCTGTCAAAGTGCCATGACATTAGCCAAACTCATGTCATGTGATAATATGCCTTTGTGACTTGTAGAGGAGAATGGAGATTCACTCAGCGCTATTACTTTTTGTCGCATTGTTTCCAAACGCTGCTTCGTCACATGATCCAAAGACTTCCAAGCGTCCTCACATTCTCTTTATTGTTGCCGATGATCTTGGCTGGAGTGATGTTGGTTTTCATGGATCTGTAATCAAAACTCCAAACATTAATAAGCTAGCAAATGAAGGAGTAATCTTGGATAATTACTATGTTCAACCACTTTGTACCCCAACAAGATCTGCTTTGATGACCGGAAGATATCCTATACACACAGGTATTTTATACTAGAAAATATGTAAGTAGGAAATTGTGTCATTAGTCCTCTATTTACTCCCTGACTTGACGCTTTGCGTGACAGTGGGTGAAAGGTAAGTAAGATGTCGGATGCGTACATGGTGCACGAGATTCGCCAAGGGGTAGCACGCGATCATGACCAACCTCGTCCCCACTGCGCTTTTCCCTTAAAAAATGGGTTCTCTATGATCGATTTAATTACAGTCAAACCTCTTTAATACGGACACCAAAGGGACAGAACCAAGTGTCCGCTTTACAGAGGTGTCCGTATTATAGAGGTAGGAAATGTACAGTACGATTTTTGGCATTTCTGGGACCAAACGAACTGTCCGTTGTAGAGAAATGTCCGTATTATAGAGATGTCCGTAAGGAGAGGTTAGACTGTACAGCTGGGTTCATTTGCACAAGCTTCTGTAGACCTTCATATATACTGCCATGAAAAATTGTTTAAAGGCAGTTACTGTATCGGGGATTTGAGTTCTATTTACTGTTTTTCTTTCTCAAGGTCTTCAGCATGACGTTATACACCCTGATAACCCGTTTGGATTGCCTTTAGAATACAGTATTCTACCACAAGAACTGAAGAAAGTTGGTAGGTGGATCTCGCTGAAACTCGACAATGATTATGTTGTCTTGATGTGTCACCAATTCACAAGTGCTAATATGCGCTAGAGATTCTTGACACGTTAATAAAGTTCACTACTACTACTAAATGTCCATATACCGATGATCCATCGCCTTCATAATGATAAGAGCATTAGGCTATGTTTATATAGCTTTCGTGCCGACACAAAAAGCTATCCGGTAAGCGGGCGGTATCATGAGTATGAACAGCAACGGCACAGAACTGGAGCAAGTCGTTCACACATAGGCATCCAAAATCCTGCTGGAAAGGTTGGCCGAGAGGGTTTGGGGAAATGAATCCCAGTCCTCACTGCCGAATATTTACTTCCTTCTCAGTGGATTCCAGTCCTTACTCCTACTTATGCACTTCCGCTACTGTCCGAATACCTGTTCACGCTACACTCAAGCGTGGCACAGAACCTCAGAGAGATCTCATATGTGACGCACCACTTTCGTGATTGGCACGTCGCAGCTTCTCTCCGAAACAGAAATCGCGCCAACATCACCGTTCTTATGTGTAAACAAAAGCCCTAGTGTCCCGTATGGTTTTCCTGCCGGCGCAAGAGCTATCCGGGATAGTATGAACATAGCGTTAAGCTTGACTCGTGAAAAATGTTACCATATATGGAATGGGTATTTATATTTTTTGAACTGATTCAGTATAACAAACCAGGAGCAAGATTCCCGTTGACAAATTGTCTGCACCAAGTCAATTGGAAAACTTGACAAATTTTTCTTGCACTGATCTGTCCTTGTTTAAAAAAAGGGTGCTTGCTGTTTGAACAAGGACACAAAAAGTCGACTAGGAAACTTTTCATGAAAAAAAATGTAGTTCCAACTGCCCCAGATAAAAGAACTTATTAAACAACTTAACCAGAGTCGAAACTTGAATTTTAAAAATATCGGAAACGTTCGAGATCTGATGTCTGCAATTCTTATTTCCTCCCGAGTCAGACTTACCTATAACCTTATTTTCTAACCTGGGATCAGGCCCTATTGGCCCTATTGGCCCGCTTGGTAAATAAAATTCCCGCGGCACGGCGAAGAGGGACCACGTAAATCAACGTCTAAAAGCTGCTAAAAGTAGTCGAAATTCCTTTTCTTTTTTAAACCGTCCAGAGACAAAGTATTTTTCACTCTTTCGTTAACTTTCCGTCTTGAACGGCTCCATTAATTAGCTCTCTGGCTTGCCTTTTTTGTTTTTTCTCTTTTGAAAACACGCATGAATTTTGCACGTGAATTTTGCCCCCTTTGTGCCATCATCCTCAGGGATGTTACTTAAACAGGGAGAAGGAACAATTTTTCATTTTTCCCGTTCCTCAGGCCTGTTCACCGCTTCCTCGTTCCCAGTTTTAGTAACATCCTCATCCTCTGCACTCAGTTGTAGTCCACTATCAGTAACATGCAATTGTTTCTTTTACACAGGTTACGCAACTCACTTGGTAGGCAAGTGGCATCTTGGTTTCTACAAATGGCCTTATGTTCCCACCAGAAGAGGTTTTGATTCCTCTTTTGGTTTCTGGGATGGTTCGGAAGATCATTACACTCACTCAGTGTTAGGATTTTTAGATTTTCGCGATGGAGAACAGCCTGCGAGAAACTGGACAGGAACATACGCAACGTATGCCTACATGAAGGTATGATTTTGATATAATGCCGAGGTATCTGACGATGGGCTGTTTACATCCTATAAACAGCATACATGCCAACTCTCCCGGATACGACAACAATCTCCCGGTCTCCCGTATAGGTCACCAAATCTCCCGGATAAAATCGAGTTGTGAGCTTTTCTGCGCTTTAATTTGGAATTTATCCCATTTTCTCCCAACATTTTCTCCCAAAATTCGAATTTTATTTGATTCAAAGTTCGTTTTCTGGGATATTTTCGCACGTATTTCATCACTGACAAAGATTAGTTTGCGATTACCATCATAAAAGCTAATTGTGTTGGTCTGTACCTCATGTAAGACTTCATATAATGTTCTAGGCCGATTAGGGACTGAATCAAATTGTGCTTATCGCGGGGGGGGGGGGAGGGGGGGACGGGTCAGGTTGGTTGATCGTTGATATTCGGGGGGGTAATGCAAAAGAAAGAGTCTCCAGATTTTAGATTTCCAAAGGTTGGCATCTCTGCAACAGGAGGATCGTAGAACGCGGATCATCCTAGCGCCATATGTTTTCTATATGAAGCTTACATCCCAAGGGTTGTACTTGTCCCTGGCGTTAGGGTCTTCCTAGCTGAGAGAAAGGAAGATCTTAGCACGAGGAAGATCCAAGCACGGTCAGTGGTCGGCGTGTAAGATGGCCGCTATATTTTGTGCTCCTCAGGGGTCAATTTTCGTAAAATATTAGGTCTCAATTTTATTCCACCTATCGCCTATAATAGTTCTTCGTTAATTTGTTATTTTGACTTTGGTTGTGTTGTACTCCTTCGTTATGTCTAATTTCACCATTGAACAGCTAGAAGCAGTATTAGTTGAAAAGCTCAAGAAAGCGACTGATCCTTTACAGAAGTCTGACACTTATTTTATGTAATCGTCTCGTCATGTACCGACTTCAGATAATTTTATTTCATTGTAAACAAAATGGCTGTCTGGTCTTTTTAGCCCGGTGGTTATTCCAGGCAGCCAGTACCACAAATTATTATTAGCTTGTTATAACCTTATTCTAATTCTGTTTTTACTATTGGTACAATAAATTGTTGTTGTTGTTGTTGTTTTTGTTGTTGTTGAAGCACCGTAAAACTGTTTTCGCTAGGAAGATCCTTGCCTAAACGAGACAAATTTGCGGCGGGTTGTTCAATAGGTAATCACGGCAATATGATTTGGAAGAAGGAGAATTCTGATACCAGAAAGCTCAGAAAAAACTGAGACCGAGCTCCTGGTGAACATCGAACTCACGACCCTCCAAGTTCTATTTCGGATGTTGAAGGCTGACGTACTATTCACTTTCTTTACAGAGGATGGAGACAATTGTTAAATCACATGACCCAGCTCAGCCTTTGTTTTTATACATGGCCTTTCAGAACGTTCATGATCCTGTTCAAGCGCCTCAACAATACATTGATAAATATAAATTTATCAAGAATGATCTCAGAAGAACTTATGCTGGCATGGTAGCCATCCTGGATGAGGCTGTAGGTAATATCACCGAGACTTTCAAGACAGCAGGGTATGTTGAGGCGTTCATAGTCACGTTCAAGGCATTACACTGATTACACAATTAAAAGGTTCTTTAAAATGTGGTAGGGGCTTCCATGATACCTGGTGGAGTTCCCTGTAACTGGATCATAACTTGGTTCACTTGGGGATAAGAGTTCGTAAAGGGCAGAAAGCGGGAGAAGTAAAGGGAAACTACGAAGCAATGCTTAATATTTTGCAGTCTAAAAAATGCTAAAGGGAGAAAGCCAATTGCAAGGAAAAAGGGGCGAGACCAGAGGTGCATTGTACTGGAGCCGTGAGGTACGGGAGGTATGGGATTCGAGGTCCTACCCACTTCCCTCCACCTGCCTTGATGGTCTGCTTAAAATACTTGCAGTTAGTTATGTTCAGATTTCGTTGAGCAAAATTATGCAAACTTACAGCTTTGAAACATTAAATACATATTTTCTAAAGGTTTTGTGCCGAAAAGCAGTTTTAAACACCTAAATGACTTAACAATATTTTCCAGCTAAAGAGAATCTTGCGTCTTACAGGTTATGGGATGACACACTTGTTATATTCAGTACTGATAACGGCGGGTTACCAAGCTCAGGAGGTTTCAATTGGCCCCTCCGTGGTACAAAGCATACCGTGTGGGAGGGAGGGGCCCGAGGGGCTGCATTTGTCCATGGAAAATTACTGCAACAAAAAGGCGTGAAAAACAGAGAATTGTTGCACGTGACGGACTGGTATCCAACGTTAATCAATCTAGCAGGTGAGAATTAAGTCCATAGTGACCTCGCTAGTAGTTGATATAAGAAAAGGTTGATTTTGAAATTGTTCAAACGCTAACAAAACATTATACAAACATATCTGTTGTGAATTGAACTATCTCTTAGACTACGAGCTGTCTGTCTTTTGTTTACTCCTTCGAGCAAACCGCTCGAGACACGATAATGACAACGCGCTTGAGTGAAAGCGCGAGACGGGAGAGGCTGCCGCCCTCGTTTCTCGCGTCTCGCAGCTTCACCGCTCGAAGCTCGCGTATCCCGGTGTGGGCTATCACTTACCATGTCCCTCGAGGTATGAAAGCAAACGATTGCGGAGAAAATAGTGGCCAACAACCCGTTATGGGGTTATCAACTGATCACGATTTTCCCCAGAAATTTAGTTTAAAGATAAATGCGTGATCTGATTGCGTTTTTTGAAGTTTAAAGATAAATGCGTGATCTGATTGCGTTTTTTGAGGTTTGGTACACTAAGGATTTAAGGTAAAGGTAATCTTTTGTTCATTTTCGTGTTAATTTATTGTAAGCAAGTATTTATAAGCTACAACCTGTTTGCTATTATAGGAGGAAGTTTTGACGGAGAATTTCCAAAGCCAGTTGACGGTTATGACATATGGGAAACAATCTCTTCTGGTAAACCATCGCCACGGGACGAAGTACTTATTAATATAGACACTAGCCAAGGAGCTGCGCTACGCGTGGGTCAAATGAAGTTATTGCTCAATGTCCCCAACGTCACGTGGTTTAAGCCGCCAGAGTTGGACGTGAGGCTATACCAGCAAAATAATGGCGTCCAGTCAAGTAAAGAAGATTTCAGAGGAAACGTATTTTTGGTAAGTTACTTTTCTTTCACCCTTTTTTATGTGATTTCTTCTGAAGATCATCGATTCTAAAACCATAGTTACTATAGCAGACTGGTTATGAAAGGCGATGAAAATCAAAGATGAAAGCGATGGTGTCGCCGCGGATTTGATTAGCACACTGACAGTGACTTTAAAATTTTTTGTCTTTGGCTAACACGTTGTGACTGAATAAGGGTCCCTGGTAGGTGAGGTAACGCGCTTAGTTGGGGTAACCCTCCTGTCCACAAAATCTCTCATATGGTCACCCCACCCATGTAAACGTGATCAAAGTAAAATGAGAGAGTATATGGACAGGCAGGTTACCCCACTACCTCGGGTCCCCCACCTTTATGTAAAACAGGCCCTTTTTTGGAATTGATCCGACTCGTGTGAAGTAATGTATAGATTCAGCTAGGGCTAAAAGCGAGGCTCTCGTTAATATCTATAGCTTACTAAAACAAAATATAAATCGTGTAATGCTAACCATGCGAAGACGACAACGAAAACAGCAAAAAAAAACCATCTTTGCACGTGCAGCACACTTTTTTTGTACATTTCTTTGCCATTGTTTTGCACGACGACAACGTGAAACTTCCAGAAACTTCCTAGTTACACGTTTAATGGAGGAAATGTTGTGTGGTCCTGTTCACTGGACGTACGTACGGACGATTTTCTCAGAACCCAAATTTCTTGGATGCTTAGTTTAACAAATTTTCTTACCCATGGTCCTCTGCTATGACGTCTGAACAAGGGCTCAGTTACTTCAAAAATAAAAAATTGATAGGAATACTATTCAAGACATTCAACGTTGTGCGCGGTAGGAAAAGGAACACAAACAACTAACAAAGAAATCTGTCTGTTTTATAAAAATTATCTCTCTTTTTAAACTTTGTGAAAACGAAATTGTTCTTTAAGTTTCCTTGAGGACAAAAACAGTAAACAAGATAAAAAGGACGCAATATTAAAACGAGCTGGGTGCTTTTAATAATTATGTAACGACAATAATTAGTCTCCAGAAGTCAATACATAGTTTTGTTGTGCCAATGGTAAATTGTCTCATTGATTGATTCGTTGTGCTAAGAACCAAAAGGGAAAGGTTTATTTTCTGAGGATAATTAAGTGACACTGGAATTCTTGAAATACCACTGTTATTTTACTGTTCTGTTCACTTCCTTATTACTATTATCATTATCATTATCATTATAATCATTATTATTATTATTATTATTATTATTATTATTCCATTCAGGAACTGGATCAAAATTCAGAAAGGATTGAAGTAGCTCTTTACAATTTAACCGCTGATCCGTACGAACGCAATGACCTCAGTAACAAGTACCCGGATGTAGTTAGCAAACTGAAAGAGAGAATGCAGTATTATATCAACAGCACAGTCCCACCAATCAACAAGCCGTCGGATCCTCAGGCGTGGAAGGCTGCTGAAAAGACCGGCTGTTGGGGACCCTGGCAAGACTAAAAGCTGAAGCTGAATTACACCCTTAGTATACTTTCAATTAGAAAAAATTAACGAGTTGAATAAATAAAATTATCAACGAAGCACGCAACGAGGAATTTTTCAAAAAAGTCCAGCCCCACTTACCAGTCAGGGAACTAAGGAACTGTTCTGTGTATAAGGCAGCTTACTGTACTTACCAAAACTTCCAGTACTGAGAATGGATTTTATTCCGTCCCTTTCAACTGTGGTCGAATCTTGTCCAACTCTTTTCAGTTTCGATAACATGGCAGGAATGAGAGTAAAACAGAGATAGCGAGCTACAGAGGCAATTTTTTCTTATGGGGAAATTAATCTTTTATAACGGCGGACACTGGACTAGGACGAAATGCCGGGCAACTACTTAACTGAAAGTGAGGCCAGTGACAGGTGACGCAGGCTCAGTGTTTGCATCGCAAACTGCAAAATACAATGTTTGCATGAGGTGAACTTCCGATCCGAAAATTTGTAAGGAATTCAGGATAAGGCTTAGAGAAACTTACCCTGCAGTAAGCTGTTTCTGTCTTTGATGATCAGTCGGAGTTACAGGAAATCGCCGGGTTCAAATTAATTGTCCGACTGTGTAAGAAAAATGAGAACAGGAACTAGGCGTGAAAGTTGGAGAAAAAAGAAAAATGACGACGTTTTATTAGCGAGCTTTTTTCAGTTGGTAAATGGTACTGAAGGGAGCTTTTGACTAAGAAGCTTTCGGCAGCTATCACAAGAGTAAACATAATAAAATGTTCCATCACTAAACTTATGAGAATTGCCTCAAACTTCGAAAGTAACCTAAGTTAATTCCCTGTTTTCAATCTACCAGAAATATTGAGGTTTGATTAGTTCTAGGTCAGGTACAAACCTCTCTATTATCAAACCTTAAGAAGAATTGCTTTGAATGAGGAATAATTAAATAAGCTCAAACAGCAAACGCGCCTGTTAAGTTATACACTTTAATAAATGCCTTAATCATATGTTAACAGATCGTGAAGAAATTCCGGACTTGTGAGTTATATAACTTTTAATAATCTGGAGCACTAATGTCTAAAAGTAATTGTAAAAGTCATCAACAGACTACCCAACTACGTACACTAGGAGTCGAAATAATTCACTCCCTTTCAAAGTCCTGTATCTATGTTTACTTTCTGTAGTATAAGCACTCTTTATAACTCATTAATCTGATGAGTCACTTTAATCTTAAGTCCCTTTTAAGCTTGAGCTTTAGGAACTTCTTCAACAAATATACGGGAAACTGACTGCCATCCTGTGTAGCCATCAGCGTTTCCATATCCGGGGCAATTACCGATCCAGAATCCCACGCGAACCTTTCCTTTGTGGATGTTATTACAGTGCCCCTCAATATGGCGGACGCGATGGAGATCTTTATTACCGCCTGTCGCCATGTAGACAACTCCGTCAATCGGCAGAGGACCAGAACACTCTGCGCCATTGAAAGTGAAGTACCAACGTTTGCAGCAGCTATTGCAGCCGTGAATTCTCAATGCACCCGTCCAGTAAACATGAAGGGCAGTATCAGAAAAGTTTTTGGTGAAAACACAGTCCTGCAAAAAATACAAAAAAAATTGGCAAAAAATCTATTAATGACTAGGCTCGGCGACAGATTAATTTCCATGACATCTAAAAGCTAGATCTAGCTCAGATCTAACAGCAACTGCCTAGATGGCCTAGGGCGCAATATTGGTTGTGGTCGTTGTGGATAGACGAATAAATCAGTAGTTAAATGTAGAGGCAGGGCTGACTCCATCGCTGGGAGGCTGAATTTGGACCGCAAGCCTGAAGTTTAATTTAATTTTTTTTTAAGATTTGGTGTGTTACAACGTGGATGCATGTAAGCCGGACGTACTTTTAGACGTCCGAAACATTTACTATACATTACAGCTGTTTCGAATAACACTCGACCTGCAATGTCAAAAATGTCATCGGATTTTGGGTTTTTCTGCGACGTCAATCAAAATCTGAAGGCTCAGCGCTTTCTTAGCGGACCTCTTAGGAAACAAAAGTTTACTTCAACGGGTTCAAAAGGTCATGGTTTGCGATTTGTTTGTTTCTGTGTTTCAAGGTTTGTTGCTTTTGAACTGCAGAGTTCCCGTTACGTTTTAACTCTCCAATTTTTTTACCTTCTTACTGAAACATGGAAAACTTAGATTCCCAAGGTCAAATTGTTCCTATAGAGCTTCCAAATCCAGATGCAAGAAAGATATGGGAGGATGAAAACGAATCGGTACGTTCCGCCAACATTAAATTTGGCTTCTGCTCGTTATTGCCGCCTTTATTTGACTAAATAGGATTGGATGCTATGGTAACGGTTTGATTGAAGTCGAAGAAAAAACCAAAATCCTGAAATGTTTTTGACAACTCGGGTCGCGTGTTATCCGAAACAGCTGTAATCCACACACCATATAATCTGCAAAACATTTCTTCTTTGGGAGAGGAATTTGACTTCAGTACTACATTGGGCTGATGTATAAGGAGAATTTCTCTCTCCTCTGCAAAGGCCTGTTAGGAGATGGAAAGGGCGCGGGGGACAGTGGAAAGGAGAAAGAGACTCTTTTTAGTGGGATACCCAGCCTTTTCGGAGAAGAGAAGGAGAATTTGACTAGGCCTGTCTTAAGAAGTTCATATGCCCAGGAGGGGCCCTTGGGGGATGTTAAAGTTTCTAATTGATCGGCGCATAAGTCTTCAGAGTCAACTGAGAGATAAAACGTCCTTGTTAGTAGCAGGGACTCTGCTGAGTGTCTTACTATGAGATAAAGGTCTAAATGCAAGGGCTAATTGAGAAAAATCGTTACATGCAAACGTTAACCTTTCATTTTTTGGTAGAGCCAACATGCGTAAAATCATTTTCAAGAAGGTCACCATATTCGTTCAGAAAAAATTTAAAACTGTTCTGGTAAGACCTCAAACTGCTGTTTAAAAAAGTGAAATCCAAAATCCAAGCTTTCGCCGATCAACGGCATCATTAGCATGGGAACATCAGACGTATTTCCGGTCGTCGCTTCTCTCCCTCCGAAAAATAACGTCCGCGAACCGGAGCGGCAAAACGATTTCCGTGACGCAAAACCTTTTGTTTTGTCGTTGGCCAATCAGACCAAAGGGTAGAAAACAGCTCGAGTGACTCCTCGAGTGACTCCTCGCTGGCGTGTCTTGGATTTTGGCGAGAGTAACCAAATACGCTTTGGAACGTGAATTTCACGACCATAACAAGGTTTCCTGCGACGTTGAATGCTGTTTATGAAAATACGGTAGTACGTGACATAAACAAAACCTGGACAAAATAAAATAAACGCTCAAGCGAAAGGAAAGCAACATAGCTTAATGACATCGCGCTCGGACGTATTTATTTCAATTCAACCAGCGGTGACAAATGGTGATAAATAAATTATACAGACACATCCTCGACTGATTCAGAAATCTCTGACGATCGCTCGTTAATAATTCAAGTATCGCCACAAATCTGACAAAACTATGATCTGAAATATTGTAAACCTGGGCCAGACCCTGGGTGAAATAAATAGTTATAGCAGTAAATTGATCATAGTCAAGATGACATTTCAGCTGCGACCCTTCGACTCATATAAAAAACTATGGAAATTAAAACCTTGAAAAGAAAATGTATTTAATTAAAAGAAATATAAGAACAAAAATGCTTTCGATCTGATCAAAGTTCTGTCTGAACCAAGAAGCAACCACGCATGGGAAATCAATTAGCACATGTCCTAGCTTTAAAAAATAAAGGATATCTACTAAAAAATATCTAAAGCGGGTCACGAAAAACTATCGAAGAGTTCTCCAAGGCATACTTTCATGCGAGAAACCAGAAAGGAACGGAAGCAACAGTCGGCATGATGCGTCTACTATCATCAGGACATTTATCGTTTCGAATATGATCAAAACAACTAGGTGTGATAAATCATTGACTCCGTAGGCAAATAGATAAAAAATGTCCTCTAATCATTTTCTTCAATATGAATCCTCTTGATGCTTATTTCATCAATAAGCCGCACAATCCTGGCAAATTAACTTTCGTCAACGCGTCGTTCTGAGGAAAAAGGGCGGCTGTACACAGGCTCCGTCGTCCTTTCAATTTCGACTGGTAAACATATCCACCGCGCACGATCTTGCGAGAAGTCTCGCGAGTTAGTTCCTTGATTTTAAGAGCTAAACCGTGATTCACTAAAAAGTTTCTACGTCACGGAAATCGTTTTGCCGCTCGGTTCGCAGACGTTATTTTTCGGAGGGAGAGAAACAACGACCGGAAATACGTCTGCTGTTCGCTGCTACGGCATCATCAGCGATGAGAAAATATTCCGCGCGCTCTATATATATGCAAAGAAGGTGTTAAGTGAAATGAGTAAAAGATGTGACGTATGTATAAAAGCTATACAAATAAACTGTGAATGGAATACAACGTTCTAATGATGGAATGTCTCTAGACAAAGATTGTTCACAGGGTTCAGAAGTCACACGCACAAGCCCGCTTCTGCTATGCCGAAGCCTCAACGTTTTACCCAAAACACTGAAGAAAATCGGGACATTCTTGAAAACTTTACAAACGTAGTTTGTCTCTAAATTGAATGTGCTATTTTTCATACAGTACCGTCGAAAGGCAAAGTGTCCTTTTTATGCAAATAGCCTCACTTACAGGCGTTCAGATAGTGGAGTGCGAGAGAGGTAAGAGAGCGGGACAAATATGTAGAAAGAGAGGGAGAGGGAGAGAGGTTCCTTCTCTCTCTCACCCCTTACCCCACCCCCTTGCTGTTTTTCCTGCTCACTTCTCTGACGCCGTCCCCACCATCTGAACACCTGGATCAGGTTATCTTGCAAACAACTCTTGGGCTGTGATATTAACAAGTTCAAGCGACCGGGTAGGGGGTGTGAGAGAGAAGGAACCTCTCCCCCTCTCCCTCTCTTTCTACATATTTGTCCCGCTCTCTTACCTCTGTCGCACTCCACCATCTGAACGCCTGTAAGTGAGGCTATTTGCATAAAACGGACACTTTGCATTTTGACGGTTCTGTATGAAAAATAGCACAATTAACTGCACATAGAGACTGGCCAGACACTGGCGTTTAAGCCCAAGTACCTCTTTGTTCCCAAAGCCAAATCGCGCCAGTTGTTGAACAGCTATATGAGATAGAACAAGTAAGTGGATCTCTTCGGACAATGGACAAGCGGCCATGTAATAAAGTTTCCGAAGTGATTTACCGACAATTGCTCGTAAACTGAATTGCTTCAGTTTGCTACTGATTCTGCTCAGACACCTAAATTCTGATTGTCCCCATAGTTTCAGTAACTGCGTCTTATTTTACGGTGAGGAGTAGTTAACCCTACCCCCAACCCTTAAGTAGGGCGCGCCACAAACTGGAGAAAGAGAACCGGGCAGACCGAAATACAACCTGGAGAGGGACCTTAAAGAAGGAATTGGTGGAGGCGAGGAATAAGGCCCTGACAGCGTTAGATCTTTGCAGTCTAACGCTCCAAGTAAGTAAGTACCTAAATTGTGCTAGGTACCGGGAAAAAGATTTCTGGCCTTCGGACATTTTGAATTTTACAAACATGGCCGGGAATAAGGACATAGTCCTCATTGAGGCATAGCGAAATTGTATCTCATTGCATAGCCTGGTGCAAGATGTTAGTAAGGGAAGGGGGAGGGAAATTGGGTGAGAGACCACGCGCTAGGGAGACTTTCGCGCATCTCGCGCGCCCCTAACCCGTTCCCCCTCCTTTTCAAACGTCTGCACGCAGGCTATTCATCGCATTTTGCTCAATATCGCTCAGATTAGTTGAAACGGTATTTTTTTAATTCCTATTTTAATCTTATTTTGCAATTACTATTTTCATTTTCACGGTTTTCTTTTTCAGATTTTATTTTGATGATGACCAATAGTGAATACTATTGACAATACTGGAAAGAGTGCCTTATGCCCTCGAAATTCTGCCGACAGAATTTATACAAGCCTACGTGTGTAACTACGCCGCTATATAAAGGATGTCGCTTTATAAGAGCGCAAGCCAGTATCCCATAGATGTCCGTTGGTATCTGCATCGGGCAAGCAAACCAGCCTTTTGGAAAATGGCTGCTGCATGATCTATGTTGCGTGTAAACTTGATAATTTTATGCCTATCAGTGGCAAATGCACGATGCGCGACTCACCTTGATCAGACCACTATCCTTTCCATCATTCACGTTTTTCCAGACGCATTCTTTCCAATTCTTAAACGGCATCGGGCCAAATTCCATTATTTGACCGGGAGGACCCTGGGCTCCAGTTTCTCCTTTAGCCCCTTCCTCTCCCTTTACACCAGCAGGTCCCTTATCACCAGGAGGTCCCTGAGGCCCAGTCTTTCCCTGCAATCCTTGATCACCTTTAGCTCCATCACGGCCATCACGTCCGTCACGTCCGTCGCGGCCTGGTGCCCCAGGAGTACCATGCTTGCCGGGTATACCGGGAATGCCACAACCGCCATAACAAAACGATGGAGATTGCTAGTTTCAAACAAGAAAATATTGAAAATTATAAAATATATATATGTTGTTATCCTTCGACTGATTGATAAAAAAGCTAAAAGGCAGAGAGGCCGGTATGTGTACTTTTAGTTGAAACAGCTCGAGCTTTCCTTATCTAAAAAAAAAATACTTGTACAACGGGCTAATTGTTAGCTGACAATTTCCTAAGGTCTCAGATTCAGAAACGGTGGAATTTTTTTATTTTCATGTGTTCGCTTCTCCTGCCTGCTTTTTAAATGGGTGTTAGCTTCTCCTCTACATCATCACGTCTTTATTGTCAAATGTTTGGGGCGTAGCGTCGTGAGAGCTTTCCACAAGTTGCTCGAGATTCCCCCCCCCCCCCCAAATCCCATAATTTCTCAAAAAGTTTCCAAAAAGTTGCTCAAAAAAGGTCAAAAGTTGCAAAAAAAATTGTACCGTGGTTTGAGCAGACTGTTTGTTGTTGCTAGTTGCCGTTACAGCAGTCATTGTTGTCAGCAGTAACATTAATAAACTTAGCATGATGATCAGTTCGATCAGCTCACGTGACCAGATCTATCAAAAGCTCCTCAGCTGCCTGTGGAAAAGAGGATGATGCACTTTAGCCTGGTACTTTAAGGCACTACGCCCCCCACCCCACCTCCACAAGAATCAGATGTTGTTGCTTAGTGTTCTTCGCAAGCACCCATCAGTTTTGTTAGTGGTCCGAAAATATTTACTTAACAAAACAAAGTTGAAATAATAAGATTAACTTTTAACCCTTGGTAAATAATTCTTCAAAAGGGATATTGCTGTGCACATGCGTAATGCGAAGCCCGGTGAGTGTAAAAAAGAATTTTAAATCAGCTTAAGTACTTACATTATTTGAACACGCAATTCAAATCCTAGTTTTTAGGGAGCAGAAAAGGTGCACGTAATCTGGAGTCACTTAATGTGTCGTGATAATGCGCAAGTGTTCGTTATGAAACTTTGATTACTAAAATTTATTACTTTGATTGTTATTCCCACATGCAAGTAATCTTTGCTACATACAATTTTTATATCAAGTATTTGCATTGCAGTAACACGCACAGACCGAAGGGAAAAATCTCTAGAAAACTGTAGATATGAGTCTCTGAATGAGCATTTCCGACGAAATCGAAGTCGCGACGATCACCATTAATGAAGTGACCATCTTAGAGACCAAAGCGACGATCGCATTGTCATTTCAATTTAGTTTGACAACGTCGGTTTTGCGATGACGGCAACGAACCTTGCAAGAGTGTGCTGCACGTTCAGAGTTTTTTTTCGCTCATTTTCTCGTTTCCGTCGTTGTTGTACCGAGCTCGCTAGTAGCGTTACACGCAAAGAGTGCAATTCATGATCATTTGATATGCCACGATTTCGCCTGAAAAACCAAGGATTTGATGGAAACCGCGCTACGAAATTGACGTCTGTGGGTACCCACACAGAAGCTCAGATGTATGCATTATTCTGTGCTCTTTCCCTGCACTTTCTTGAGCGAATGGCCTCCTAGTAAGCTATAGTTTCCTGATGTTAAACAAAGAGGCTATTAACTAAAACGAAGTCCCTCCTTGGTTAAGATTAAGTAAATGTACCTTGGCAGTCTTGATCCTGTGTTCAGCTCACGTAGCTTCACCCAGCCAAACTAAAAGCAAAAGTAAAACCTGTTTCCACAGGTTCAATGTTGCTTTGTAGTTAAAGAATATCACGTCACACCATTTCTTCAATATGAATGGTCAGAATCCATGGCCATCAACAGAACAGATGACGTGTTTCCTTAAAGATCAACCCCTGTTGTCATGGTGATTCAAGTACCAACAAGAGAAGCTACGTGACTGTGTCCTTGTCTCTGCTGCATATCCCGCCATTTTCACGATAGCGCTATCTAAGTTTACTCAGTTTATTCGATCACTTAGATCAACATGAATCACTAGTATGCTAGAATTCAGAGTTTTCCTCTCCTCAATTAAAATTTAGTTATCCCAGAATAGCCCCTTATTTGCAATCAACAACTTAAGAGGGTCTTGCAATAAAATAACATATCCATAAGAGGACTGCCAGTAAAAACACAAGGATGTGCCAGAGTAAACAGAGACCGAATGGAATTAGCATTTAAAAATAAAAAATAATGCTCTAAGAAGCTAAATGAGCCGTCATTAAGTAGAAATTCTTACAATTCCCCCCAAATGACTTTCCCTTTGCCTCCCATGGCCTCCAATAGTTGAAAGAGTAGGGGAAGGGGGAGTGGGAGGGGCCGTGCTCGACAGAAAATTGGAAATGAACCCTAATGCGAAGCACAGTAACAACCTGGGCGTGGATCAAGGTTGGAATGTTATTTTGTCCATAAAATTCGCTTAGGTTTAAAAAGGGAATTATCTACAAGGCTAAAACATATATATTTATAAAAAGAAAAATCTGAACGTTTTTGACACTACACGGGTCATCATCAGGGTAAGAAAATACCGTCTTCTAAACTCATATTATATATCCTTAGGTTATTCCCGATGGGAAAATGTTTCGTAACGTAAGTTAATTTGCATGTTCAAGCTAAGCTTCAATTAGGGAATTATTAGGCCTTAAAAGATGCTGCGCTGATGGCCGAAAGATTTGGCCTGCAGAGTATGCGCCAACAAAAAATTATGCGAAGGTATCTCGCGGAGGTGATGGGCAGGTTCAGTGCCGTAAAAGATGTTTTCCGTTATCCAAAAATGTGAATAATCAATGTTAACTCGTTAAAGTTTTAGGTTGTGTTCTTGAAGATTAGCTCTTAGAATACCCTTCTCGGCTGCATAATGTTCAGCGTCAGATGAAAAGTTTCCATTTACTTTGCTAGGAGGCCTTATAAGTGGGAGATCTTAAAAGCGGCACTTAACGGTAGAGGAAAGTTGCACCCTATGCCCGGGCTTTCAAAATTTGTAATCACTGAAAGTCGTAAGGCGACTATTCACTTTCTTTACAGAGGATGGAGACAATTGTTAAACCACACGACCCCGCTACACCTTTGTTCTTATACATGGCCTTTCAGAACGTTAATGATCCTGTTTAAGCGCCTCAACAATACATTCGTAATAAATAAAAATTTACCAAGAATAATCTCAGAAGAACGTATGCCGGCATGCTAGACATTCTGGATGAGGCTTTCAAGACAGCAGGATACGTTGAGGCGTTCATTGTCAAGTTCCGTGCATTAAACTAATTACACAACTAAAAGGTTCCTTAAACTGTTGTAAGGGCTTCCATTATAGCTGGTGGAGTTGCCCTGAAAATGGATCATAACTTGGTTCAAGTAGTCATTTCAATGATGATAAGATAAGAAAAGGGATGGGAGCCCGGGAAAATATGGGGAGGGAGATGTACCGGAGGCGGGGGAGAAAACTGCCAGGGATAAGAGTTCTTAAAGGGCAGAAAGCGGGAGAGATATGGGTATACAGGGTATACAAGGTATACAGGGTATATATGGGTATACAGGATATACAGGGTATACAGGGGTATACAGGGTATACAGGGTATACATGGGTATACATGGGTATACAGGGTATACAAGGTATACAGGGTATACAGGGTATACCACAGGTAACCCAGGCTCTGTCATAGTACCACAGTACGGTTCCAGTAAAATTACAGTGTTTGTATGGGGTAAAAATACCATCCAAAAATTTCTAGGAAATATTAAATAAAGTTCAATGAAACTTACTCTGCAGTTAATTGTTGTTGTCCTTATTGCTCTAACGAAGGTTCGTGATAATTTGCAGTAATTTGTTCAAATTCACTCTATATACAATAATAACATACAAGGTAGGAAACACGAGATGCCATTTTCGCCGACATGCTCTCATTCAACACAACTTTTTCCACGAAATTCGAACTCCAACGGAAAATAAACATGCCAGGATAGTAGAAATAGGATAGCAGCAGATATAGAAACCAATGAAGCTTTCCCAGATAGAGAAACGAATCCCACAGACTTTGACAAACTCGAAGGATACAATCCAAACAGACCGAGAATATGCTCGCCGAAGCAGCCGGGCCAGATCAACACGCGGCCAAGAAAATGAAGCCTGGGCACTGTACAAATAAAATCCATCCCGGGAGTCCTGAGGTGACCTTTCTGGCACCCTTTCTGGGGACCGATACATCATTTGCCCAAAGCTACCCTACCCTGCTGAAAAAACACTTGACAGAAGGCAATTGTTCATCCTAGCCGTACCACCCTGGCCTGTTTAATATAAAGACATTATGTCCCTCTCGAACTATATTCAGAACCTGGCACTGGTCCTCAGAAAGTCTATCAAACATCAATAGTGAATTTTGGCTCTTACCGCGGCATTTGTACAACAGGACCAATTAAAAGAGAGGTGTCACGATGGTTCACATATTTAACTGATAGAACGTCCGGTTGTATTGACAAGAAGTCGGCGTGTTACGGCCGCATTAATCGCTAAATATGTTAATCGTGCTAGTTCTTTTTTTACTGGTGCACGTGCCTTTCACATTCGTCTCAGTCATCGCAATTCATATTCTGTTGGAATTTCTGTATAATTTTTGACATTATTTTGTAAGCTTCACCGTTTATTTACGATCGTTTCCCTCGAGATTTCACAGCAACAGTATCTCAGTCATCATCTACCTCTTGTTCAACCTCGTTTTTAGCCCGCCTTGTAAGTATTTCGAGTTATTATTTCATAGTTTCATTACTGTTATTTGCGTTCCTTAGTAAAAGAAATGGGGCGCCTTGTAACTCGGCAGACTAGCCTGGTTTTATTATTTTTTTTTTGCCATTTAAATTCAGGCGCGTGTGCGGGGTTTGCTCTGGTGAATTGTGATCGGCTAGGAAGAACAATTGCCTTCTATCAAGTATTTTTTCAGCGGGGTAGGGTGGCTTTAGGCAAATGATGTATCGGTCCCCAGAAAGGGTGCCAGAAAGGTCACCTCAGGACTCCCGGGATGGATTTTTTTTGTACAGTGCCCAGGCTTCATTTTCTTGGCCGCGCGTTGATCTGGCCCGGATGCTTCGGCGAGCATATTCTCGGTCTGTTTGGATTGTATCCTTCGAGTTTGTCAAAGTCTGTGGGATTCGTTTCTCTATCTGGGAAAGCTTCATTGGTTTCTATATATCTGCTGCTATCCTATTTCTACTATCCTGGCATGTTTATTTTCCGTTGGAGTTCGAATTTCGTGGAAAAAGTTGTGTTGAATGAGAGCATGTCGGCGAAAATGGCATCTCGTGTTTCCTACCTTGTATATTATTATTGTATATAGAGTGAATTTGAACAAATTACTGCAAATTATCACGAACCTTCGTTAGAGCAATAAGGACAACAACAATTAACTGCAGAGTAAGTTTCATTGAACTTTATTTAGTATTTCCTAGAAATTTTTGGATGGTATTTTTACCCCATACAAACACTGTAATTTTACTGGAACCGTACTGTGGTACCATGACAGAGCCTGGGTTACCTGTGGGTATACAAGGTATACAGGGTATACATGGGAATACAGGGCATACAGGGTATACATGGGTATACAGGGTATACAAGGTATACATGGTATACAGGGTATATATAGAGAATACTTCATGGAAAGTGCTGGCGTACGGTATTTACGCACGAGTTGTTGACGTATCAGAAATCGAACGAGTGAGCGCAGCGAACGAGTAAGATTTCTGATACAAAAACAACGAGTGCGTAAATACCGTACAGAGCACTTTCCATGTGGTATTGTGTTTATTATATACATACTGAGACATTCATCATTTTGGCGGCCTTTTTATTTTAAATCTTTCAAAAATGCTAAAATTTGCCGCTACACACAAAATGACAACGAAAACGAAGTATCAGCTTTTTAGTAAAAACGTTTATTAAAAACATAAATGACGGTGAGGATATGAGGTAATCCAAAAACTATAAGTAATCTTAACTGTTTGTTCTCAATGCACAATTGAAAATGAGTGAATTCAAATAAAATGGCCGGTTTCAATATAAGCTCAAGCTTATATTAGATGAAAGGCAAAGTAGCTCCGACAAAAAGCACAAGAAAAGCTTACGTCTCTTTCTGTTTCTCCCCTTCCGCTGTTGTTTTGCCGGCTCTCTACCGTTTTCTTTATCGACAGTGAAACAAGCGAAACTATTCCACTCCATTTCCAAAATGTTTTTCACTTTTTTTTAGGGAGAAAAACTCTTTGAGTAAAACTTTTCTCGTTGAATGTGTACAAAGCGGCGCTGCAAGCTGCAATAAAAGGCGGGAATTTTGGCGCGAAACTCACACACCTCTGTGGCCTCTGATTGGACGTATCATTTTTCTCACACGTGAAAAAACATCGTTCGCTATTCTGATTGGACGTATCATTTTTTTCACGTGTGAAAACCATCGTTCGCTCCTCTGATTGGCTAGAACTAATTTGCGTACGAAAATTTACGACATAGCTTTTTGGTGAGTATTTCTCAGTATGTATATAATAAATGGGTATACAGGGTATACAAGGTATACAAGGGTATACAGGGTATACAGGGTATACATGGGTATACAGGGTATACAAGGGTATACAGGGTATACAGGGTATACAGGGTATACATGGGTATACAAGGTACACAGGGTATATAGGGTATACAGGGTATACCGGGTATACATGAGTATGGACATTCTATTACTATTATATGAAACAGTAGGTCTATTTGGCGTAAGCGTAACATGAAAGAATAACCGGAGGTTTCAATTGGTTCCTCCGTGGTACAAAGCAAACCGTGTGGGAGGGAGGGGCCCGAGGGGCTGCATTTGTCCATGAAAATTACTGCAGCAAAAAGGCGTGAAAAACAGAGAATTGTTGCACGTGACGGACTGGTATCCAACGTTAATCAATCTAGCAGGTGAGAATTAAGTCCATATATTTACCTCGCTAGTAGTTGATATAAGAAAAGGTTAATTTTAAAATTGTTCACACGATGAAAACAATATACAAACATATATGCAGTCAACTTAACCATTTCTTAGACTACGAGCTGTCTGTCTTTTGTTTACTCCGTCGAGCAAACCGCTCGAGACATAATAATGTCAAGTAAAGAAGATTTCAGTGGAAACTTATTTTTGGTAAGTTATTTTTCTTTCACCCTTTTTTATGTGATTTCTTCTGAACATCATCGATTCTAAAACCATAGTTACTAGAGGAGACTGGTTATGAAAGGCGATGAAAATCAAGATGAAAGCAATAGTGTCGCCGCTGATTTGATTAGCACATTGACAGTGACTGTGCAATTTTTTATCTTTGGCTGTCACGGTTTTCGACGCCATCTTAACGAGTACACTTGCGCGTCTCGGCCGTGCACCGTGCCTAGTTGTTTTCTGCGGCATTATTCTTCACGTAGGTGAGGTAACCCGCTTAGTTGGGGTAACCCTTCTGTCACCCCACCTACCAAAGTAAAATGAGCGAGTATATGGACAGGCAGGTTACCCCACCTATGCGGGTTACCCCACCTACCTCGGGTCTCCCACCTTTATGTAAACAGGCCCTTTTTTTGAATTGATCCGACTCGTGTGAAGTAATATATAGATTCAGTTAGGGCTAAAAGCGAAGCTCTCGTTAATATCTATAGTTTACTAAAACAAAATGTAAAATCGTGTAATGCTAACCAAGCGGCGACGACAACGAAAACAGCAAAAAAAAAGCCATCTTTGCACGTGCCGCACACTTTTTTTTGTACATTTCTTTGCCGTTGTTTTGCACGACGACAACGTAAAACTTCCAGAAACGTTTTTCGCTGCTGATCATTTTTACCTTGGGAGCCGCTAGTATTTCTCATTTTCTCACAGCCGCTATAAAATTTTCATGTTATTCTTCAAACAAAATTGGTCTTCTTTGTTTTTTATCTCTGGCTCTAGCTCTTTCTCTGTTATCTACGGCAACGCAAAAAGAGAGAATGCAGTATTATATCAACAGCACAGTCCCACCAATCAACAAGCCGTCGGATCCTCAGGCGCGGAAGGCTGCTGAAAAGACCGGCTGTTGGGGACCCTGGCAAGACTAAAAGCTGAAGCTGAATTACCCCCTTAGTATACTTTCAATTAGAAAAAATTAACGAGTTGAATGAATAAAATTATCAACGAAGCACACAACGAGGAATTTTTCAAAAAAGTCCAGCCCCACTTACCAGTCAGGGAACTAGGGAACTGTTCTGTGTATAAGCCAGCTTACTGTACTTACCAAAACTTCCAGTGCTGAGAATGGATTTTATTCCGTCCCTTTCAACTGTGGTCGAATCTTGTCCAACTCTTTTCAGTTGTAAGAACACGGCAGGAATCGGAGTAAAAAAGAGATAGCGAGCTATAGAAGCAAATTTTTCTTAAGGGAAAATAAATCGTTCATAACGGGGGACACTGGAGTAGGGCGAAATGCCGGGCAACTACTTTCTTGACAGTGAGGTTAGTCACGGTGATGCAGGCTCAGTGAGTGTAGCGCAAACTGCAAAATGCAATGTTTGCATGAGTTGAACTTTCAATCCGAGAATTTGAAAGGGATTCAGGATAAGGCCTAGAGAAACGTACCCTGCAGTAAGCTGTTTATGCCTTTGCTGATCAGTTGGAGTTCCAGGAAATCGCCGGGTTTAAATTGTCCGACCGTGTAAGAAAAATGAGAACAGGAGCTAGACGTGAAAGTTGGAGCGAAAAGAAAAATGACGACGAATTATTAGCAACCACTTTTCAGTTGCTAAATGGTACTGAAATGGGGAGCCTTTGACCAAAAAGCTATCACAAGAGTAAACATAATAAAATGTTCCATCACTAAACTTATGAGTTGCCTCAAACTTCGCAAGTAACCGAAGCTAATTCCCTGTTTTCAGTCTACTGGCGAGAAATACTGAGGTTTGATTAGTTTCAGGTCAGGTGACAAATCTTGCTATTAGCAAACCTTTAGAAGAATTGCTTTGAATCGAATGAGAAATAGTTAAATAACCTCAAACAGTAAATCCTTCTGTTTAGTTATACACTTTAATAAATGTCTTAACCCTTTAAACCCTAAGATCAAAATTTGAATTCTCATTTGTTGCCCCTATTCATTTCCTACATAACTAGTGGGGAGAAGTTGATAAAATATCAGGCAAATTCATCTTGTGTGATCATGTCTGTAATTCTCATGACCACTCTATTTTACAAAGCATTGATATTGCAAGAAGAAATTTGATGCTGTTCACTCTTAGGGCTTAAAGGGTTAATCAAATGTTAATAGAAAGTGCTGAAATCCCGGACTTGGGAGTTATAGCTTTTAACAATCTAGAGCCTTACTGTCTAAAATTATTATAAACGTCATCAACAGACTACCCAACACCTAGGAGTCGAAATCACTCACTCCCTTTCAAAGTCTTTTATCTACGTTTGCTTTTGCGTATTATAAGAACTTATCATAACTCATGAATCTCATCAGTCAGTTTAATCTAAAGTGCATTTTAATCTTGAGGTTTAGGGACTTCTTCAACAAATATACGGGATACTGAATTCCATCCTGTGTTGCCATCAGCGAATCCATATCCGGGGCAATTGCCGATCCAGAATCCCACAAACACCTTTCCTTTGGGAATGTTATTACAGTGCCCCTCAATATGGCGGACGCGAAGGAGATCTTTATCTCTGCCTGTCTGCATATAGACCACTCCGTCAATGGGCAGAGGTCCAGAACATTCATTGCCATTGAAAGTGAAGTACCAACGTTTGCAGCAGCGATTGCATTTGTAAATTCTCAATGTACCCGTCCAGTAAACATGAAGAGAAGTATCAGAGAAGATTTTGGTGAAACTACAGCCCTGCAAAAAATACAAAAAAAAAAGACAGAAAATCTATTAATGGGAAGAGGCTGGGCAACACGTTGTTCCATGTTCCATGACATCCAAAACCTAGATCTAGCTTAGATCTAATAGCAACTGCCCAGTGCGCAATATTGATTGTGGTCGTTGTGGACAGACAAATAAAACAGTTGATAGATGTAGAGGCAGGGCTGACCCTACCGCTGGGAGGTTGAATTTATCCATTTTTGGAAAAAGGGACTTAATATAATCTACTAGTACTGCAGTCAGCCTTGCATTTCTTAATTTGGTACCCAAGATTTTGCCGGCTAGGCATAGATCCACAAGCACCTAAAGGTTTTAAAGTTGATCCCCGTCAACGCACCCCACAGAAACGGTGACCTGGTTGCTTGTCTTCCCCTCCACCTCCCCGTTTTCAGCTGGATCTTTGACATTCGCAATTCCAGATGTCACGCGTATTGGTTGCTGGAAGTCGTATGCGCCGACCAATTCGAAACCTTCACATTCCCGGCAACCCCCGGGCATTTGACCTGGGGGTGGGGAGTCCGGAATGTGAACCGCAAGCCTCAAGTTAATAATAATGATATTAATAATAAGCATCATCATCATCATCGAATATTTAATCAGGATAACCCCTAAGTACCAAGTACTGTTATCAATTGGGTCCTGCTGACTAAAAAAATAAAAATCTAATAAATAAGAATAAACAAAAATACATAAAAAGAAAACATGCACTACGTTAGAAACCGTTAAAAACTACAATAAAAAGTCACAAGTAATAAGAAATACTAAAGAATAAACAAACTATATATAATGCAAACATGTACTAAGTTAAAAAAAATCATTTAAAACTGCAATAAGATTCGATTTCTTTTGTAAACGAATTTCTTGTTCGACAAGGACTTCAAAAGCTACATGTATGCAGTTTAACTGTGACCCTAATTTCACTCCCTTTTTTAATATAAAGTACATTATTACTGGGAGATACAAGCCCGACCTACTTTTAGACGTCCGAAACATTTGCTATACATTAATCCACACACCATATAATCTGTCAAATATTTCTCCTTTGGGAGAAGCATTTGACTACTACATTGGGCCGTAATTTATAAGCAGAATCAGTCTCTTTCCTTTGTACCGTAGGGAAGCTGGGGAGAGGGGAGCGCAGGGGACAATGGGATACCTAGCGGGAGCCTCTGCTGAGGAGAGAAGGAGAATTTAACCAGGCCTGTCTTAAAAAGTTCAAATGCCCAAGGGGGTTGCTTTGGGGATGTTAAAGTTTCGAATTGATCGGTGCATAAGTCTTCAGAGTCAACTGAAAGATGAAACGTCCTTGCTAGTAGCAGCGACTAGGCTACGAGTCTTACCATGAAATACAGGCCAGAGAAACCGTTACTCGTTAAACTTACATTTTTGTAGAAACAAAGCAAGAGCTGTTCAGTAATCACACCCACAAGCACGCTTTTGTTATGCCAAAGCCTCTGAGTTTTACCCGAAACACTGAAGAAAATGATGACATTCTTGAAAACTTTACAAGCGTAGGAAGTTTCCGAGGTGATTTACTGACAATTTTGGCTAGGCTAAGAATAAGATCTGCTTGAACGTTAAATAGTTTACTCTGCCTGTCGCTAGTGCTTGTAAAAATTGCTTCAGTTTCCTAATTCTGCTCAGTCACCTAAATTCTGATTTTCGCCGTAATTTTAGTAACTGCATCTTATTTTAATTTACGGCGAGGAGTTGTTAACCCTACGTTCAACCCCCAAGGAGGGCGCACCACAAACTGGAGAAAGATAACCAAGCAGACCGAAATACGAACTGAAGAAGGACCTTAAGGCCTTGGTGGAGGCGAGCAATTAGGCCCGGACAGCGTTACATCATTGCAGTCTTACGCCCCACATAAGTAAGTACCTAAATTGTGCCGGATACAGGGGAAAAAATGTCAGGCGTTTGGGCATTTTGAATTTTGCAAAAATGTCAGGAAAAAAGGACATAGCTCTCATTGAGGCATAGTGAAATTGTATCTTATTACACAGCCCGGGTGACAGGCGTTTGTAAGGGAAAGGGAAGGGAATTTGGGCGCGAGACCGCACGCGAGGGACTGACTTTCTCGCTTATCGCGCGCCCAGATTCCCGCTCTCCCTCCCTTTCAAACATCTGCCACACAGGCTATTCGTCGCCTGATCTTGCTCATTATTGCTCAAATTAGTTGAAACAGTATTTTTTAATTCCTATAATATCATAGGTGACGAATTACTCCTTAATTTTGGTGCGAGCGTTAATTTGTAATTTCACATGTGAAATTACCAAACTGCCATAACAACCTGCCGTACTTCTCCGTTTCAAGATGGTGAGGAAGTTTTAAAATGTCATGAATGAAGATGTCGGGGCATAAAAATACGCTTTAGAAAACCTGAACACACGAAAGAGCACACCAAGAAGGATTCTTAGAGGTATTTTGTGGAAAATTCTGAAAACTTAAGCCAAAATTTAGCCCTAAACGTTTGAGAGAGTGGAGTTCACCATCGATCGATACGATCCAGGATAAACGAGTCAGAAAAATCCTCGATTGCTAACGTAATTCGTCACCCATGATATTAATAGGTAATCAAATGGTATACTCATGAAATTAGGGAATAATTTCGCGCGCGTTTTGTCCAAATCCTTATAATTTCCCGAGCCTAAAGGACAAAACGCGCGAGAAATTATTCCCGAATTTCACTCGTCACCATTTGATTACACATACTAATTATTTTTGCAAATGCTATTTATATTTTCACATTTTTTTCAAGTTTTGATAATGACTAACCATGGACAATGCTGGAAAGAGTACCTCATTGTACCTTATGCGCTCGAAATTCTGCCAACAGAATATAATACATATCTATTCCTGCCAGAACAAAGACTATAAAGGCATTGATGTCAAGATTATTATAGGTGAAAACGACCCCGCTAATCTACACCTCTATGAAGCATTTTACATTAGAAAGGGCAAGCCTACATTCTATTCCCGAGAAGAATGTACTGAATTCGCAGACCTTCTATTTTAGTATTTTATTTTGGAGACCATTCTTAAGCGCTTTTAGAGGTCCTTTGTCTAGAGACACTCCATCAGCAGAACAGTTTTATATATTTTTAATTATGCTGCTGAAGGACAACATGAACAGATTATCTGCCGACAGAATTTATGCAAGCCTACCTGTGTAACTAGGCCACTGTATAAAGGATGTCGTTTTACAGGAGAGGCATGCCAGAAGCTAATAGCTGTTTGTTGGTATCTGCACTGGGCAAGCAAAATGCCTTTCGGACAATGGCTGCTGCATGCTCTATATTGTGTGCGAATTTGATAATTGTATGCTGATCAATCGCAAATGTACGCCTCACCTTGATCAGACCACTGTCCTTCTGATCATCCAAGTTGTCCCAGGCACATTCTTTCCAATTCTTAAACGGCATTGGGCCAAGTTCGCAATTTTGACCGGAAGGACCCTGGGCTCCAGTTTCTCCTTTAGCCCCTTCCTCTCCCTTTACACCCCCAGGTCCCTTGTCACCAGGAGGTCCCTGAGATCCAGTCTTCCCCTGCAATCCTCGGTCACCTTTATCACCTTTAGCCCCATCATGGCCATCACTTCCGTCACGTCCGTCGTAGCCTGGTGCCCCTGGAGCACCATCCCTGCCGGGCGTGCCAGGACTGCCATCACTTCCGTCAGGTCCGTCGTTGCCTGGTGCCCCTGGAGCACCATCCCTGCCGGGCGTGCCAGGACTGCCATCACTTCCGTCACGTCCGTCGTTGCCTGGTGCCCCTGGAGCACCATCCCTGCCGGGCGTACCAGGACTGCCATCACCTCCGTCACGTCCGTCGTTGCCTGGTGCCCCTGGAGCACCATCCCTGCCGGGCGTACCAGGACTGCCATCACTTCCGTCACGTCCGTCGTTGCCTGGTGCTCCTGGAGCACCATCCCTGCCGGGCGCGCCAGGACTGCCATAACAAAGCGATGGACATTGCTGGTTTCAAACAGGAAAATAAAATTTATTTAAAATATGTGTCTCCTTCGACTGATTGATCCTGATTGTATCCAGGATTGGTTTGCAAAAAGCTGAAAAGCAGAAAGGCCGGTATGAGTACTTTTAGTAGAAACAGTTCGAGCTTACCTTATCTCAAAAAAATGCTTGTCCAACGAGCTAATTTTTAGCTGAAACCTTGAATTTTCTAAGGTCTCATATTCAGTAAAGGTAGCATTTTTTCATTTTCATGTCTTGGCTTTTCCTGCCTGGTTCATAGAGAGGTGATACCTTCCCCTCTCCACCATCACAGCTTTATTAAGGAGCTTAAGCTACAACGGCGGCGACGGCTACGAAAACGTCACTTAAAAAGTGAAGTGATGATGCGTTAAACTTTGTCGTGCTTATTCCATCTCGTCCAATAGCTCGCTTCGGAAAAGATTGATAGCCTGGGACCCGAACTAGGAGCCCGCGCATTTATGGGATTATTTGGGGGAACGTGAATGTAAACAAACATGGCGGAAAGCGGAGTGGAATTTTTAAGCGGAGTTAAAACAGCTCAAAATAGCAAAAAGGAAGGTGGAATTGAAAGAAACAAAAAACATGAAATTGTCAAGCTGAAGGAAGATGTGCCTGAGAGATTTTACTTCGAGAAAAACTAAAAGAATGCAAATCCGTGTGCTATTGGAGTTTAACTTCTAATTAGCGTTCCGAAACAAACGTACATATTCTCGCTGGATACGTTTTGTCATTGGTATTCTACAGAATGCTAGACTAGGGGAGTTCCAGAAGTTATTTGTGCACAAAGGCACACTTAACTTGCATGCCTCGTCAAAACACAAGGTGGTTGCTCACTTTGTCCCCCCAAAACAATCCCATAAATACGTGCGCGCTTAGTTTGGGTCCCAGGCTATCACTCTTTTCCGAAGTGGGCTATTCGTCAAATTTTGGAAACTATTTCTGGAGTTTAAATACTAAAACTCGGTATCAAAGGTCAGGAAAAGAAAGAAAAAGTCGTCGTATTGTGTTCCCCTCCTACGCAAAAAGTGAAATTAGGCATTTTCTCGTCGTAGTCGTGCAGTAACGACAAAGAAATGTACAAAAAAGCGTGATGCACGTGCAAAGTAGTCGTTATGCCAATCTAAACCTATTGCTTTTTTGCCGTTATCGATGACTTCACCGTCGTCGTTTCTTAAAAGCTCACCTTTGTCAAATGTCAGGGGCGTAGTGTCCTGCGTCCGTATACTCACTTGCGCCCGTGCGTATATGAACAGCTAAAATATGGAATAAATATATTTTTTCCTGAAAAAGCATTTTCTATCATTAAATCGGGATGACTGATACATTTTTCGCACTATATTGGTGTCTTTTATGTTAGTATTTCCTTTATAGTTTTATTATCCCAAAATTCTGGTGACGTCACTGGCTTTTTTTCCCGTAAACATTGTACCTTACCAACAACACTAGAGATCGGTAAAATAAACAACTAACTACTGTGTTTTCCTGCGTATTAATTTACTGAAAATCTCATGCGGAAAACACTAAAAATTGCATTTCGGAGACAATAAATTTAAAAAGTTTGAGGAGGGAGCATGCCCCCAGACCTGCCTACGTTGGGCCGGCTTCGACGCTGAATATTTTCTCTCCCTCGTGCGTACACCTACAAAATCTCAAGCTCCGCCCCTGAATGTTACCCAACAAATTCACGTAAGGTTTTCTATACGAGCTTACCGTGGTTTGTGCGGACTGTTCGTTGTCGCCGGTTGCCGTCACAGCAGTCATTATGGCCAGCAGTAACATTAATAAACTTAGCATGATGATCAGTTCGACCAGCTCACGTGACCAGATCTGTCAAAAGCTCCTCAGCCGCCTGTGGAATAGAGGATGATCGATACTCTTTAGCCTGGTACTTTTAGGCACTACGCCCTCCACCCCACCTCCCCAAACGTTGTTTTTGGAGGTGGGGTGAGAAATAAGTCGTTGTTGCTTAGTGTTCATCGCAATCACCCAGCAGTTTTGTGGTCAGAAAATATTTACTCAACTTGAGCAAAGTTTTAACCCTAGGTGAAAAAAGTTAGTGCACATGCGTAGTAAGAAGCCCGGAGAGTGTTAAAAAGAATTTTAAATCAGCTTAAGTACTTACATTATTTGAACACGCATTCAAATTTCAGTTTTTAGGGAGCAAAAACAGTGCAATTAATCTGGAGAAAAAACTTTGATCACTAAAATTCGCTACTTTGATTGTTATTAACACATGCAAGTAATCTTTGTTACATACAATAGCAAGTATTTGCATTGCAGTAACACGCACAGAATGAAAGTAAAAATCTCTAGAAAAGTGTAGATATGAGGTTTTGTATGGGTATTTCTGACGAAATTGAAGTCGCGACGATGACCATTGATGAAGCGACCATCTTAGAGATTAAAGCGACGATCGCATTTCCTTTGCAATTAAGTATGAAAACATTTGTTGTGCAATGACGGCAGCGATTCGTGCGCTGCACGTTCAGAGATTTATTTATTCGCTTATTTTCTCGTTTCCCTCGTCGCTGTGGTAACACTGAGCTCGCTAGTAGCGTTACATCAGCAAAGCATGCAATTCTTGATATGCGATCATTTTGCTAGAAAAACCAACGATTTGCTGGAAAACGCGCGACGAAACCGATGTCCGTGGGTACTCACACAGAAGCTTAGTTATCTAAATTATTTTTGCTCTTCCCCTGAACTTTCTTGAGCGAATGGCTACCCAGTAAGAAATAGTTTCCTGATGTTAAACTAGGAAGCCATTGACTAAAACTAAGTCCCTCCTTGGTTAAGATTAAGTAAATGTACCTTGGCAGTCTTGATCCTGTGTTCAGCGCATGTAGCTGTACCTAAACTAAAAGCAGAAGTAAAACCAGCTGTTTCCACAGCCGCACAGTGTTGCTTTGTTCTTTAAGGGTATCACGTCACACTATTTCTCCATTATGAATGGTCAACTTCCCACCAACAGAACAGATGACGTGTTTCCTTAAAGATCAACCCCTGTTGTCATGGTGATTCAAGTACTAACACGAGAGGCAACGTGACTGTCTGCTGGTCTCTGCATATCGCGCTATATTCATGATACCACTATCTGAGTTTACTCGATCCCTTAGATTAACATGAATCACTAGAATGCTACAATTCATAGTTTTCCTCTCCTCAATTAAAATGGAGATATCCCAGGACAGCCCTTTATTTCCAAGAAAAAAACTTAACGTCAGAGAGTCTTGAAGTAAAATGACATATCTGTAATAAGAGGGCGGCTAATATAAACACAATGATGTACCAGCGTAAACAGAGGCCGAATGGAACTAGCATTTCTATGACAGGCTTAGGCCGGTTCAGGAATTTGGGTCCCCGTTGCTTAGGTAAATTTTGTTTTACCTAAATCACAGAAGGAGCTGAAAGAGGAACCACACTAAAAAGAAGACAAGCCTTACGAAGGTGTTATAAGCCGGATTAATCCTGACACGTTCATGTTTAGCGGCAAATTTTCCTCTTTAATGTATACGAGTTTTCTTGAATGCCTCGTATGTAATACAATAAAACAATGGGACGGGGCTACTCTTTCTTTGCTGTTTTATTTTTCGTGACTAGCGGTTTCGTGCCGGCTTGGTTAAAAAATATACATCATCGGACTTTTCAGTTCTAAAACGCCTTTATCTTAGTTGCCATTGTATTGGTAATCACATAAATAAATTTGTCAGAGTGAAGTAAATACTTCAAACGTTTATTTGTTAGACACAGGAAAAGAAATGCGCCAGTGTTGTTGTTAGACACAGGCAAATTAATGCCCCAGTGTATTTGGTAAACACGGGCAAATTAATACCCCAGTGTATTTGTTAAACACAGGCAAATTAATGCTCCAGTGTTGTTGTTAGACACAGGCAAATTAATGCCCCAGTGTATTTGTAAGACACAGGCAAATTAATGCCCCAGTGTATTTGCTAAACATAGGCAAATTAAGGCCCCAGTGTATTTTATTAAACGCAGGCAAATTAATGCCCCAGTGTATTTATTAGACACAGGCAAATTAATGCCCCAGTGTATTTGTAAGACACAGGCAATTAATGCCCCAGTCATGTATTTGTTAGACCCAGCCAAATAACGATCAATTCTTCGCTTGAAAAATCACTCAGCATGCCTATATATCTAATGCTCAGGTTTACAGATATTTCCTGAGGAAAGATCCAGATTTTTTGTAGGCCGGCTTATATTTACATGTATCAGGTTTATAACACACAAAGCTTAACATTTCTACGAGTAAAATGATTGTCCTGTTCGAAGCCCCTCGGCTTTATTGATAGTAACGCCATAATGTTTAACAGTTTCATTAGCGACTGAGCTGGTCCTCATAACCACTTCTATGAGATTCAGCGAACATTAAGATCAAGTTCGATTAGCATCCTTACAAAGCCAAGTCTTCGACATAACAGTCCGCTCGCATTTATAGCTAAAACGTTTTCTTTATGTGCAGAATGTAATTACTCACCTTGCGGCCGTGATAGCAATTATTTACCTGTTTCAGTGAAGAACACAAGATAGCCAGCAGGTGCACAAGCGAAAATTAAAGGAGAAAAAATTCGTCTTGAGTGCCATTGCATTTGAGCGCGCAGATTACTTTATTTTTCCCGCTAATATTTCCGAATATGGTATTGCTGTAATAAATTAACCGCAATAAGTAACGCAGCATCTTGCTAGTGTTCTTTGTTCTATTGCTTTTTGTAAAGTCACCGTCAGGAGATCCAAATGTTCTCTGATTCTGTCTGAACTGTTCCAAACGGAGAAATGATTTTTAGAGAGAATTTTTGCGTTCGAGGTATGAGAACGCAACCCCTAATTTGCGTTGGGTGTTCTGTGCATTATTGGGTGACCTCTGCAATTAATAAGGGAGGTTTTTTTGAGTTTGCATTTTCGTTCGTCGTCGTCGACACACATTTGCCTCGCTTTGAGGCGCTTGCCTAAGTTTTGCCTCACTTTGACGCGCTAACTCATGTGGTGATTCTTGTGTCCTCGGCGTTCATCTTTCAAAGGTTCGCTAAGGTCTGATATTCTTCGTAAAGCGTTCATCTTTTAAAAAGTTTGCTGACTCTTCGTAAAGTGTACATCGATCTATGATTGCTGAATCGTCCAAAGCGTTCATCTTTCAGGAGTTTGCTGTTAAATTTTACTTTGGATTAAGCCTTCATATTTTTCAGCATGGTTCGTTACTGTCTTAGGAAAATGTCTGCGACTACTGGTGCATGCATCAAACCGGGTTTAGTTCGGCGGCCGTCATGCCACAAATTAAATTTACCGAGTTGTGTAGCTCGGTGACCGTTTTGTCACAAAGTAAATTTACGAGAAGAAATGTTTTTGAAGAAAGAAAAAGAATCCCGGGTTAAGCACTAATCGGCCTTTGAGCAACTGCGCCCTGTAACTCGCGCCAGTAAAACAAAATGTTCCATTTACACGTCCGACGCTGGCCAATGTCTCCTCCGATTAAAAGCACTTGACACCGGGCCATACGATATCTTTTTAAAACGTTCTTAAAATGATACACAGTTTAAATAGAGGTTTCGCTGTATTTTTTTTTTTAATTTAAATTTTTTATTTTTACAAACATAATGCTGACTTACTTACATAGTACTTACTTAGTTACATAAAGTTTTAATATTTTAACTTACAAGATAATGTTTACAAAACAGGAGCCGATGAGTTGGAGCCTGTTGCAAAATAATGAAAAAAGAATTCTAATACAAATAATTACTAACTTACTATCTATTAACGAAGAGTAAATACGCTAAGACGACAAAAAATAAATAAATAAATAAATAAATAACAAACAAACAAAACAAAAAAGCCAAAAAACAAGGAAAATTAGCCAGAATCAAGAAAATTATTTTTACAGCTTGACTTGCACCTTAGCTTTGCTAGTTTCAATTTGTATTTTATTTTTAAGGATAGACAAAAAAGCATCGAAAAAATGATCTTCCTCATTTTTAGACGCGGTGTAAATATAGTATTTTGCAATTATCAAGCAGAGGTTTAAACCAAGACACTGAGGCACGGTGTCTGTAATGCCATAAAGTGTTTGTGCTTCAGAAAGCGAGATCTCAATGTTGTTTTTTTCGCGCCACCAAACTGCAAAATGTGTCCAAAACAGCTGAGCATTGGGGCAAGTCACAAATAGGTGAGTGATTGTTTGCTTTTCAGCGCATAAATGACAGCGGTCATGTTATTTAATTCCGAATTTATATAATGTAGCGTTGGTGGGTAAGATGTGGTGTAAGATCTTGAACTGAAACATTGAGAGTTGTATGTCTTTCGTAGCACTGAAAGGCATCTTGTAAATTTGAGAAATTTGCTGTTCATTTAAACTAGCTTTTCTGAGTCTTTTTTTGGCGGTGGCAGGAACAAATTTCCTTTCAACAAAAAAGTTGGTAGCAAGTTTAGAAGAAAGCTTGTCAACGGGAATTCTATCCATACTTATGGATTTATTCGAAGGCGGTTGTAATTTACCTTTCATTATTTTAATCCAGTTAGGAGGAATTGCTTTGCATAAACCGTAGTAGGTAAGAAAATTAGTTTTAAGACCAAAATAAGGGCAGAAGTCTTGGTGAGATAGAAAGGTATTGCCGTTGAAGAGATCTCCAATTTTTTCAACACCCGCTGCATGCCATGCTTTATAGTATACTGAATAATCGTTGATCCTAATAAAGCGGTTGTTCCATAAGTTTTCATTCAGTATTTCTTCTTTTGAGGAAGGAGTGAACGAATTTATAGATTGCCACTCCAACAAGGCTTTCTCGTAAAGGATCAATGGAATGTGTATGTTAAGATGTTTAAGTTCAAAGTTACATTTAAGGAGAAAGAGACCACCAACTCGCTCTAGCAGGGAAACAGGAATGTGAGTCCAACTCACGGTGGGATGACAGCTGTCTAGTCTTCTGATCCAAGTTGCTTTGAGAGCATTGTTGATTATGTCAAAATCAGGCAATGAGAGACCACGTTTTTCTTTAGGGCCAATCAGGGTAGTTTGTTTTATTTTTGGTTTTTTCTTTTGCCAGACGAATTGAGTAATAGCTTTATTAACTTTTTGAATAAATGTGGGGGTGACAGTGAGGACAGCAGTGTTATAAATAAGTTTGGAGAGGGCTAATGCTTTTAAAATGACAATTCGACCATGTAAAGTTAAGTTCCTAGGGTACCACAATTTTACAAGGAAGCCATCGAGGACAGTTTCTGTTCAAAGTTCCTTTTGAAAGCAGCTTCGTCATCATAAGAGAAGTGAATACCAAGTGCAAATACAGGATCTTTTGGCCATGCAATATCAAGAGGTTCTTCCGGGTTGTTTTTGTTCGCGCCTAGCCACAAGCCCTCTGTCTTGCTTCTGTTTACTTCAAGACCAGAGCATTTTTGAAAAGCATGGAGCAGATGGAAGAGGTTTTGGGCAGATCTTATATCAGAAACAAAAACAGTGGTAAGCTAGTGGTATCATCTGCGTATTGTGAAATTTTGAATTCCTTTCCATATATGTTGATTCCTTGAATATTTGCATTAGACCTTATTGCATTAGCAAGAATTTCAGGGCACAGCACAAATAGGGAGCCGGAAAGTGGGCGCCCTTGGCGAACACCTCTTTGTAGTTTAAAGAAGACAGAGGCGTAACCATTATTTACTACACAGCTAGAACAGTCAGTGTAAAAGGTTCGGATCCACTGTAGTAACTGAGGGCCGAAATTTAATGCCTCCAAGGTCTTAAAAAGGAAGTTCCAGTCGACGGTGTCAAAAGCTTTTTTAAAGTCCACAAAAATCGCCATGCTAGGAATGTTTTCTAGCTCAGTTATCTTCATGATATCGTTAATGAGTCTAATGTTCTGTCCTATATAGCGGCCCTTGACATAGCCAGTTTGGTCGTCGTTTATTAATTTGGGGAGGACTTTAGCGATTCTACGGGCTATAGATTTGGTTGCTATTTTATAATCGACGTTAAGTAACGTTAGCGGTCTCTCTTCGGTACGACCTTTATTATACCTTGTCTTTGTGTTATGTTGAGTTGTTCTACTTTATGAGCATAGTTAAAGCTTCGGACCATCTCATCACCAAGTAGATGCCAGAAGTGCAAATAGAACTCAACTGAGAGACCGTCGCTGCCCGGACATTTGTTTTTAGCACACTGTTTAAGAACGTTGAAACACTCGGTTTTCGACAAAGGCTGTTGAAGTTCATTTAGCTCGTTTTCGTCGAGTTTGACGAGGTTAGGGTCTCCGACGAGATTGAAGGCTTAACCCGGCGTTTTAAACTTCATAACATTTGGAGAAATCAACATACCAACAAAACACAATTTACATGGCGTAACAATTCCTTGAAAGTGCAATGCCGCTTAGATTATTGGCTTGTGTCGAAAGAATTGTTGATGTCTGTCATTGATACTAACATCACCAACCCCACAATATCTGATCATAGCGCTATCACTTTCACTCTTCAATCGAAAGAATACGCTAAACGTGGACCTGGTTTTTGGAAAATTAATAAGGTTTCGCTGTATGCCATAATCATATTTATCTACATTGCAACCACCCTTCCGCCTCAACAAACATATCGAACGCACTCTCCTAAGCTCCGATTACTCCTAGTTTTAAAATTGGAAATAGCAGACGCAACATCAAATTGCTTGTGACCGGATATGTAATCAACTATCTTACCGCAGATTGCCATATGCCTAACCGCAAGGAAGGCAAATGGCCGCGGGATTTTAACGCCTTGGGCAAATGCCTGCTGTGAGTTCCTGAACCGGCCTAAGCCTCTCGGCGGCGGCGGGCTGAGAAATAATACACTAAGAAGCTAAATGAGCCGTCATTAAGTAGAAAAGCTTACAATTCCCCCCCAAATGACTTTCTCTTTGCCTCCCATGGACTCTAATAGTTGAAAGCGCTGGGGGAGGGGCCTCTCTCGAACCCTAATGTGAAGTAAAATACCAATCTACCAATCTGGGCGTGTATCAAGGTTTTATTTTAAAACTCACAAAACCGTGAACGCCACAAATACTAATACGGGAATGTTACTTTGTCCATAAAATTCGCTTAGGTTTAAAAAGTGAACTAAAGGCTAAAACATATATCTTTAAAAAAAGAAAAATCCGAACGTTTTCGACGCTAAAGGTCACCATCAGGGTAAGAAAATACCGTCCACTAATTGCATATTTCATATCCTCGGGTAATTCCCGATGTGAAAAGTTTCGCAACGTAGAAGTTAATTTGCCTGTTCAAGCTAGACATCAATTATGGAATCATTAGGCCTTCTGCGCAGATGGCCGAAAGATTTGGCCGTGCAGAATATGCGCTGACTAAAAGAATGCAAAGTTTTCTCGTGGAGGTGACGGGCAGGCTTAGTGCATTCCGTATTGGAAAACAATGTTTGCCGTAAATCTGAATAATCAATGTTTAAGGTTGTGTTCTTGAAGATTAGCTCTCAGAATACTCTTCACTTCAACTGTTGAATCACACGAACCCGCTCAGCCTTTGTTCTCATGCGTGGCGTTCATGATCCTGTTCAGCGCCTCAACAATACTTTGATAAAGAGAAATTTTTCAAGAATGATCTCAGAAGAACTTATGCTGGCATGGTAGACACCTTGGATGAGGCTGTAGATGATATCACCGAGGCTTTCAGGACAGCAGGGTTCATGTTGAGGCCAGTTGATTGTCAAGTTCAAGGCATTACACTGATTACATAATTAAAAGGTTCTTTAAACTGCGATAGGGGTTTCCATGATAGTTGGTGGAGTTGCCCTGCAATTGGATCATAACTTGGTTCAACTAAATGTCATTTAAATGATGATGGGTAAGAAAGGGGGTGGGAATCCGGGAAAATATGGGGAGAGGGATTTGTACCGGAGGCGGGAGAGAAAACAACCCAGGATCAAAGTTTTTTAAGGGCAGGGAGCGGGAGAAATAGAGGGAAACTACGCAACAATGCTCGATATTTTTCAATCTAAGAAGTGCTAAAGACCGGAAGCCAAGAAAAAAGGGGCCGAGAAACCGAGATGCATGACCCGGTGCAAGGTAAGGGAGCCAGGAGGTATGGGAGCCGAGGTTGGGAGGTATGGGAGAAACGGGAGGTTGGGAGCCGGAGCTGGGGGGTGCAGTGGAGGAACGGGAGGTATAGGAGCCGAGGCCCTAGTTCCTCCTCACCGGCCTTGATTGTCTTAAATAATTTGTTAAAATACTTGCAGTCAAAAGCAAAATTATGCATAATTATTTTTTTGAGGCACTTAAGACCTTGCGTGGATTTCATATTTTCCAAAGGCTTTGTGCCGAAAAGTAGGTTCAAACAGCAGAATGACTTTGCCATATTTTTTCAACCAAAGAGAATGTTACGTTTTACAGGTTATGGGATGACACACCTGTTATATTCAGTAATGATGAAGGTCAGGAGATTTCAAGTGGCTCCTCCCTGCCACAAAATTTACCGTGTGGGAGAGAGGGACCCGAGGGGCTGCATTTGTCCATGGAAAATTACTGCAACAAAAAGGCGTGAAAAATAGAAAATTGTTGCACGTGATGGACTGGTATCCAACGTTAATCAATCTAGCAGGTGAGAATTAAGTCCATAGTGACCTCGCTAGTAGTTGATATAGGAGTAGGCTCATTTATATTTTTTCACACTAGAGAAAAGCAATGCAGCGAATTCAACGTTTCTTAGACTACGAGCAGTCTCTCTTTTTCTCTAAGTCCGTCGAGCAAAACGCTCGAGACTCAAAAACGACCACGCGAATGCCTGAAGGCGCTAGACGGGAGAGGCGTCTTTTCTCTTCTCGAATTGCCGCCCTCGTTTTTCGCATCTCGCAGCTTCGCCGCTCGACGCTCGCCCGCGGGCACTCCTCTCACTAAATCTAAAGGAAAATTAAAGAGAGACTTCTCGCCGTCTAATCGTTTCTCCTTCCACACAAGTCTTTACAAATTCATCCCTGTGTGAGCCATCTCTTACCACGTTCCTCCATGTATGGGAGCAAACGATTCCGGAGAAAATATGCAAATGTGGGCTTGTTAACTCGCATAATTAACTAACTAACGGTGCGTGAAACTACAAGACTTCAATAGTTTTTCACATGCTCGAGATACAAAGGAGAAAACAGTTTTGTAATAGTCAGTCAAAATTGAAATAAAGAGTCTTTAGCTCCACTTTCTGTATGTGTGTATGTTTTGTTTATAGATACGATTTTCAGCGCTAAATAGAAGAAATTATAAGCCGTTTCTCGCGCTGCTAGGAGATCGTTCCTCTTATTCCTTTTTTTATATACAGTATATAGACGTTCCGGCAAACTGAACTAAAGTTACTTACCGGGCAAGTCTAGGCAAGCCTATTGTTCCGATTCTTTAAGAGTGACATATGGAGGGAGGCACTTATTAGTATGGAGGAACGCATTTTTACCCAGCTAGCTAGACACTGACTAGGCACATAATTAATAGGCAGGAAGGCACTAAATTAGTATGCAGGAAGACACTTATGCATATTAATAAAAGGGAGTCCGGTTGTTCATCCCTCTACCACTACTATTAATTTGTTATTTTGTCCAGCTCTTCTCAGTTCCGATAACATGACAGGAATCAGAGCAAAAAAGAAATAGCAAGCTACAGAAGCAATTTTTTCTTGCGCGGAAATAAATCTTTTATAACGGCGGACATTGGACTAGGGCGAAATACCGGGCAACTACTTACTTTACATTGAGGCTAGTCAAAGGTGATGTAGGTTCAGTATTTGTATCGCAAGCTGCAAAATACAATGTTTGCATGAGTTGTACTTCCGATCCAAAACTAACCCTGCAGTGAGATGTTCAAGTCTTTGATGATCAATCGAAGTTCCAGGAAATCGTCGGGTTCAAATTCTCCGACCGCGCATACAATTAGCTGTCGTTAGCTATCACAAGAGTAAACAAAACAATTGAAAATATTCCCCTACTAAACGTATGAGAATTGCCTCAAACTTCGAAAGCAACCTAAGTTAATTCGCTGTTTTCAGTCTCTTGGGGAGAATAACTGAGGTTTGATTAGTTTCAGGTCGGGTACAAACCTCTATATTATCATATTATTATATGAATTACTTTGAATGAGAAATAATTAAGTAAGCTCAAACGGCAAACGCTTCTGTTTAGTTATACACTTTAATAAATGCCTTAATCATATGTTAATAGATCGTGCTGAAATCCCGGACTTGTGAGTTCTCGTTTTTAACAATCTGGAGCACTGCTGTCTAAAACTATTGTAAAAATTATCAACAGACTACCCAACCACGAAGGAGTCGAAATCACTCACTCCCCTCATACATTTTTCTTCTTTGTCGCCTCCCACTTTGGACTTTTACTTTTAAGCTTAAAGGTCCTTATCTATCTCTACTTTCTGTAGTATAAGAACTCATTATAACTCATGAATCTCATGAGTCACTTTAATCTAAAGGCCCTCTTAAGCTTGAGCTTTAGGAACCTCTTCAACAAACATACGGGAAACTGAGTTGAATCCTGTGTAGCCATCAGCATTTCCATATGAGGCGCAGTTGCCGATCCAGAATCCCACACGCACCTTTCCTTTGTGGATATTATTACAGTGCCCCTCAATATGGCGGACACGATGTAGATTTTTATTACCGCCTGTCTCCATGAACACAATTCCGTCAATGGGCAGAGGAGAAGAACACTCAGCACCATTGAAAGTAAAGTACCAACGTTTGCAGCAGCTATTGCAGTGGTAAATTCTCAATGCACCCGTCCAGTAAACATGAAGGGCAGTATCAGAAAAGTTTTTGGTGAAAACACAGTCCTGCAAAAAATACAAAAAATTAGACAGAAAATCTAATAATGAAGAAGCCAGGCAACAGATGCTCCATGACATCTAATACCTAGATCTAGTTTACATCTAATAGCAACTGCCTACATGGCCTAGTGCGCAATATTGGTAGCGGTCGTTGTGGATAGACAAATAAATCAGTTGATAAATGTAGAGGCAGGTTGAATTTATCCTTTTGTGGAAAAAGGGACTAATATAATATCTACTAGCGCTGTAGTCAGCCTTGCTTTATGCATTTCTTAATTTGCTCTACAAGATTTTGCTGGCTAGGCATAGATCCACCATCATCAAGCACATTTAGGTTTTAAAGTGCGGACCCCCGTCACCGCAACCCGTAGATAAGGTGACTCCCGTTAATTATCCTCCCCTCCCCACTGCCTCCCCTATCTCTCATCCAGCCTTAGAGACTGTTTTCATCTAGATCTTTGACATTACAGATGTCACGCGTATTGGTTGCTGGAAGTCGTATGCGCCGACCATTTCGAAACCTTAACTTTCCCCTGCAAACCCCGGGCATTTGAACATAACTTGTGCCAGGGGATGGAGAATTTGAACTGCAAGCCTCAAGGTTAACTGTTTTTAAGGTCCGGTTTCTGACAACGTAGTTCGATAGATACGATCTTTTCCATAATTCGATAGTTTAAAGTTTAAGATACATCTTTTGTAAACAAATGGCTCGATCGACAAGGACTTCAATAGTTACGTGTATGCATTTTTGTTACATGACCCTAATTTCCCTCCCTTTTTAAATGTAAAGTATATTATCACTGGAAGATATAAGCCCGACTTACTTTTGAGCGTCCGAAACATTTGCTATACATTAATCCGCACACCATATAATGTGCAATATTTCTTCTTTGGGAGAGGCATTTGCAATTGACTACTCCCTTTCCCTCTCTTCCTGCATATCTTTCGCGCTCTATTACTTCGCCCTGCACTCCACTATCTGAACGACTGGACTGAACAGGCTATTTGCTGTATGAATAATAGCACAATTAACTGCACACAAAGAGACCAACTGCTCTTTGGCCAGACACTGGTTTTTTAACGTGTAAGCCCAAAAACCTCCTTGGTTTGCAAAGCCAGTCCGCAGCAGTTGTTGAACAGCTATATATATACGGTTGAACTACTAAGTGGCCCTCTTCGGACAATGAACAAGCGGCCACGTAATAAAGTTTCCAAAGTGATTTACAGACAATTTGGCTAGGCTAAGTAAAAAATCTGCTTGAACTTTAAATAGTTTATTCTGCCTGTCGGCGTGCTCGTGAAAATTGCTTCAGTTTGCTAATTTTAGTCAGACAGCTAAATTCTGATTGTCGCCGTAGTTTTAGTAACTGCATCATATTTTACGGTGAGGAGTAGTTAACCCTACGCCTCACCCCCAAAGAGGGCGCGCCACAAACTGGAGAAAGAGAACCGGGCAGACCAAAGTACGACCTGAAGAAGAACTTTAAAGAAGGAATTGGCGGAGAAGAGGAATTAGGCCATAACAGCGTTAGTAATCCCCACGTAAGTAAGTAGTTAGATTGTGCTGGATCCCAGGGAAAAAATTTCAGGTGTTCGGGCTATTGGAATTTTGCAAATATGGCAGGGAACAAGGACATAGCTCTCATTGAGGCATAGTGAAACTGTATCTTGTTGCATACCATGGGTGACAGGCGTTCGTAAGGGAAGGGAAAGAGCATTTGGGCGCGAGACCGCGCGTAAGCGACTTTCGGGCTTGTCGCGCGCCCGGAATCTACTTCCTCCCCCCCTCCCCCCTCTCAAACGTTCAAACGTCTGCCACACAGGCTATTCATCGCACTTTGTTCAATACCGCTCAGATTAGTTGAAACGGTATTTTTTATTCCTATTTTTATCTTACTTTGTAATTACTATTTTCATTTTCACGGGTTTTTTTTTCCTCAGGTTTTGTTAATTACCAATAGTGAATACCAATGACAATGCTAAAAAAAGTACTGCCTTATGCCCTCGAAATTCGTCTAACAGAACTCATACAAGCCTACATGTGTACCTAGGCCTCTATATAGAGGAAGTCGTAATATAAGAGAGCACGCAGAAGCCAGAGATGTCCTTTGGTATCTGCACTGGGCAAACAAAAGGCCTTTCGGACAATGGCTGCTGCATGCTCTATATTGTTTGTAAATTTGATAAGTGTATGCTGATCAATCGCAAATGCACAGCTCACCTTGATCAGACCACTATCCTTTCCATCATTCAAGTTTTTCCAGGCACATTCTTTCCAGTTCTTAAACGGCATCGGGCCAAGTTCCCATATTTGACCGGGAGGACCCTGGGCTCCAGTTTCTCCTTTAGCCCCTTCCTCTCCCTTTACACCAGCAGGTCCCTTATCACCAGGAGGTCCCTGAGGTCCAGTTTTCCCCTGCAATCCTTGATCACCTTTAGCCCCATCACGGCCATCACGTCCGTCACGTCCGTCGCGGCCTGGTGCCCCAGGAGTACCATGCTTGCCGTGCATGCCAGGAATGCCACAACCACCATAACAAAACGATGGAGATTGCTAGTTTCAAACAAGAAAATATTAAACATTAATAAAAATATATGTTATCCTTCGACTGATTGATGCTGATTGTATTCAGGTTTAGTTAGCAAAAAGCTGAAAGGCAGAAAGGTCGGTATGTGTACTTTTAGCTATAGCTTACCTTATCTCAAAAAAATGCTTGTCCAACGAGCTAATTTTCCACTGAAACTTTGAATTTCCTAAGGCCTCAAATACAGTAAAATTGGGATTTTCATTTTCATGTGTTCGCTTTTCCTGCCTGCTTCTTAAATAGGTGTTATCTTCACCTCTCATAGATATAGCTTTATTAGGGAGCTTAAGCAACAACGACAGCGACAGCTACGAAAACGTCGCTTAACGAAGTGAAGTCGCGATGTGTCAAACTTTATCGCTCTTATTTCATCTCGTTTATTTCATTTCATTTCGTTCTCGTTGACGTCGCCGTCGTCGTTGCTCACTGTGTCAAATAAAAAATGTATATAAAGTTTTCTATACGAGCTTACCGTGGTTTGTGCAGACCGTTTGTTGCCGCCAGTTGTCGTCATAGTAGTCATTATGGCCAGCAGTAACATTAATAAACTTAGCATGATTCTCAGCTAGACCTGCTCACGCCACCAGATCTGTCAAAAGCTCCTCAGCTACCTGTGGAATAGAGGATGACACTCTTTAGCCTTGTACTTTTAGGCACTACGCCCCCCGCCCCGCCTCCGCAAACATAAGTCGTTGTTGCTTGGTGGTCATCGCAATCACACATCAACTTTGTGGTCCGAAAGTATTTACTTAACTTGAACAAAACAAAGTTGAAATAATAAGATTAACTTTTAACCCTTGATGACTAATTCTTCAATAGGGATATTGCTGTGCACATGCGTAATACGAAGCCCGGGGGAGTGTTAAAAAGAATTTTAAATCAGCTTAAGTACTTACATTATTTGAACACGCAAGCCAAATTTCAGTTTTTAGGGAGCAGAAACAGTGCACGTAAAATGGTATCACTCAATGTGTCATGATAATGTGCAAGTGTTCGTCGTAAAACTTTGATTACTAAAATGCTAGTAATCGTTGCTACATACAATAGCAAGTATTTGCATTGCAGTAACACGCACAGACTGAAAGTAAAAATCTCTAGAAAACTGTAGATGTGAGCCTCTGTATGGGTATTTCCGACGAAATCGAAGTCGCGACGATCACCATTGATGAAGCAACCATCTTAGAGACTAAAGCGACGATCGCATTGCCATTTTAATTTAGTTTCACAACTTCGGTTGTGCAATAACGGCAACGTGCAAGAAGTGTGCTGCACGTTTCCGCTTATTTTCTTTGTGGTTGCACAGGCGGAGCTCGCTAGTAGCGTTACCACGCAAACCATGCAATTCTTGATATGCGACGATTTCGCCTGAAAAACCAACGATTTGCTGGAAAGCGCGCGACGAAATTGACGTCTGTGGGTACCCACACAGAAGCTCAGACGTATGCATTATTTTTTTTGCTCTTTGCCTGAACTTTCTTGAGCAGCAAGCTATAGCTTCCTGATGGTAAACAACGAGACCATTAACTAAAACGAAGTCCCTCCTTGGTTTAGATTAAGTAAATATACCTTGGCAATCTAGCTCCTGTGTTCAGCGCACGTAGCTGCACCCAGCCAGACTAAAAGCAAAAGTAAAAGTTATTTCCACAGGTGGAGTGTTGCTTTGTTCTTAAAGGATATCACGTCACAGCATTTCTCCAATATGAATGGTCAGAATCCCATCAACAGAACAGATGACGTCTTTCCTTAAAGATCACCCCGTGTTGTCATGGTGATTCAAGTACCAACAAGAGAGGCTACGTGACTCTGCGCTTGTCTCTGCATATCCCGCCATTTTCACGATAGCGCTGAGTTTATTCGACTCCTTAGATCAGCCGACATGAATCACTAGAATGCTAGAATTCAGCTATTTCCTCTCCTCAATTAGAATGTAGTTATCCCAGGACAGCCCTTTATTTTGCAAGCAAAAACGTAATGTAAGAGGGTCTTGCAGTAAAATGACATATCTGTAAGAGAGCTGCTAATAAAAACACAGTAAGGATGTGCAAGAGTAAACAGAGACCAAATGGAATTAACCTTTGTAATAAAATATAGCTCACTAAGAAGCTAAATGAGCTGTCATAAAGTCGAAAAGCTTACAAATCCGGAAAATGACTTTCCCTTTGCCTCCAATGGACTCCAATAGTTGAAAGCGTAGGGGGAGGGGGAGGGGGAGGGGGAGGGGGAGGGGCCGTGCTCGACAGAAAATTGGAAATGAGCCCTAACGTGACGCACAACACCAATCTTGGCGTGGATCAAGGTTTTATTTTCAAACTCACAAAACCGTGAACGCCAGAAATATTACTTGAATGTTATTTTGTCCATAAAAAGTAGCAATTTACAAGGCTAAAAAATATGTATTTAAAAAAGAAAAATCCGAACGTATTCGACACTACAGGGCATCATCAGGTTAAGAAAATACCGTCCACTAAATGCATATTTCATATCCTCAGATAATTCTCGATGGGAAAATATTTCGCAACGTAGGAGGTAATTTGTCTGTTTAAGCTAGGCTTCGATTATGGAATCATTAGGCCGTTAAAGATTCTGAGCTGATGGCGAAAGGGTGACACCAAGTACTATGAAAAGTATTCCCCCTAGTGGCCCTCTGAAAACAAAATTCATGATAATAAATTACAACAATCATGATAAAAAGCCTATTTTCAACTAGTAATCATAATTATAAAAAATCTTCCCTAGTAACCCTCTAAAAACAAAATTGATGATAATAATATTACAACAATCATGATAAAAAGCCAATTTACAAATAGTAATTATAATAAAAGATCGTAAAAATTCTAGAGATTTAAAAAATTGAGAGATGTTAAAAACGGAAGTGAATACATTGGTAAAAAAGGGAGTCCAATCTACAATGATATAAAAAAGCACGGATTTTTAAAAATCAGAATAACGTTTTAACTTTAAAATTGTCCACCGTATAGTTTGAGGCGACGTTATTAGTCAGTGTTGTCTTCATTAAGCTAAAGGAGGTGGTTGGTTCTAAGTTAAGAGCATTTAGGTCTTTAATAGTGGAACAAAAGAATGTTCTCCTCATTGCTTCGGTTCTGGGTTTCGGTAGGCGGTATAGTTTTTTTTTTCTGATAGCATACTTGTGTTCAAACCGAAGTGAGTCCAAGATTGTAATTAAGTATCCCGGGGCTCTTCCATCAAGAACTTTCTTTAAAAGGCCGAGTTTATTGAGCTTGAATATTTGATCAACCGGTAGCCACTTAAGCTTTTGGAAATTATCATAAGATCATGCATCCCGAGGACTATCCAAAATTAATCGAGCACAGCGTTTTTGAAGTTTAAACAGTTCGTCTAAGTTGTTTTGGCTACAGTTGCTGCAAACAGTACAGCAATAAGTAAAGAGCGGTTTGATACTTGCATTGTAAAGAAGAAATCGATATTTGGTTGGTATATATTTCCGAGCTCTTGCTAAAATTGCAATTCTTTGAAGTAATGTTCGGCGCAGTGTGTCAATGTGTTCGTTCCAGGTGAGATGACTATCAATATATACTCCTAAGACACGTTCTGACTCAATCTTAGTGAGTTGCATGCTGTCAACTTTAAGGTCAAGAGATTGTTTTGCTGAATTTGCAATTTTTTGTCTGGTCGAGATTATACTGTACTCTGTCTTTGCTGGATGCTTTTCATTTTATTTTCCTTTGCCTACATCGATACTGCGTCAATGTCAGGTCCAATTTTCTCCTCGACTTCAGCTAAGGTAAGTGCAGATGCAAAAAAAGGTCGAGTCATCGGCATAAATGCCAATATTATTCTTCAGTACTAGAGGCAGATCATTTATGAAGAGTAGAAAAAGAGCAGGACCAAGAATACTCCCCTGGGGTACACCGGAGTGAATACCAAGCGGTTCAGATAGTTTACCGTCAACACATGCCGTTTGATACATTCCGCTGAGGTAACTTTGAAACCATTTGAGGAAGTTAGTGTTCAAGTCATATACCTGAAGTTTCTTTAGCAGCCGTTTAAGGTCAAAAAAGAGTGGGAAGTATTCTCGCGGAGGAGAAGGGTGTCGGAGTGTTAGGTTGTATTTTTGAAGATTAGTTCTTAGAACACTCTTCACAGCGGCATAACGGTCAGCGTCAGATGCAAAGTTTTCATTTACTTTTGCGAAGGTGAGAGTGCAAAGGTTCCAAAGGCATTTCTGTGCGAAACCGATGCTTGCGGCGGTCCGCTGAAACTTAGAAGCCGATCAGGCATTAAAAGGACTTAACCGTAAACAGAAACTGTGAAATGTTTGTATTTTTTTGGTTAGCTCGTTTAGGCAGAGTAGCTAAGTGTTGATAAGTGCACTTCCACTCTAAAGAAAGATTTTAGGATACCAATCTACATACATAACGAGGTAGCAACATCCTCGCCCACTGATTTGCAACCACCACATAGAGTTTTGACGATTAATAGATTGTGTCAAACAAAACTAGAATCCTAAGACAAGGGAGAATACCCGCATGAAGAGAGAGTTTTGCTCCACGACGGGTGTAGTATTTCGGACAGGGATCAGCCCGCGAGAATCTGTGGGAGAGAGGGAAATGCGGTAGAACCACATCACATGTATTAAGTCATTTAACTTGTTATACTGTTGTACTTTCAGTATAAAACTCTGACTGAACATGCAGTAGAATTCTACAACCCCTCGAAAAAATGATTCCTTCAACCTGGCGTTAATTTTGGAGAGTTCCCTTCCCTTTTAAATCTGTAATTTTATCCGTATGTTTGGAAGCTCTCGATAATCTGAACGAATTACCTATCTCCTAAAATTAAAAGACTCGAGAGTTGGAATGCGAATGAGCTTCCACAACTGAGAGAGGCTACAAAGTAATCATGGCACAGCTGAAGAGATGAACAAATGGGAAAAGTTACTCCTTCTAAATCCAGGCCCAATTGCGACGCAAACAATGTCCTATCTCAGAACGAAAGAACTCAAAAAACACATCTCTGGTGCCACACACGCCTGATTAACTTTTCAAAAAAAAACAACCTATAATTTTCTGAGTATTGGAATTGCTAGTTAGTCTTATAATAGAAACCAAGAATGTGTATATTAGCTTCGATTTTGGGAAGATATTTACAAGAAAGAAATAATGATGAGAAAATAACGCAGTGTCTCTGTATGGAAACATTGGCTTGTTTTAGTATGAGACATATGCAATAACTTCCCTATTAGTCAGTGCAAGAGTTAAAAATCGTTATTTCCCTATATTGTTTGATCTACGAAGATAATACCCTCCCCTAAACAAACGATAACATTTGCTTCTAACTTCGAGCAAAATGTTGGTTGGAGGGCAGTTTTGGCTAAGCAAATAGATCTCTTCTGTTTTTAGGCCGTTAAAAATTATGCTAACCCTTGACACCGATCATCAGAACTCAAATACTTTATCTTTTTAGACATAATGTGACGTATGGTCGTATTATCGGTTGGGATGTAACGTTTTCCTATCAATTTCGAAATCATGATGATTTATAAGTCTTTGCAATTTACATTAATAGTTTATTGTCAAATAATAGTGGAGCACCACGCGCGCGCGAAGCGCGCGCGCGTGGGCGCAGCCCCATAGCTAAGTAAATCTACCCATCCCAGAAAATTTGGTTATCACGTGACCGTACACCGAACGAACGACCGTCTGTCCGCACCACAGGCATACCAATGTTTACTCTCTCACTTTCAAGCTAGTTTGGGAGCCCAGGACAAAACTGATTGCACATCAATGTTGTCATCAATTGACAGCTGTCAAAACAGGGTATCCGCTGACCAGTATCACCTGACCGTAACGCGGGCTCAGGTGTCGACCCATCGAGGACGAGTATTTTTTGAAGTTATCCGCTGACAAGTTACCCGTTTTCAAATGATCGCAGGTTCACGTTTACTTTTTTTAAAAAATTCATATCAAATATGTTGTGTTTATGTCAGTATCGCCCCGTACTATTACGATTTTGATTTCAAAATGACCTCAGACGCAAAAATTCAGCCAGTTTTTTTAAAATACAGGCGGGGAAGACCTTTTCTTACCATGGTCACCTGTTGGTCACGCTCCACGTCCAATTTTTATGCTCTGATCGTGATTGGTTAAAATTTGACAGGTGAGTTCATGCGTAAAATTTATGCATCATCTTGAAAGTTGTTTACTTTGGCAGCTGAAGCTGACAGAGTTTTGAGTCAACTTGTGATGTTTTTAACTGTCTTTTTCCACTGGATGTAAAAAATGAAATACAGCTGCTATCAAGAGTATTCTCTTATTCATGGCTGGTTTGTTTATTGGGTTTTTGATTGAGAAATGCGTCGCTTGTCAAAGCCGATAATCTGATTTCGGATGGCATCGTTTTTGTTTTTCACCTTGCTGGATGCGTACGAGAATTATAAGGGCTCAAGCGATCCTTACCTTACTTGATAGCTTTCAGGAGCTGCATCCCGAAATATGGTAAGCCTGAGTAATTATCGTATTTATATCTAATTTCATGAAGTCCAGCGGCGCAGTTTATGAGGCTAGTTTATGCACGTTTGTATTAAGATTTGACTGAGACACTGATCTGACCTAGTATGAGGTTTGATATAATCTTAAGCTTACAGAACTTTAAAAAGCCTTTAGTCGATATTAATTCACCGTAAATAGAAAGAAAAAACTTTCCGAAGAATATTTAGTTATAATTTTGGCTGGAGAAAGAAAGCTTTGAGCGATTTTCTTGTCGTGAGTTCATCTTTGAAAACAGCAAACACCGGGAAACCGGCGGCTTAAAACATAAACTTTTCTTTAAGCTTACTAGTAAAGACTTGAGGATTCTTAGAGACACTTAAATACTCATTTGTTTTCGTGAATGAAAATTGTTGTCTCTGTAAATATTCTACCGAATTATATTTCTTTATTGATTGTTGGCAGTCTCAAAAGTGTAATTTTCATCGCTTTGCCGTTTGTTTTCAGCCGTTCATAAACATCGCTTGCAGGAGTACTCAAAATGCCAAGCGTATCAAACGCTTTTTAAGATTACACATTGTTATAAAACCATTAATAAAAAATAGACTCAATAAATTCTTTATCACGTTGAAGCGTAACTCTTTTAAAATTTCTTCGCAAATTTGGCGCTTGCCAAAAGTTAGAACCGGCTGGCCGTATAGGTGATTTTGGAAATTTTTTGAACCGTTTCGCTAATTAAAAGTCCACGCGTGCTTCGATGGTCCTGAATATTGAATGAATGCAATTTGTCTAGAAAAATTGTGAAATACTGCATTTTGTACGAGGTCTGTATTATAAAAACAGCGCCTCATAGTACTCTTTCTCCTCAGATGTAGTCACTAAAAGATAATAAAAGATTGGTTTGCACGCACCCAGATTTATTGGCAAGAATTTGTAAACTTTTCGAACGCAAAAAATTCGGTCTGATTTGTTTTCCAAGAATTTGTTTTCCACGCCTTATCTACTGTGATCAAGAGCCATTATGGCTCTTAAATGTGACCGAAGACTATTTTTTGGGTGTACATATAAGGCAATATCAACTCGATACAAGATTTGTTCACTCCAAAATCACTTAGCTTTTCCCTCAAAAGTCTCATGGATGTGCCCTTAAGTTAACTGATTTGTGGAATACAAAATTATTGTTTGATTTAAGTTATAAATTTATCAAATGGAGCTTCGCTTTTAGCTGTGGCTAAATCTATATATTATTCTTTAAATACGAGAACGATCTCTATACGACCCAAGATAATAGTTTTGGCCAAGAGAGGATAAAGGAGACAGAGAACTCGAGACGAATTACCTTTCTATGGAATAGGGTGAGTATGGGGAGTGCCTTCTTTGTCCCCTTTATCCTCTCTTGTTTTGGGAAAGAGCAACTGCATGAGGTTAATAAACGCAATTTAAAAAGTACTTGTGGTTTTCTTTGCTTTTTTTTATTTAACAGCAACTGTGAAATGTTATTTTTTTTCCTACGGTATTAGATCACTATATCTTTTTACACAAGTCACAGGCAAACTGAACAATTTAAGCCTTCCCTATAACAATAATGTCTTTCTCTTGTTATTCTACAGAAACTGTATATTCACCGCCTTTTGAGCAAACCCTAAATCTTTCAGTGTCATTTGTGTAAACAGAACGATCACACTGAACGTTGTGAGACGAAAACCCTCTCAGATCACTGAATGATCGTTTTTCTCTTTAGTTTTCAATGTGCAAGTGCATTCTCCTGTTCTGATAGGGTCGTTTCATTCGAGGCAGAGAAGTCGGAGTTGGAATTTTTGAAAGCTTGGTCTTATTTGGAAATCATTAACCTCAGACCCCACTCAGACCCAGCTGGCGGGTTACCAAAGTCAGGAGGGTTCAATTGGCCCCTCCGTGGTACAAAACACACCGTGTCGGAGGAAGGGGCCGGAGTGGCTGCATTTGTATGGAGGCTTCTTGCAGATGGAAAATGATGAAAATTGCTGAAACCAAAAGGCGCGAGAAACAAAGAATTTTTGCATGTGAAGGACTGCTATCCAACGTTAATTAGTCTAGTAGCAGAGGATTAAGTCCATATTGATGTCTCTAGTCAACAAAATCTAATCTATAAGCTAAGACCCTTTTTGCTGTTAGGAGGCAGTGTTGACTGAGAAAATCCAAAGACAATATGACATATGGGAAACAAATCTCTTCTGGAAAACCATCACCGCCAGACGAAGTACCTATTAATATATTATCGTGCCGCGTTCTGCAGCTTAAGACCGCACACAAATCTGAACGGCCTTAAGCCGTCACTTGAATGTAAAATTTTGGAATCAATGATTTCACCACTTTTAACCTACGACAGTGAAGTTTGGAGTGCTTTTGTAAAATCAGATTTTAAGTCCTGGGACAGTTCTGCAAGAAAACCCATTTACAACTCTGTAAACGCTCTGATTTATAAGTACACACTGGCAAGGCTTCCAGCATTGCATGTAGAGCTGAACTCGGTAAATTCCCCAAGATCAGTGATATAAATAAAAAGATTCTAAATAACTTCAGCTACTTTAAAGATAAAGATGAAGATTCTATAGTTAAACAAGCCTTAAAAAGTTCAGTTGACCCTAATTATAGCGGGGAAAATAGCTTTTACTCTAATCTCATGAAGATGGTTGACTACTATGATCTAAAGTGTGACTTTCCTTGTATAATTCATTGAATGACTCTAAAGTTAAACGGTATGTCGGTGTAATAAAAAATAGATCCTTTCTTACTGGAACCAGACCCCTCAACAATTACAAAAAATCAGTTTCAGTTTATTGTACAATCAAAAAGGACTGTAGCCCCTCGCCGTACCTAGATTTAACAAGAAAAAAAAACCCGTCAAGAAAAGCTCTTCTTAAAAAAAAAATAAGTAGCCATCAACTTAGAATTAAAACGGGTAAATACAAAAAAAATCCCTCGCAATGAAAGGATATGTTCCTTTTGTAACAGTTACAAAATTGGGAATGAAAATCATTTCTTACAAGATTGTAAGGCCTATTCTCAGATTAGAGACGTATTTTTCTCCAAAAGAGAAACTTTGGCAATACTATAGTACCTTTATGGTCATGAAAATAAAGCTTTTGTTTTTGTTGTTGTTGTTGTTGTTGTTGTTGTTGCGTGTCAGAAGAAAAAAACAACACAGGGGCAAGGAGCACACCTTTTTGTCGGAATATGGGTACAGCACGGGGTGTCCCAACTTAATGTGACGAGGACTGCAATACTCGTCACCTCGTCACATTAGTTGGGACAGAAGGAGTATTTTGCCCCCCCCCCCCCCCCTTAATGGTTTTTGCGAGTTTTCATGTCACAAGCAAAATAAATCAACACGGGGGGGGGAGGAGCACAAATTTTTGTCACAATTATGGGTACAGCAAGGGGTGTCCCAGCTGAGTGTGACGAGGATTGCAGGTGAGGTAACCCGCTTAGGTGGGGTAACCCGCCTGTCCATATAATAGGGAACTTAGGCAAAGGCGTTTTTGAACGACGCACGCCGACTTGAAGTGGACTTTTTACATTTCCGAGCAGTGGTTTTGTCAAAATTTCCAGTTAAATCGTCTCTACGGGTGCAAAGAAACTAAGCGATACAAATTTTATATCAACCAGGGATATTAAAAGGAAAAAAGTCCTCACTTCCACTCGACGAGCGTCGTTCAAAAACGCCTTTGCTTAAGTTCTCTATTCTCTCCTACGGTCACCCCACCTATCATGTAAACGTGACCAGATTAAAATGAGAGATTATATGGACAGGAGGGTTATCCCACCTAAGCGAATTACCTCACCTACCTGGGGTCCCCCACCTTTGTGTAAACAGGCCCTTTTTTTGGAATTGATCCGACTCATGTGACTGGCGTCTGAACAAGGACTCATTTACTTCAAAAATAAATAATTGATAGGAATACTGTTCTGTTCACTTCTTTAATTATTATTTATTATTATTATTATTATTATTATTATTATTATTATTATTATTATTATTATTGGTCAATACATCTATCATGATCCAGAGCTTAAGGACAAGCATACCAGGTGTTAAAAAAGTATGGCTAGCCGACGACTCTGAGGGGGTGGATGAATTGTGCCGTGGTATAACTGGTACAATCACCTGAGTTAGGAGGGAAAAAAAACATGGTTATCTAGTGAATGGATCATAGAGCTGACCGTGCAAGAAAAATGAGAACAGGAGCTTGGCGTGAAGGTTGGAGCGAAAAAAAAAAGACGACTTATTAGCGAGCACTTTTCAGTTGCTAAATGGTACTGAAATGGGGAGCTTTTAACCAAAACTCTTAGGCATACAATTAGCTGTCCTTAGCTATCACAAGTGTAAACATAATAAAATGTTCCCTCCGCGATCACTAAACTTATGAGAGTTGCCTCAAACTTCGAAAGCAACCTAAGTTAATTCCCTTCTTTTAGTCTACTGGCGAGGAATGCTGAGGTTTGATTATATAGTTTCAGGTAAGGTAAAAACCTCTCTATTATCAAACCTTAAGAAGAATTGCTTTGAATGAGAAATAATTAAATAAGCTCAAACAGCAAACGCTTCTTTTTAGTTATACACTTTAATAAACGTCTTAATCATATGTTAATAGATCGTGCTGAAATCCCGGACTTGTGACTTATAGTTTTTAACAATCTGATGCACTACTGACTAAAACTATTATAAGATATCAACAGACTACCCAACCAAGTAGGGGTCGAAATCACTCATTCTCTTTCAAAGTCTTTTATCTATTTTTACTTTTTGTAGTATAAGAACTCCTAATAACTAATGATCTTATGAGTCACTTTAATCTAAAGTCCCTTTTAAGCTTGAGCTTTAGGAACTTCTTCAACAAATATACGGGACACTGAATTCCATCCTGTTTTTCCATCAGCGTTTCCATATGAAGCACAGTTGCCGATCCAGAATCCCACGCGCACCTTTCCTTTATGGATGTTATTACAGTGCCCCTCAATATGGCGGACGCGATGGAGATTTTGATTACCGCCCGTCGCCATGTAGACGACTCCGTCAATGGGCAGAGGAGCAGAACACTCAGCGCCATTGAAAGTGAAGTACCAACGTTTGCAGCAGTTATTGCAGTTGTAAATTCTCAATGCACCCGTCCAGTAAACATGAAGGGCAGTATCAGAAAAGTTTTTGGTGAAAACACAGTCCTGCAAAAAACACAAAGAATTTGACAGAAAATCTATTAATGAAGAGGCTCAGTAACAGATTAATGAAAAAACGTAAATCTAGCTTAGATCTGATAGCAACTGCCTAGTGCCTAATATTGATTGTGGTCGTTGTGGATAGACAAATAAAACAGTTCATGAATGTAGAGGTCAAGGCTAACTTCACAGCTGGGAGACTGAATTTATCCTTTTTCGGAAAAAGGAACTAATATAATCTACTGCTGTAGTCAGCCTTGCATTTTTTAAATTTTGTGCTATACAAGATTTTACTGGCTAGGAGTAGATCCACCTTCATGATGATCATGCACCTTTAGGTTTTTCATTTGGCCCTCTTCGACGTACCCCGTAGAAACGGTGCCCCCCGTTACTTGTCCTCCCCTCCACCTCCCAAACCCTTCATTCAGCGTTAGAGACTGTTTTCAGCTAGAACTTTGACTGTCCAGATGTCACGCCTATTGGTTGCTGGAAGTCGTTGGCGCCGACCTATTCGAAACCTTAACATTCCCCGGCAAAAACCCGGGCATTTGACCATCACTGGTGCCTGGGGGTGGGTAATTGAACCGCAAGCCTGAAGTTTAACTTTTTTTTAAGCTCCGGTGTCTGACAACGTATTTCACATCGGTAGATGCGAAATTTCTCATAATTAGATGGAAGACTTGAAACGGTTTAAGACACATCTGTTGTAAATGAATGGCTTTTTTTACTTCAAAAGCTAAGTGTATGCTGTTTTGTTACCATGACCCCAATTTCCCTCCCTTTTTTTGTTTGAAGTTTATTAATTCATAAATACATAGCAGTTCGAAAACTGAATTGCGTATTTACGTTACAAAAATTGAATTATAGATCTAAGGATTAACTAATCTACCTTAATTAAGGTAATTCCCTTGAAACTGTTCTACTATCAAACTTTTTTTGAAACTTCGCATAATCAACATTCATGATATGAACATTGAAAAAATGCAATAAAAAGATGGGGTTACCGTGCTTGTTTACGCGCCCCAGCAGTCTCTTAAACTGGGGTATTTTTACTGGTTGCGCGTTAAACATTCCAATCCCCTTCTTACAGAATTAAGTCTTTGTTACTTGAAACACACAAGATTTTATATTGAACAAAAAGCTTCTTTTATTCAAATAAGCAGTATTGCTTCATTTAATTCGTTTTTGATTGCCTGGTTGTGGGCATATTGCACTTTTTTGGACAGTTCCGTGGTTAGCTTGAAGTCCTCGCTTTGACCCAAATACACCAAATACGAAACTATTTTCCCCAAAAAAATCATGTTCTACTATCAAACGTTTTTTCTTCTTCAAATATGTTCTTTATTAGACTGTTATTAGCAAATACCTGAGAAAAAAATCGGGGGTCACCGTGCTTGTTTCCTCACAAACTGCTGTGAAAGGTGGACATGGTTTTGAGATCGCAGTCAGGATGGATAATTTGCGCGGCGGGGACTGGGGCGAGATACAAAATAAAGCCCATCGTGTTCGAAGTATGCACTCGAGATCAAGCTTGTTTTCGGTTGTTTTTGTGTGTTTGATATCGCCAGCACAGAAATTAAAACTTGAAAAGAGTACATTAAATACCAAGGAATGAGGTAAGTCAAGATTTGATGAGAATTTGGAGTTATGAATCTTTATTTTTGACTACTTTGTAGCGCCGGCGTTCTGTTTAATTCCAGTGAGCTAGGGTTCGATTTTTTTGCTTTTGCACAATAACGCTTGACAAAGAAACTTGAAAAAAAGACTGTTGATTTCTATTCTTCATATGTTCGCTTGTTTGGTTTCTATACACAGCAAAATGTGAATTCAGCAACAAACTTCGTGTTTACATCAAAGACTGGTCTCCCTCACGTGATTCTGGTGCTACGATGGGTCTTAATTGTTCCAGAAATATTCGTCTCTCCACTCTCGGAGTTTGTACAGCATATGTACAGTAGCGATTCCAGGCCAAATACTGGCTCGTTAATGCAGTTACATCCCCTACAATCCAAAGCCTCAGCCAGGACATTTTAATTATTCCACAACTCGACGGCCGCGAAGTGAAAAACCACTGCAGACTTCGGGATCACGCACATTTCTTTCATTTTCTTGTTTTTCGATAGCAAGCCAGGAAGCTTTCAGTCGATCTGTGGCATTACTATTGCGAATAAAAGCTTTAGCTCTGCAAAAGCGGCCCTTGTTTGTTCTTTTCGAGCTAGTGGCAAGAACCGCCGCCATCTTGGATGTCGCAATGTTATGCGCAGTAGAGGGTGCGCCGTGCAAAACAAGGGAATTACCTTAAAAGGAATAAAGAAGCTGACAAGAGATGAGATGCCAAAAAAAGTTATCGAAATACAAGCTGCGAAATTTGAAAACTTTAACCTATAAGTTAGTTGCACATGAAAAGATAATAAAGCTATTCTTAAAAAAGTCAGTTTTAAAACGTGGCATGTTAAAAGATCGCGCACGCCTTAATGAATAAGTAGATTCGTGCGGTGCAGGTAATAACTCATAAAGACGGTGATTGTTGTCATTGACAATTGTTTGAAAAGGTGACTCACATATTTCGTCATGGTGGGTTGCTATTTTCTTAAATTTCACAATAACAAGAGCCTAATGATAGCTAACATTGGACATTGCTCTCTTCTGTACAGGTTCCAATTCTTGCGTTAAATATTTAGGCAGATTGAAGTGAAAGGCCAGTAGGGCATAGTCCATAATTGATCTAATACAACTAGAGTGGTAGAGCCCTAAATCAGTGCGAGTAACCTTAGCTCTCTTAAGTTGTACCAAAAAATATGTAATCTCTTGTAGCCCTTCTTAACAGTTTCATTAATATAGAAATTCCAGGTCAAATCACTGGAAATATTGAGACCCAATAACTTTACACTGTCTACAACTTCTAAAGCATCGCCGTTAATGAGAATGGGCTCAAATTCTTGCTGGGATTTTGTAAAGGATATTCGCATTTCTGGACTCTGTTTTTGACCTTTGCACTACTGTATATTTAGTACCTTGGGCGTTGCTAATTATAAGTTCCCCCTTCGCGACTGTTTCGGAGATAGTGGTATCATCTACATATTTCCATAAGCGTGCATTTTTGACAACAAGGTCGTTAATCATAATCAAAAAAAGCCAAGGCCCTAATTTGGTTCCTTGAGGGGACAAGTTCCCGCTCAGATATATCATAAAATTCACCAAGTTTGATCAATACAAAGTATATTATCATGACCGGAAGATAAAAGCCCGACTTACTTTTAGACGTCCGAAACATTTACCTTTCTTCCACACAACATATAATCTTCAAAACATTTCTTCTTTGGGAGAGTCATCTGACTACTACATTAGGCCGTAATGTATAAGGAGAATTTCGCTTTCCTCCGCAAAGGCCTCTCTGTATCGTAGGGAAGCTGGGGAGAGAGAAAAAGGAAGCGCGCGGGGGACAATGGGATACCCAGCGTGGGCCTTTGCGGAGGAGAGAAGAAGAATTTGATCAGGCGTGCCTTAAAAAGTTCAAATGCCCAGGGGTAGGGGGGCGGGGCCTTGGGGGATGTTCACGTTTCGAATTCAACAACGACAACTACAAGCTTTATTTGCAGAACCGTACAAGTACATACTAGTATTGCAAAAGCTATTTATAATTATGGTTCAAGAATATGAACTAAAATTTAATCACAGTAAAATTAAGCCACTTTGTCCGTAATTCGTAGCGTCACGATATATATAGTATATATTTATATTTTTTTTTTCAAGTTTTATTTTGATAATGACCAATACTGTGAATACCATTGACAATACTGGAAAGAGTACCTTACGCGCTCGAAATTCTGCCTACAGAATTCAGTATACAAGCCTACGTGTGTAACTAGGCTGCTATATAGAGAATGTCGCTTTATAATGAGTGCGCGGCCACAAGCCTTTCGATATTCATTGGTATGCAAAAGACCTTTTGGAAAATGGCTGCTGCATGCTCTATGTTGTGTGTAAATTTGATAATTGTATGCCGATCAATCGCAAATGCACGACTCACCTTGATCAGACCACTGTCCTTTCCATCATTCACGTTTTTCCAGACACATTCTTTCCAATTCTTAAACGGCATCGGGCCAAGTTCCCATATTTGACCGGGAGGACCCTGGGCTCCAGTTTCTCCTTTAGCCCCTTCCTCTCCCTTTACACCAGCAGGTCCCCTATCACCAGGAGAACCCTGAGGTCCAGTCTTTCCCTGCGATCCTTGATCGCCTTTAGCTCCATCACGGCCATCACGTCCGTCACGTCCGTCGCGGCCTGGTGCCCCAGGAGTACCATGCTTGCCGGGCATGCCGGGAATGCCACAACCACCATAACAAAACGATGGAGATTGCTAGTTTCAAACAAGAAAATAGTAAAAATTATGAAAAATATATCTTGTTATCCTTCGACCGATTGATCAAAAAACTGAAAGGCAGAAATGCCGGTATGTGTACTTTTAGTAGAAACAGCTCTAGCTTTCCTTATATAAGAAAAATGCTTGTACAATGGGCTAATTTTTATCTGAAAATTTCAGTTTCCTAAGGTCTCAGATTCAGAAAAGGTGGCATTTTTTTCATTTTCATGTGTTCGCTTCTCCTGCCTGCTTCTCAAATAGGTGTTTTTAAATAGGTGTTATCTTCACCTCTCCACCGTCACGTCTTTCTTCAGTCAAATGTCAGTGGCGTGGCGTCCTGAGAGCTTTCCGCAAGTTGCTCGAGATTTCCCCAAAAAAATCCCTTAATTTCTCAAAAAGTTGCCCAAAAGCTCCTCAAAGAAAGTCAAAAGTTTTTTGTAGCGAAAGTTGCTCAAAAGTTGTTTTAAAAAATTGTACCGTGGTTTGTGCGGACTGTTTGTTGCCGCTAGTTGCCGTTACAGAAGTCATCATGGCCAGCAGTAACATTAATAAACTTAGCATGATGATCAGTTCGATCAGCTCACGTGACCAGATCTATCAAAAGCTCCTCAGCTGCCTGTGGAAAAGAGGATGATGCACTTTAGCCTGGTACTTTCAGGCACTACCCCCCCCCCCCCCCCCCACCCCCCCCCCCTCCCACCTCCACAAACATCAGTTATTGTTGCTTAGTGTTCATTGCAATCACCCATCAGTTTTGTGGTAAGAAAATATTTACTTAACTTGAACAAAACAAAGTTGAAATAATAAGATGAACTTTTAACCATGGGTGAATAATTCTTCAAAAGGGATATTGCTGTGCACATGCGTAACACGAAGCACGGGGGAGTGTTAAAAAGAATTTTAAATCAGCTTAAGTACTTAGCACCTTATTTAAATACGCAATTCAAATTTCAGTTTTTAGGGAACAGAAACAGTGCACGTAATCTGGAGTCACTCAGTGTGTCGTAACAATAATGCGCAAGTGTCCGTCGTAAAACTTTGATTACTAAATTTGGCTACTTTGATTGTTATTACCACATGCAAGTAATCTTTGCTACATACAATAGCAAGCATTTGCATTGCAGTAACACGTACAGACTGAAAGTAAAAATCTCTAGAAAACTGTAGATGTGAGCCTCTGTATGGGTATTTCCGACGAAATCGAAGTCGCGACGATCACCATTGATGAAGAGACCATCTTAGAGATTAAAGCGACGATCGCATTGCCATTTCAATTAAGTTTGACAACATTTGTTGTGCATGGAATGATGGCAACGAAACTTGCAAAAAGTGCGCTGCACGTTCAGATGTTTTTTTTTTTTTTCGCTTATTTTCTCGTTTACCTCGTCGCAATGGTTGAATGGAGTTCGTTAGCAGCGTTACATTGCGCAAGGCATGCAATTCTTGATATGCGACGATTTTGCTAGAAAAACCAACGATTTGATGGAAAACGCCCGACGAAACCCACGTCCGTGGGTACCCACACAGAAGCTCTGATCTGTGAATTATTTTTGCTCTTCCCCTGAACTTTCTTGAGTGAATGGCTACCCAATAAGCAATACTTTCCTGATGTTAAACAAGGATGGAGGCCATTAACTAAGAAGAAGTCTCTCCTTGGTTTAGATTAAGTAAATGTACCTTGGCAGTCTTGATCCTGCGTTGAGCACACGTAGCTGTACCCAGCAAAACTGAAAGCAAAAGTGAAACCTGTTTCCACAAGTGCAGTGTTGCCTTGTTCTTAAAAGATATCACGCCACACCGTTTCTCCAATATGAATGGTCCGAATCCCATCAACAGAACAGATGACGTCTTTCCTTAAAGATCAACCCCTGTTGTCACGGTGATTCAAGTACCAACAAGAGAGGCTACGTGACTGTGTGGTTGTCTCTCCATATACCCCCTTGGATCAAGGTTTTATTTTAACACTCACAAAACCGTGAACGTCAGAAATATTACTGGAATGTTATTTTGTCTAGGAAATCCGCTTAGGTTTAAAGAATGAACTACTGACAAGGCTAAAACTTATATACTTAAAAAAGAAAAATCCGAACGTATTCGACTCTACAGGGCATCATCAAGGTAAGAAAATACCGTCCACTACATATAATCGCACATGTCATATCCTCCTTTTCGATGGGAAAAGTTTCGCAACGTAGTAGTTAATCTGTCTGTTCAAGCTAGGCTTCAATTACTCAGGTAGATTAAGGCCTGGGTCTAAGTCTTTTTCGATTTTTATGTACAGTTTCTAAAAACCATGGTTAAAGACATCCACGAGGGACGATATATGGTAATGAAAACTAAATCTAAAAAACTTGAAAGAAGATATTTAAATTATTTGGTCGCGTGATCGACCACGCCCTCCACTGTTCGAAAATTGTAACCAACGATTCCCACCACTTGCCAAACGAGTATAGCTCCAGTTTCTCTGTATCAAAACATTGTCCCTACAAAGTGTCTACGAAATCAGCTCGAAATGGTTCGAAGCATTACAATAGGCAGGTGCAATTGATGTTCACTGACTAGTGCCAGTCCTCCTCCAAATAAAATTATCGACAGGGGAAAGACGTTTATTGACCTCGCGTCATTCCGATTGTTTTTACATGAAGACTATTAGTAGCCACTTTTCGACCTACTAAAGGAAAACGGTTTACTCTCTTTCTCTTGGGAATTTCGACTCAAAGCATTTCTCAATTAAAACAGGGCGTGGCTGGTCATGTGATGTAGTTATAAATATTTTTAAAATGAAATTGGAAGATTTCTAGGTGGTGATTGGCCTTAAATTGTTAGTCATGGGATATCTTGAAAATACTTTACGTTATACCACTCCCCTTTAAAACTTCTGAAAACTTTGTAATGACCCAGGCCTTATTCTACTTGAGTATGGAATCATTAGGCCTTCGTTTTAGGTTGTGTTCTTGAAGATTAGCTCTTAGAATACTCTTCACGGCGGCATAACGTTCAGCGTCAGATGCAAAGTTTCCGTTTACTTTTGCGAAGATGAGAGTGCAAAGGTTCCAAAGGCATTTCTGTACGAAACCGGTGCTTACGGCGGTTCGCTGAAATTTAGAAGTCGATCAGGCATATAAAAGACTTAACCGTAAACAGCAACTGTGATGTGTTTGTAAGGCCCGGTTCAGGCGCCGAACTTTTCACGAGCCGAACCTAGTACATTGAATTAAGTACAAGAAAAGTTCGGCGTCTGAATCAATTAGGAACGCCTGTTTCAATTTGGAACGGCTCAGCCGTTCTTTTCGCCTAGCCTGGCCGAAAATTTCGCCTTTGAAGCGACTTTGGAGCGTCTTTGATTCAGACACGGAGCTTTTCATGTACCGAACCTAATGCATGAATTACTATAACGTATTATGTAAGCAGTTTGACCGAAATGAGCATTTTTAACCTTTTGAACTTAGTTCAGCTGCAATTGAGACCGGCGTCTGAATCAGTTCAGCTGGTCTAAATAATTTGGGTCGGCCTTAATTCGAATTAGGTTCGGCTCGTGAAAAGATCGGCGTCTGAATCGGGCCTAATTTTTTGGTTTGCTCGTTTAGGTAGAGTAGCTAAATGTCGATAAGCGCACTGCCACTCTAAAGAAAGATTTGAGGATACCAATCTACATACCTAACGAGGCAACAACATCCTCTCCCATTGATTTGCAACCACCACATAGAGTTTCGACGATTGATAGATTGTGGCAAAAAAAAAAACTAGAATACTAAGATAAGGGAGAACACCAGCATGAAGAGAGAGCATTACTCCACGAAGGGTGTCGTATTTCGGACAGGGAGCAGTCCCCGAAAATCTGTGGCGGAGGGCAATGCGGTAGAACTATGATGTGTATGAAGTCATTACTTATTATGCTGCTGTATTTTCAGTATAAGACTCTGAGTGTACAGTAGAATTGTCCAACCCCTTGAACAAATGATTCCTTCAACCTGGAGAGTTCCACTTCCCTTTTAAATCTGTAATTTTCTCCATATGTTTCCAAGCTCTCGATAATCAGAACGAATCGCAGTTTTTCCTAAAATTAAAAGATTCGAGAGTTGGAATGCTAATGGCATTCAAAACTCAAGAGAGGCTATAAATTAATCATGGCACAGCTCAAAAGATGAATAGATGGTTGGAGGGCAGTTTTGGTTAAGCGAATAGATCTCTTCTGTTTTTAGGCTGTTAAAAATTATGCTAACCCTTGACACCGATCACCAGAACTCAAATACTTCATGTTTTTTGACATAGAGTGACGTATGGCCGTATTATCGGTTGGGATGTAACGTTTTCCTATCAATTTCGAAATCAGGATGATTTATAAGTTTTTGCAATTTACATTAATAGTCTATTATCAAATAATATACGTTAAATAGAACGATCTCTGTACAACAAGAGAGACTAGTTTTGGGAAAAAACAACTGCACGATGTTAATAAACGCAATTTAAAAACTAGTCACGGTTTTCTTAGCTGCTTTTTTTATTTAACTCATATACGGTGGGTGGCGTTTAAATGCACAGCAACTGTGTAATGGAATTTTTTTCCGACACAATTAGATCACTATATCTTTTTACTCAAGTCATAGGGACACTGAACAATTTAAGCCTTCCATATAACAATGTCTTTCTCTTGTTATTCTACAAATTAAAACTGTATTTTTACGTTACGCCTTTTGAGCAGACCGTAAATTGTTCAGTGTCATTTGTGTAAACAGAACGATCACACTGAACGTTGTGAGACGAAAACCGTCTCAGATCTCTGAAGATCGTTTTTCTCTTTAGTTTACATGGTGCACGTGCATTCTCCTGTTCTGATAGAGTCGTTTCATTCGAGGCAGAAAAGTCGGAGTTGGAATTTTTGAAAGCGTGGTCTTATTTGGAAATCATTGACCTCAGACCCCACTCGCGGCATGGGCTTGTTACCAAGGATAATTCATCTGAGGGGGGAGGGAAGAGGGGAGACAGGGTTGACTCCACACGACAAGGTTTACACAGTATTAGAAGACTTTGTTATTGCCATGAGTTGCTAAAACTTTAATCAAGTTGCTCCGCATCAAAGGTTGCTCCAAATAGCCGAGAAAACAGCCTGGGATAAGAGATCTTAAAGGGCAGGAAGCGGGAGAAATGGAGGGAAACTACGCAGCAACAGTAGCAGCAGTCTCTCTTTTCTCTAAGTTCGTCGAACGAAACGCTCGAGACACGAAAATGACCACGCGCATGCCTGAAGGCACTCGACGGGAGAGGCTCTTTTCTGTTCTCGGGTGCAGCCCTCGTTTCTCGTTCCTCCATGTATAGCAAACGATTCCGGAGAAAACAGTGGCCAACAACCCGTTAAGGGGTAATTAATCAACTGAACACGATTCCCCCAGTTATTTATTTGAAAGATATATGCGTGATCTCATTGGGTTTTTAGAGGTTTGGTGCACTATCGATTTAATGTAAAGGTCATCTTTTGCTCATTTTCGTCTTAATTTATTGTAAGCAATCATCCATAAGCTACGACCTTTTTTGCTGTTAGGAGGCAGTGTTCACCGAGAATATCCAAAGCTAATTGATGGTTGTGACATATGGGAAACAATCTCCTCTGGAAAACCATTGCCGCGAGACGAAGTACTTATTGATATCTTATCATGCGTCACTGATGCGTTCTGCAGCTTAAGACGGCACAAAGATCTGAATGATCTTAAGCCCTCACTTGAATGTAAAATTTTTGACTCAATGATTTCACCAATTTTAACCTACAACAATGAAGTTTGGGGTGCTTTTGTTAAACCAGATTTTAAGTCCTGAGATAGCTTTGCAATTGAGAAAACCCATTTACAACTCGACTGATTTACAAGTACACAACAAGGCATCCAACATTGCATGTAGAGCTGAACTCGTAAATTCTCCAAGATTAGCTAGTGATATAAATAAAAAGATTCTAAATTACTTAAGCTATCTGATAGGTAAAGATGAAGATTCTATAGTTAAACAGGCCTTACAAATTTCAATTGACCTTCATTATAGAGGATAAAATAGCTTTTACTCTAATCTCATGAAGATGGTTGACTACTACGATCTAAACTGTGACTTTTCTTGTATAATTCATTGAATGACTCTAAAGTTAAATGGTATGTCGGCATAATGAAAAATAAACACGTTTCTTACTGGAACCAGACGCCTCAACAATCACAAAAACTCAGTTTCAGTTTATTGTCAATTAAAATGGACTATAAACCCTCGCCGTACCCAGTTTTAACAAGAAAAAACCCCTCAAGAAAAGCATTACTTAGAATAACTAGTCATCAACTTAGAATTGAAACAGGTAGATACAAAAAAATCCCTCGCAATGAAAGGGTATGTTCCTTTTGTAACAGTTACAGAAATTGAAAGTGAAAATCATATCTAACTAGATTGTAAGGCCTATTCTCAGAACAGAGACGTATTTCCTCCAAAAGAGAAACTAAATTACCTGACCTCAAATCGCTTTCACACAATACTTTAATATCTCATTTCATGAGTTCTTCTGATTATTTAATTAATTGTGAATTAATTAGTTTTATTTATCTCGCAATGCTTTGAATTAAGAAATATATTAATACCAATGAATGAATGAGAACTGTAATGGTTTACAATAATTAGTTGAATTAGTAACTAAATTTAGACTAGTAGCTTTTGCAATACTGCAATACCTTTATGGTCATACAAATAAAGCTTTTTTTGTTGGTGGTGGTGGTGTTGTTGTTGCTGCATGTCAGAAGCAAAACAAATCAGTAGAGGGAGGCAAGGAGTACAACTTTTTGTCGGAATACGGGTACAGCACGGGGTGTCCCAACTGAATTTGACGAGGATTGCGGGTAGGTCTGGTACCCCGCTTAGGTGGGATAACCTGCATGTCCATATAATCTCTCATATGGTCACCCCACCTATCATGTAAACGTGACCAAATTAAAATGAGAGATTATATGGACAGGCAGGTTACCTCGCCTTTACCTGGGGTCTCCCACCTTTATGTAGACAGGCCCTTTTTGGGGATTGATCCTACTTATGTGAAGTATGACGTCTGAACAAGGGCTCAGTTACTTCAAAAATAAAAAATTGATAGGAATACTATTCAAGACATTCAACGTTGTGCGTGGTAAGAAAAGGAACACCAACAACTAACAAAGAAATCTGTCTGCATTATAAAATCATCTCTCTTTTTAAACTTTGTTAAAACGAAATTGTTCTTTAAGTTTCCTTGAGGACAAAAACAGTGAACAAGATAAAAAGGACGCAATATTAAAAGGAGCTGGGTGCGTTTAAAAATTATGTAACGACAAAAATTGGTCTCCAGAAGTCAATACATAGTTTTGTTGTGCCAATGGCATATTATCTCATGGAGTGATTCGTTGTGCTAAGAACCAAAAGGACAAGGTTTATTTCCTGACGATAATTAAGTGACACTGGAGTCTTTGAAATACCATTATTTTACTGTTCTGTTCACTTCTTTATTATTATTATTATTATTATTATTATTATTATTATTATTATCATTATCATTATCATTTTCATTATCATTATTATTATCATTTTCATTATCATTATCATTATCATTATCATTATCATTATCATTACCATCATCTTCATCATTATTATTATTATAATAATTATTATTATTATTATTATTCCATTCAGGAACTGGATCAAAATCCAGAAAGGATTGAAGTAGCTCTTTACAATTTAACCGCTGATCCGTACGAACGCAATGACCTCAGTAACAAGAGCCCGGATGTAGCTAACAAACTGAAAGATAGAAGCTTATTATGTATAAGATGAAGCTTATTATGTATAAAAAACGACACACTGCCGAGGCCTAGAATAGTACTTTAGGCATACCACAGACTAGTACAGTAACCGTTCTAGGTCTCAGTTTTCAGCCGAACTGCAAATTCAGCACTCACCTTAAAGAAAAGTCATGTAAAGCTAATAAATGCTTGTATGTCATCAGATGCCTCCGAAAAGAAGGATGTAGCCAAGCAGAAGTAGACCATTTATTCTCTTCCATAGTTGTACCTAATATTACTTATGCTTTATCTGTGTATGGGGCCTCTGAATCAGAGCTAACTATGGCCCAGCAGTTTTTAGATCGATGTTTTAAACCCAGATACATATCCAAGAAACTAGAGATAGGTGAATTACTCAAAGTGCAAGATCATAGAATTTGTAGGAAGGTTTCTAGTATCCCGAACCACCCTTTTAGAGCTAACTTCCCTGAGACTAAGATTACAAGATACAACTTAAGGAATAAGTCTCCCGCAATGCCCGCCATTCACGCGGACCGTTTTAAGAATACATTCTTTCATAGAATTGTCTTGGTATAATGTAGCTTTGTAAATAGTGTACTTTCTGTACTCGATTTTTGTATTTGTTTCTATGTATATACTAATCTTATTTAGAGACATACTTTTGCCCATAAACATTGTTGTATTTAAATGTCACCTAAGATATGCAATTTTATCTTTTGAACAATAAAGACACTTTATTTATTTATTTATTTATTTATTTATTTATTTATTTATTTATTTATTTATTTATTTACATAGAATGCATTTTTAGTCCCACCAATAAACAAGCCGTCGGATTCTCAGGAGCGGAAGGCTGCTGAAAAGACCGGCTGTTGGGGACCATGGCAAGACTAAAAGCTAAAGCTGAATAACCCCTGTAGTTTACTTTTAATTAGAAAAAATTAACTAGCTGAAGAAATAAAATTATCAAAGAAGCACACAACGAGGAATTTTTCGAAAAAGGTCCAGCCCCTCTGATCATCAGGGAACTTGAGAACTGTTCTGTGTATAAGGCAGCTTACTGTACTTACCAAAACTTCCAATGCTGAGAATGGATTTTTTTTTCCGTTCCTTTCAAGTGTGGTTTAATCTTTTCCACCTGTTCTCAGTTCTTGAGGGAAAATAGATCTTTCATAACGGCGGAAGTTAGACTAGGGCGAAATGCTGGGCAGCTACTTACTTGACAGTGAGGCTAGTTAATTCCCTGTTTTCAGTCTACCGGAGAGAATTACTGAGGTTTGATTGGTTTCAGGTCAGGTACAAAGCTCTGTATTATATATCAAACCTTAAGAAGAGAAATAATTAAATAAGCTCAAACAGCAAACGCTTCTGTTTAGTTACACACTTTAATAAATGCCTCAATCATACCTTAATAGATCGTGCTGAAATCCGGGACTTGTGAGTTATAGTTTTTAAAAATCTGGAGGACTGCTGTCTAAAATTTATTATCAAAGTTATCAACACACTACCTAACCACGTAGGGGTCGAATTACTCACTCACTTTCAAAGCTTTATTCTTTTTTTTTCTTTTTTACTTTGTCGCCTTCACTTTGGACTTTTACTTTTAAGCTTAAAAGCTCTTTATCTATGTTTACTTTCTGTAGTATAAGAACATATATAACTCATGAATCTCATGAGTCACTTTAATCTAAAGTCCCTTTTAAGCTTGAGCTTTAGGAACTTCTTCAACAAACATACGGGACACTGACTTCCATCCAGTGTACCCATCAGCGTTTCCATACCCGGGGCAATTGCCGATCCAGAATCCCACACGCACCTTTCCTTTGTGGATGTTATTACAGTACCCCTCAATATGGCGGACGCGATGGAGATTTTTATTACCTCCCGTCGCCATGTAGACAACTCCGTCAATCGGCAGAGGAGCAGAACACTCTGCGCCATTGAATGTGAAGTACCAAAGTTTGCAGCAGCTATTGCAGCTGGCAATCCTTAGTGCACCCGTCCAGTAAACATGAAGGGCAGTATCAGAAAAGTTTTTGGTGAAAACACAGTCCTGCAACAAAAAAATAAAATACAAAAAATTTGACAGAAAATCTCTTAATGAAGAGGCTCGGCAACACGTTGTTCCATGTTCCATGACATCCAAAACCTAGATCTAGCTGAGACCTAATAGCAACTGCCTAATAGTTGTGGTCCTTGTGGATAGACAAATAAAACAGTTGATAAATGAAGAGGCAAGGCTGACTCCACAGCCGGGAGGTTGAATTTATCCTTTTTTGGAAAAAGGGACTAACGTAATCCAATAGCGCTGTAGTCAGTCTTGCTTTATGCATTTCTTAATTTGCTATACAAGATTTTGCTGACTAGGCATAGATCCACCATGATCAAGCACCCTTAGGTTTTAAAATTGGCCCCGTCACCGTAGCCCGTTGAAACGGTGACCCCGTCAATGGCTTGTCCTCCTCTCCACCACTCCAAACCCTTCATCCAGCGTTAGAGACCGTTTTCAGCTAGATCCTTGACATTCCAGATGTCGCGCGTATTGGTTGCTGGAAATCGTATGTGCCGACCAATTCGAAACCTTAACATTCCCCGGCAAACCCCGGGCATTTGACCATCCCTTGTGCCCGGGGGTGGTGAATTTGAACCGCAAGCCTCAAATTAAATTCTTTTTAAGATCCGGCGTCTAACAACGTAGTTCGATAGATGCGATCTTTAGATGGAAGGCTTTAAAGTTTAAGACACATCTTTTGTCAACGAATGGCTTGTTCGACAGGGACTTCAAAAGCTACACGTATCCAGTTTTGTTACCATGACCCCAATTTCCCTCCCTTTTTTAATACAAAGTATATTATCACTGGGAGATATAAGCCCGACTTACTTTAAGACGTCCGAAACATTTACTTTTCATTAATCCACACACCATATATTTGCAAAACATTTCCTCTTCGGGAGAAGCATTTGACCACTACCATGGGGTAATTTGTAAGGAGAATTTCTCTCTCATCCGCAAAGGCCTCTTTGTATCGTAGGGAACCTGGGGAGAGAGAAGAAGGAAGCGCGCGTGGGACAATGGGATACCCAGCGGGGGCCTCTGCTGAGGACAAAAGAAGAATCTGACCAGGCATGCCTTAAAAAGTTCAAATGCCAAGGGGGTTGCTTTGGGATGTTAAAGTTTCGAATTGATCGGCGCATAAGTCTTCAGAGTTAACTGAGAGATGAAACGTCCTTGTTAGTAGCAGAGACTAGGCTGAGACTCTTACCATGAGATACAGGCCAGAGAAACCGTTACACGTTAACCCTTTATTTTTTGTAGAACCAAAGCAAGAAATCATATTCAAGAAGGTCAAGACATTTGTTCAGAGCTGTTCAGTAATCACACCCACAAGCACGCTTCTGTTATGCCGAAGCCCCATAGCTTTACCCGAAACACTGACGAAAATCGTGACATTCTTAAAAACTTTACAGGCGTAGTTTTTCGCTAGATTGAAGATTGCAAAAATAATTGGCCTCACCCAGTCGCTTGAACTTGTTAATATCACAGCCCTAGAGATACTTGCAATATAACCTGTTCCAGGCGTTTAGATGGAGGGGACTGCCGCGCGAGAGAAGTGGGCAGCAAAAACAGCGAGGGGGTGGGGTAGGGAGTGAGAGAGAAGGAGAGAATCCCTCTCTCTCTGCATATCTTTCCCGCTCTCTTACTTCGCGCCTCACTCCACTATCTGAACGCCTCGACTGAACAGGCTATCACTAACTGCTCCTTGGTAAGACACTGGCTTTTAACTTGTAAGCCCAAAGTACCTCTTTTTTTGCAGAGCCAGTCCGCCGCGATTGTTGAACAGCTATATACGGTACAACTAATAAGTAACCTTCTTCGAACAATGGACAGGAGGCCACTTAGTAAAGTTTCCGAAGTGACTTACTGACAATTTTGGCTAGGCTAAGTATAAAATCTGCTTGAAAGTTAAATAGTTTATTCTGCCTGTTGGCAGTGCTCGCAAAAATTGCTTCACTTTGCTAATTCTGCTCAGACATCTAAATTCTCATTGTCGCCATACACCGTAAAATAAGATGCAATTGCTAAAACTGGATTAGTTAACCCTACACCCAACCCCAAACGGGGGAGGGGGGCAACAAACTGGAGAAAAATAACCGTGCAGACCGAAATACGACCTGAAGAAGAACCTTAAATAAGGAATTGGTAGAGGCGAGCAATTAGGCCCGGACAGCGTTGGATCTTTGCAGTTTTTATGCCCCACATAAGTAAGTAGCTAAATTGTACTGGATACCGGGAAATAAATTTCAGGCCTTCGGGCATTTTGAATTTTAAAAATTTGACAGGAAACAAGGACATACATAGCTCCCATTGAAGCATGGCGAAATTGTATCTCATAGCACAGCATGGGTGACAGGCGTTCGTAAGAGAAGGGGAAGGGAATTTGGGCGCGAGACTGCACGCGAGGGACTGACTTTCGCGCCTGTCGCGCGCCCGGAATCCCGCTCCCCTCCCTTTCAAACATATTTTGCCACGCAGAAATTCATCGCCTGATTTTGCTCGGATTAGTTGAAATGGTATTTTCTTATTCCTATATTAATCTTGTTTTGCAATTACTATTAAAGTTTTTTTTTCAAGTTATGATAATAACCAATCATTGACATTGAAGGAAAGAGTACCTTATGCGCTCGAAATTCTGCCGACAGAATTTATACAAACCTACGTGTGTAGCTAGGCCCCTATATAGAGGATGTCCTCTTATGAGAGAGCATGCCAGAAGCCAATAGCTGTTTGTTGGTATTTGTACTAGGCAAGCAAAAGGCCTTGTGCTGTATGTTGTGTGTAAATTTGATAATTGTATGCCTATCAATCGCAAATGCACGACTCACCTTGATCAGACCACTGTCCTTTCCATCATTCAAGTTTTTCCAGGCACATTCTTTCCAGTTCTTAAACAGCATCGGGCCAGGCTCCCCTTTCTGACCCCTGGAACCCTGGGCTCCAGGTTCTCCTTTAGCCCCTTCCTCTCCCTTTACACCAGCAGGTCCCTTATCACCAGGAGGTCCCTGAGGTCCAGTCTTCCCCTGCAATCCTTGATCACCTTTAGCTCCATCACGACCATCACGTCCGTCACGTCCGTCGCGGCCTGGTACCCCAGGAGTACCATGCTTGCCGTGCATGCCGGGAATGCCACAACCACCATAACAAAACGATGGAGATTGCTAGTTTCAAAAAAGAAAATATAAAAAAATATTAAAAATATATCTTATCCTGCGACTGATTGATCCTGATTGTATTCAGCTTTAGTTCGCAAAAAGCTGAAAGGCAGAAAGGCCGGTATGTGTACTTTTAGTAGAAACAGCTATTAATAGCTTACCTTATCTCAAAAAAAGTGTTTGTCCAACGAGCTCATGTTCAACTGAAACTTTAAATTTCCTAAGGGCTCAGATTCAGCGAAGGTGGAAAATTTTTTATTTTCATGTATTTGCTTTTCCTGGCTGCTTCTTAAATACCGGGAGTAGTCAATCGATAAAAATCGGCAGCAATCAAGTGATTTTATCAATTGATAACGGAAATCATTGAAAATCGATGAACTGAATTCCTGTGTCAGATTGATATTATCGATTATTCACGGCTTTGACGATTTATAACGGAAGTCCGCCATTGTTTTTTTTTGGCATGAGTCAGATAGTACAGCTAAGAAAACACATCCACGAGTTACCCAACTGATCAGCAAACATGAAAATGAGAAATGTGGAAACTATTACACACAAGTTTCTCTCCAAAACCCTTTAAAACAAAAACGCCAAAATGTCAGACATTCCTTCAATTCGAGATTCAGGCTAAAAGATTTTTTTCCAAATATTTTCACCGTTTTCCGATATCAATCGATAAAAATCACTTGATTCTTAACGACTTTCATCGATTTCGATTTTGATCTGAAAAACTGGACGCCTACAAACTTGGCCAATATCAGCCATCAGCAGAAGATTTTAAGCCTGGTTTTAAAGAAAAGATTTCTTTATAAGTGATAATGTTTGATCAACAATATAGTGATAAATATTTGATCCTTTGTCTTTTAATTGCCATTCAATTGTCAATAAATTTACTATTTGCGTGAATTCAGGTTTTACTTTTCATTGAACTGATGAACAGATGTTTCTTCCGATATGAATCGATCAAATCGGTAAAAATCAAGATAAATCGATAAAGGAAACGAGTGTGTCATCGATTTCTACCGATTGATATCAATTAAATCAGATTTACCGATTTTTATTGATTTATCGATTGAAAAATCGATACCGATTTTTATCAATTGACTACTCCAGGTTAAATAGGTGTTATCTTCACCTCTCATAGCTTTATTAGGGAGCTTAAGCAACAGCGAAGGCGACGGCTACGAAAACTTCACTTAAGAAGTGAAGTCGCGATGCGTTAAACTTTATCGCGTTTATTTCATCTCGTTTGTTTCGTCAAATGTTGGCAACTACTTCTGGAGTTTAATTCTAAAACTCTGCATCAAAGGTCAGGAAAAGAAAGAGAAAGTCCTTGTCTTGTGTTCAAGTCCTCCACAAAATTTGAAATTAGGTATTTTCACGTCGTAGTCGTGCAGTGACGACCAGAAGAAATGTACAAAAAAGCGTTCTCGTTGACGTCGCCTTCATCGTTGCTTAAGCTCCCTATTGTCAAATGTCAGGGGCGTAGCGACTTCGCGTCCATATACTCACATACGCCGTGCGGACATGTACAGCTCAAATATGAAAAAAAAAGACACCATTATGACGTCATCATAATGGGATTTTATAACAAGGCACTTACTTCCTCAGGTTCAGACGGCAGGTATGGAGCGTATCTGGTTTCTAACCAATCAGAATCTAAGGCGTTCCAGGTGTCATAGTTTTTAACCGTGCTTTACCATGTGCTCGCCCCTTTAGACGAGTACGCTACCACGCACGTACAACTCTTGGTCGCGCTCAGGAAAATTATCTCATGTGAAATGACTTGGTATAATACAAATATATTTTTATTTCCTGAAAAAGCATTTTTTTATTATTAAATCGGAATGAATGATACAGTTTTCGCCACTACCGAATCCTTGTGTTAGTATGTTCTTTATTCTTTTATTTTTCCATAATTCTGATGACGTCACTGGCCTTTTTTTTCCGTAAACACTGTACCTTACCGACAACACTAGAGTTAGGAGTTTGCTTTTCCTAAGTATAAATCTACTGAAAATATCCTGCAGAAAACGCTGAAAGTGGCATTTCCGAGACTTTAAATTTAAAAATTTCTGGAGTAGCATATGCCCCCCAGACCTCCCTGCGGTGGGCCGTCTTCGGCACCACAACTTTCCTTCCCCGCGTGCGTACACCTACAAAATCTCACGCTACGCCCCTGAAAAATTTTATAAAAAGTTTTCTATACTAGCTTACCGTGGTTTGTGCGGACTGTTTGTTGCCGCCGGTTGCCGTCACAGCAGTCATAATGGCCAGCAGTATCATTAATAAACTTAGCATGATGATCAGCTCGATCAGCTCACGTGACCAGATCTGTCAAAAGCTCCTCAGCTGCCTGTGGAAAAATGGATGATATACTTTAGCCTGGTGCGACTACCCCACCAAGTGACCCCCACCCCACCTACACAAACATCAGTCGTTGTTGCTTAGTGTTCATCGCAATCACCCATCAGTTTTGTGGTCCGAAAATATTTACTTAACTTGAACAAAACAAAGTTGAAATAATAAGATTAACTTTTAACCCTTGGTGAATAATTCTTCAAAAGGGATATTGCTGTGCACATGCGTAATACGAAGCCCAGTGAGTGCAAAAAAGAATTTTAAATCAGCTTAAGTACTTATGTTATTTGAACACGCAATTCAAATTTCATTTTCTAGGGAGCAGAAACAGTGCACATAATCGAACGTAACCTGTTGTCACTCTTTGTCATGATAATGCGCAAATGTTCGTCGTAAAATGTTAATTACTAAAATTCGTTACTGTGATTCTTATTACCACATGCAAGTAATCTTTGCAACATACAATAGGAAGTATTTGCATTGCACTAACATACAGACAAAAGCAAAAATCTCTAGAAAACTGTAAATATGAGCCTCTGTATGGGTATTTCCGACAATACCCAAGACGGAACGATCACCATTGATGACGCGACCATCTTAGAGATTAAAGCGATGATCGCATTGCCATTTCAATTACGTTTGACATCGTTTGTTGAGCAACGACGGCAACGAAACTCGCAAAAAGTGTGCTGCAGGTTCAGAGTTTTTTTTCGCTTATTTTCTCGTTTCCATCTTAGTTGTGGTCGCACAGACGGAGCTCGCTAGTACCGTTACACCACGCAAAGCATGCAATTATAGATATGAGACGATGTGGCCTGAAAAACCAACGATTTGATGGAAAACGCGCCACGAAATCGACGTCCTTGGGTACCCACACAGAAACTCAGATGTCCGTATTATTTTGTGCTCTTTCCCTAAACTTTCTTGAGAGAATGGCTTCCCACTAAGCTATAATTTCCTGATGTTAAACAAGGAGGCCATTAACTAAGACGAAAACCCTCCTTGGTTTACAATAAGTAAATATACCTTGGCAGTCTTGATCCTGTGTTCAGCGCACGTAGCTCAGTGCAACCAGCCAAACTAAAAGCAAAAGTGAAACCTGTTTCCACAGCCGCAATGTTGCTTTGTTTTAAAGGATATCACGTCACACCATTTCTCCAATATGAATGGTCAAAATCCTATCAAACAGAACAGATGATGAGTTTACTTAAATATCAACTCCTGTTGTCATGGTAATTCAAGTACCAACAAGAGAGACTACGTGACTGTGTGTTTGTCTCTGCATATCCCGTCATTTTCACGACAGCGCTATCCCAGTTTACTTGATCCATTAGATGAACATGAATTAATAGAATGCTAAAATTCAGCATTTTTTCCCTCCTCAATTAAAAGATAGTGATCCCAGGACAGCCCTTTAATTGAAAGAAAAAAAATTAACGTAAGAGGGTCTTGCACTAAAATGACATGTATCTATAAAAGGCTTGCTAGTAAAACCACAAGGATGTGCCAGAGTAAACCGAGGCCAAATGGAATTAACGTTTGTAATAAAATATAGTTCACTAAGAAGCCAAATGAGCGGTCATTAAGTCAAAAAGCTTACAAAACAAAAAATGACTTTCCCTTTTCCTTCGATGGACTCCAAAAGATGAAAGGGAGAGGAAGGGGGAGGAGCAGTGCTCGACAGAAAATTGGAAATGAACTCTAATGTGAAGCACAATACCAATCTGGGCGTGGATCAAGGTTTTATTTTAAAACTCACAAAACCGTGAAATCCAGAAATATTACTGGAATGTTATTTTGTCCATAAAATCCGCTTAGGTTTAAAAACTGAACTGTTTACAAGGCTAAAACTTATATATTTAAAAAATAAAAATCCGAACGTATTCGACTGTACATGGCATCATCAGGGTAAGAAAATACCGTCCAATAATCGCACATGTCATATCCTCAGATAATTCTCGATGGGAAAAGTTTCGCAACGTAGGAGTTAATTCGTCTGTTCAAGGCTTCAAGTATGGAATCATTAGGTCTTTAAAGATTCTGTGCTGATGGCCGAAAGATTTGGCCGTGCAGAGCATGCGCCAACAAAAAGGAATACGAAGTATGGTAGCGGAGTTGTGTTCTTGAAGATTAGTTCTTAGAATACTCTACACGGCGGCGTAACGGTCAGCGTCAGATGCAAAGTTTTCATTTGCTTTTGGGAAGGTGAGAGTGCAACGGTTCCGAAGGCATTTTTGTACGAAACCGATGCTTACAGCGATTCGCTGAAGTTTAGAAGCCGATCAGGCATAAAAAAATACTAAACCGTAAACAGTAACTGTGATATGTTTGTAATTGTAAGGTTTGCTCGTTTAGGTAGAGTGGCTAAGTGTCGAGAAGTGCACTTCCACTCTGAAGAAAGATTTGAGGATACCAATCTACATACCTAACGAGGCAGCAACATCCTCGCCCATTGATTTGCAACCACCACTTCTAGTTTCGACGATTGATAGATTGTGGCAAAAACAAAATAGAATCCTAAGATAAGGGAGAATACCAGCATGAAGAGAGAGCATTACTCTTCGACGGGTTTCGTATTTCGGACAGGGAGCAGCCCCCGAAAATCTGTGGGGGAGGGAAATGCGGTAGAACCTAATCACATGTATTAAGTCATTACTTATTATACAGTTGTACAGTTTCAGTATAAGACTCTGAGTGTACAGTAGAATTCTCCAACCCCTCGAACAAATGAATTCGTTGAACCTGGCGTTAATTCTGGAGAGTCATCCCTTCCCTTTTAAATCTGTAATTTTATCCCTATTTTTCCAAGCTCTCGATAATCAGAACGAATTATCTTTTTCCTAGAATTAAATGGATTCGAGAGTTGGAATGCGAATGGGCTTCCACAACTAAGAGAGGATATAAATTAATCATGGCACAGCTCAAAAGATGAATAAATGGGAAAAGTTACTCCTTCTAAAATCCAGACCCAACTGCGACGCAAACCGTGTCCTATCTCAGAACGAAAGAGCTCAAAAAACATATCTCTGGTGCCACACACGACTGATTAACTTTTCAAAAAAAAACAACCTATAATTTTCTGACCATTTGAATTGCTGGTTGGTCTTACAATAGAAACCAAGAATGTAATAGCTTCGATTTTGGGAAGTTATTTACAAGAAAGAAATAGTGATGAGAAAATAACGCAGTGTCTCTGTATGGAAACATTGGCTTGTTTCAGTATGAAACATATGCAATAATTTCCCTATTAGTCAAAGCAAAATTGAAAAATCTTAATTTCCCTATATTTGATCTACGACTATAATACCCTCCCCTAAACAAACGATAACATTTGCTTCTAACTTTGAGCAAAATGTTGGTTGGAGGGCCGTTTTGGCTAACCAAATAGATCTCTCCGGTTTTTAGGCTGTTAAGAATTATGCTAACCCTTGACACAGATCATCAGAACTCAAATACTTTTATCTTTTTTGACATGAGGTGACTTATGGTCGTACTATCGGTTGGGATGTAACGTTTTCCTATCAATTTCGAAATCGTGATGATTTATAAGTCTTTACAATTTACATTAATAGTTTATTATCAAATAATGTACGTTAAATAGAACGATCTCTGTATGACAAGAGAGACTAGTTTTGCGAAAGAGCAACTGCACGAGGTTAATAAACGCAATTTAAAAACTAGTCAGGGTTTTCTTTGCTTTTTTTATTTAACGCATCTACGGTGGGTGGCGTTTAGATGCACAGCAACTGTGTAATGTAATTTTTTTTTCCTACAGAATAGGCCATTTGCACTAAGAGGTCATGTGACATCGTTTTTATGAAAATGAAAGTTATATGATTTTGCCTTCAAAAAATGATTAGTGGGTCATATCCTAAACAAAATAAAAGTGATTTGGGTTTTCAAAACTGCACCATTGCCTTAAAATGAGTAAGTTCGTAGCTGGTCACGTGACCAAAATGTGATTTTGAAAATTACGAATTACTTTTTTCTGAACACAAATTTTGCAGTTACACTTCAAGGAAAATGTTGAAAAAAGGATGTGGCAACGTTTACAGCACATCTGAGCGTAACTATCAAAAGTTTAACAAGATATAAGCAAAAGGTAGTTTTGGCCGCCATGTTGGAGGGCAAGAGTATGCCCTCCAACATGGCGGCCAATACAAATGATACTACTTTGTTGAAAAATCAAAGTGCCATAAAATATCTCCCTTAAATGCTTTTCCTCTCAAATTTTGGGTGTAAGACAATTTTTATGTGCTCTGTCAATTTTTGGCATCAGCAGGACTCCAACTAATTGTTTAAGGGAAGTATTGGTCACGTGACCTCTTAGTGCAAGTGGCCTATTAGGTTACTATATCTTTTTACTCAAGTCAGAGTCAAACTGAACAATTTAAGCCTTCCCCATGACAAGGTCTCTCTCTTGTTATTCTAGAAAAACTGTGTATTCACCATTACGCCTTTTGAGCTGAGCAGACCAGAAATCATTCAGTGTTATTTGTGTCAACAGAACGATCACACTGAACGTTGCGAGACGAAGACTCTCTCAGATCACTGAATTAAGATCTTTTTTCTCTTTGGTTTTCATTGTGTAAGTGCATTCTCTTGTTCTGATAGGGTCGTTTCATTCGAGAAAGAGAAGTCGGAGTTGAAACTTTTGAAAACGTAGCCTTATTTGGAAACCATTGACCTCAGACCAGACCGCGGCAGGGCTCCTTACCAAGGATAATCCATCTGAGGGGGGGGGGGGGGGGGGGGGGTCAGGGTTGACTCCACAAGAATAGGCTTACACAGTATTAGAAGACTTTAAAACTCCCATAAGTTACTAAAACTTTAATCAAGTTTCCCCCATCAAAAGTTGCTCCAAATAGCCGAGAAAACAGCCGGGAATAGGAGATCTTAAGAAACAGAGCGAAACTACGCGGTTATACGTAATATTTTGCAATCTAAAAAGCACTAGCTACTAAAGAAAGGAAGCAAAGAGACTAGGAGGTGAGAGCCGGAGATGCATGGTACGGACGCTGGGAGGTCCAAGGTACGGGAGCCTGGAGTTACGCGAGGAAACAGCAGGTATGGGAGCCGGGAGGTACGCGACGGGAGGAACAGGAGGTACGTGAGGAACGGGTTAGGGTTAGGTATAAGAGCCGTGGCCCTGCCCCCTACCCCCACCCCCGGCCTTGATGGTCTTAAATAATCTAATTATTAAAATACTTGCAGGCAATTATGGTCAGATTTCCTTACGCAAAATTATACGAAAGGTATTGCTTTGAAGCATAAAAGACCTTGAGTACATTTCATATTTTCCAAAGGCTTTGTGCCGAAAAGCAGGCTCAAACACCCGAATGACTTTACCATGTTTTTTCAGCCAAAGAGAATGTTACGTCTTACACTTTATGGGATGACACACTTGTTATACTCAGTACTGATAATGGCGGGTTACCAAGTTCAGGAAGTTTCAATTGGCCCCTCCGTGGTACAAAATATACCGTGTCGGCGAAAGAGGCCCGAGGGGCTTCATTCTTTATATGGAAAATGGTCAAAATTGCTGCAGCGAAAAGGCATGAAAAACAGAGAATTGTTGCATCTGATGGACTGGTATCCAACGTTAATTAATCTAGCAGGAGAGGATTAAGTCCATATTAGTACAGTCAATCTAGGCATTTTTGAGGCTAAACATCGAACTAATTGTTTTCAACGCCATTTAAGTAAAGGTGGCCTATCTAACAACAAACTAAAATCCGCCAAAATCCGTTCGGTGGAACATGTCAAAATCAAGCGTTAAACATTTTGAGCTTTTGACACAGGGCACCCAAGTTAGTTGAAATTATACTTTCAAACAAAAAATGCACAAAATGTGTTTGTTACTTTTATGGAAAAGTGGAAGAAGAAATAATAACTGCTCCCTAGTTTTCGGTGACAAAAACATTAAAAACGAAGAGTTCCTTTTTTTTTTCAAACAAAATAAATATTAAAAGCGGATGGCTTTTGCACAGGAAGACCATGCTCCACTCAAAGGACCCCAAAATAACAGGAGGCTAACAGAGTATTAGAGTTAACTGTTGGCTGTAAAACTACAACAAATTTAGTCGTAAGGCTTTAAATCTGAAAAATGAAAGCCGTTACTTAGTCATTAGCTTTTGAAATATATCCTTTTTTACCAGATTTCTGTTAGCCGCGAGGGTAAGAAAAATATATATATTCGAACTGTTTTTAATAACCTTACAGTCAAAATAGAGCTCTCCCCTCAAACATTCTTTTTCATTCGAAAAAAATCTCCAAAGAAGTCAACATTAAAACTAGGAGGGTAACCATTGCTTTTTTTTTCTCCTATACTTTCTTTCCCCTTCGCTTTTTCTATTTTCCCTTTCCTCGTTCTTTTCTTGGAGGATTTTCAGGGTCATTTTGCCTTCGACTTTTGGTCTTTTTCTCAGTCAAAAGACTGCAATTTTCGTTCGGTGTGTTTTCAAATATCCATCAAGATAATGCTTTGGATTTTTTACTGTTACCTATACATTAATTTTCGTTAACGTATCGACATCCTCAAATATGCAAGTTTCACTTTTTTGAAGCTTTTCGTTTTCTTCTTGTTAAATGTGAATCGGAGAGGAGCGGAGGATAGTTTTACTAATTCTTTACAATGCACAACAATGCAGAGTTTTTGAGCAGGTTAAGCTCCAATGCCTATGAATTTGATAAGAGGAAAAATGCGTTTTCATTTAAGGAAGAGTGTTATTGCCTTCTCACAAAAAATTATAAGGGTTAACTAAACTTTCATAGCATAAGAACTTTGATTCCAGCAAACGTTTGTTTCAAGAAAACGAAATAGTTTAATAGTGAAGCTTGTGTTTAAGGGAAAGATTAACTCTGGGTAGCCAAAGCAATGCGTATGTAAAATATCTTGTAAGAGTCTATGGAGTGATGGAAATTCCCCACCCAGTGCATAATTCACGCAACTCAGGCAGAAGGTTAACATGCAGTTGAGTTGAAGTGTTACACAACGCTCGTCCGAAGAGAAACATTGGTTCCGCCAAAAGAGGTGCGCCATCAGAAGCTAATTCTGAGACTCGCTACAAGAAGAAGATAAAAAAGAACAATCACACTGCGCTTGGTTTTCTGGATTTCCCTTACAACAGATTCGGCCAAGTGTAGGATATTCTCGGTCAACACTGCCTCCTAACAGCAAAAAAGGACGTAGCTTAAAGATGATTGCTTACAATTGCAATAAATCAAGACGAAAATGAGCAAAAGATTACCTTTACATTAAATCTATAGTGCACCAAACCTCAAAAACCCAATGAGATCACACATTCATCTTTAAAATAAATATCTGGGGGGAAATCGTGATCAGTTGATTAATTACCCCTTAACGGGTTGTTGGCTACCATTTCCTCCGAAATCGTTTGCTATGCATGGAGGAACGAGAAACGAGGTTGCATCCCGAGAAGAGAAAAGAGCCTCTCCCGTCGAGCGCCTTCAGGCATGCGCGTGGTCATTTTCGTGTCTCGAGCGTTTTGCTCGACGAACTTCGAAAAAAAGAGAGACTGCTCATAGTCTAAGAAACGTTGTATTCACTGTATTGTGTTTCTCTATTGTGAAAAAATTTAAAACCCTTTTCTTATATCAACTACTAAAGACGTCAATATAGTCCAGTCAAATTGTGGTTTAGCATCAAACTAATTGCAACAGAATTTTTTTCAACGGCATTTAATTGTTGGATGGGTATTTAACAACATACTAAAAATCTGCCAAAATCGGTTCGGTGAAACATGAGAAAAATTGGAAATAAAGATTTTCATAAATCGGAATTTCGCAATTTCAGAAATGCATTAAGTATTTTGGCGGAGTCACAGGCTGGTAATTTTTTATATCCTGCAGCATCGATGCCAATTTGGTAGCTGACTGATGGTGAACAGTTTGACGTGATATTTCGTTCACCTTCAGTCAGCTACTAAATTTGCATCCATGCTGCAGGATACGCGCGACTAAATGTGTGCAACGGACTATAGGTTTGTACTGAGTACAAACTGTTTAACCTATTCCCATTTTCTGTAATCGAGTTTTTTAAGGTAGTTATGTTCAAACCTTGGACACAATGTGTGATCGAAATCAGGGACTCTTTTTTTTTCTTGCGACGTGCGTAATCTCCTTTAGGATTATGACTCCGTACTTTACAGTGTGAGTGAATATTAAATATTCTGCTAAGGACTCCGTCTATTTGTTGCTATAGATCGTAACACTCTGCGCTTTTCATTCCAAAGACAATATGACAGATCGGAAACAATCTCCTCTGGAAAACCATCGCCGCCAAATGAAGTACTTATTGATATCTTATCATGCGTCACTGATGCGTTCTGCAGCTTAAGACGGCGCAAAGATCTGAATGATCTTAAGCCCTCACTTGTATGTAAAATTTTTGACTCAATGATTTCACCAATTTTAACCTACAACAATGAAGTTTGGGGTGCTTTTGTTAAAACAGATTTTAACTCCTGGGACAGCTTTGCAATTGAGAAAACCCATTTACAACTCGACTGCATGATTTACAAGTACACAACAAGGCATCGAACATTGCATGTAGAGCTGAACTCGGTAAATTCCCCAAGATCACTGATATAAGAAGAAAGATTTTAAATTACTTAAGCTATATTTGAAAGATGAAGATGAAGATTCTATAGTTAAACAAGCCTTACAAATTTCAATTGACCTTCATTATAGCGGAAAAAATAGCTTTTACTCTAATCTCGTGAAGATGGTTGACTACTACGATCTAAACTATGACTTTTCTTGTATAATTCATTGAATGACTCGAAAGTTAAACGGTATGTCGACGTAATGAAAAATAAATACGTTTCTTACGGCGGGAACCAGACCCCTCAACAATTACAAAAACTTAGTTTCAGTTTATTGTACAATCAAAAAGGACTATAGCCCCTCGCCGTACCAAGTTTTAACAAGAAAAAACCCCACGTCAAGAAAAGCATTACTTAAAATTAGAATAAGTAGTCATTAACTTAGAATTGAAACAGGTAGATACAAAAAAATCCCTCGTAATGAAAGGGTATGTTCCTTTTGTAACAGTTACAAAATTGAAGATGCAAATCATTTCTAACTAGATTGTAAGGCCTATTCTCAGATCAGAGACGTATTTTTCTCCAAAAGAGAAAATCAACTGAAATATCTCATTTCATGGATTCTTCTGATTATTTAATTAACTGTCAATTAAGTAGTTTTATTTATCTCCCAATGCTTTGAATTAACAAATAAATTAATATCAATGAATGAATGAGAACTGTAATGTTTTGTAATGTTTTACAATAATTAGTTGAATTAGTAATTAAAGCTAGATTAGTAGCTTTTGCAATACTATAATACCTTTATGGTCATGAAAAGCTTTTGTTGTTGTTGTTGTTGTTGTTGTTGCGTGTCAGAAGCAAAAAAGTACGGGGGGGGAGCAAGGAGCGCAACTTTTTGTCGGAATATGGGTACAGCACGGGGTGTCCCAACTTAATGTGACGAAGACTGCAATACTCGTCACCTCGTCACATTAGTCAGAACAGTAGGGGTATTTTCTGCCCCCTCAATGTTGGTTTTTGCAAGTTTTCATGTCAGACGCAAAAAAATCTACACGGGGGGGGGAAGGAACAAAACTTTTTGTCAGAAATATGGGTACAGCAAGGGGTGTCCCAGCTAAGTGTGACGAGGATTGCAGGTAGGTGAGGTACCCCGCTTAGGTGGGGTAACCCGCATATCCATATAATCTCTCCTACGGTCACCCCACCTATTAAGTAAAAGTGACCAAATGACAATGAGAGATTATATGGACAGGCGGGTTACCCCACCTATGCGAATTACCTCACCTACCTGGGGTCCCCCACCTTTGTGTAAACAGGCCCTTTTTTTGGAATTGATCCAACTCATGTGAAGTATGACGTCTGAACAAGGACTCAGTTACTTCAAAAATAAATAATTGATAGGAATACTGTTCTGCTCACTTCTTTAATTATTATTAATTATCATTATCATTATTATTATTATTATTATTATTATTATTATTATTATTGTTATTGTTATTATTATTTGTCAATACATCTATCATGATCCAGAGCTTAAGGACAAGCACACCAGGTGTTAAACAAGTATGGCCAGCCGACGACTCTGAGGGGGGACGGGTGGACAAATTGTGCGGTTGTATAACTGGTACAATCACCTGAGTCAGGAGGGAAAAAAACATGGTTATCTAGTGAATGGATCAAAGAGCTGACCATGTAAGAAAAATGAGAACAGGAGCTTGGCGTGAAAGTTGGAGCGAAAAAATGACGACGACTTATTAGCGAGCACTTCTCAGTTGCTAAATGATACTGAAATGGGGAGCTTTTGACCAAAACTCTAAGGCATACAATTAGCTGTCCTTAGCTATCACAAAAGTAAACATAATAAAATGTTCCCTCTGCAATCACTAAACTTATGAGAGTTGCCTCAAACTTCGAAAGCAACCTAACTTAATTCTCTGCTTTTAGTCTACTGGCGAGAAATGCTGAGGTTTGATTATATAGTTTCAGGTCAATTAAAAACCTCTCTATTATCAAACTTTAAGAAGAATTGCTTTGAATGAGAAATAATGAAATAAGCTCAAACAGCAAACGCTTCTTTTTAGTTACACACTTTAATAAACGTCTTAATCAAGACATATGTTAATAGATCGTGCTGAAATCCCGGACTTGTGAGTTATAGTTTTTAACAATCTGAAGCACTACTGTCTAAAACTATTATAAGATATCAACAGACTACCCAACCACGTAGTGGTCGAAATCACTCACTCTCTTTCAAAGTCTTTTATCTATTTTTACTTTCTGTAGTAGAAGAGCTTATTATAATTCATGATCTCGCGAGTCACTTTAATCGAAAGTCGCTTTTAAGCTTGAGCTTTAGGGACTTCTTCAACAAATATACGGGACACTGAATTCCATCCTGTGTGACCATTAGCGTTTCCATATGAGGCGCAGTTGCCGATCCAGAATCCCACGCGCACCTTTCCTTTGTGGATGTTATTACAGTGCCCCTCAATATGGCGGACGCGAAGGAGATTTTTATTACCGCCTGTCTGCATGTAGACAACGCCGTCAATGGGCAGAGGGGCAGAACACTCAGAGCCATTGAAAGTGAAGTACCAACGTTTGCAGCAGCCATTGCAGCCGTCAATTCTCAATACACCCGTCCAGTAAACATGAAGGGCAGTATCAGAAAAGTTTTTGTTGAAAACACAGTCCTGCAAAAAACACAAAGAATTTGACAGAAAATCTATTAATGAATAGGCTAAGTAACAGATTAATGTTCCATTACATCTAAAACCTAGATAAATAAATAAATAAATAGATAGATAAAATAAAAATAAATAACGATTTGCAGGTAGCACATCCACATAGTGGTTCTTCGTCTACCTGATTCCTGATCGAATTGGAATTTGGAAAATTTTGGTTTTTGAGGAGAGGGGGAAAACCGGAGTACCCGGAGAAAAACCTCTCGGAGCAAGGGAGAGAACCAACAACAAACTCAACCCACATATGGCGTCGACGCCGGGATTTGAACCCGGGCCACATTGGTTACTTGTCCTCCCCCCCCCCCCCCCCCCCCAACCTCCCAAAACCCTTCATCCAGCGTTAGAGACTGTTTTCAGCTAGAACTTGACTTTCCAGATGTCACGCCTGTTGGTTGTTGGAAGTCGTTGGCGCCGACCAATTCGAAACCTTAACATTCCCCGGCAAAACCGGGGCATTTGACCATCACTTGTGCCTGGGGGTGGGGAATTGAATCGCAAGCCTCCAATTTAACTTTTTTTAAGCTCCGGTGTCTGACAACGTATTTCACATCCTCAGTAGATGCGATATTTCTCATAATTAGATGGAAGACTTGAAACGGTTTAAGACACATCGGTTGTAAATGAATAGCTTTTTTTACTTCAAAAGCTAAGTGTATGCTGTTTTGTTACCATGACCCCAATTTCCCTCCCTTTTTTTGTTTGAAGTTTATTAATTCATAAATACATAAAAAAAAGTTATCGAGATACAAGCTGCGAAATTTGAAAACTTTAACCTATAAGTTCGTTGCTTTAAGACATGAAAAGATAAAAAAGCTATTCTTAAAAAGATCAGTTTTAAAACGTGGCATGTTAAAAGATCGCGCACGCCTTGATGAATAAGTAGATTCGTGCGGTGCAGGTAATAACTTATAAAGACGGTGATTGTTGTCATTGACAATTGTTTGAAAAAGTGACTCACATATTTCGTCATGGTGGGTTGCTATTTTCGTAAATTTCATAAAAACAAGAGCCTAATGATAGCTAATATTAGACATTGCTCTCTTCTGTACAAACTGAAGTGAAAGGCCGGTAGTGCATAGTCCATAATTGATCTAATACAACTAGAGTGGAAGAGCCCTAAATCAGTGCGAGTAACCTTAGCTCTCTTAAGTTGTACCAAAAAATATATAATCTCTTGGAGCCCTTCTTAACAGTTTCATTAGCATAGATATTCCAGGTCAAATTACTGGAAATATTGAGACCCAATAACTTTAAACTGTCTACAACTTCTAAAGCATCGCCGTTAATGAGAATGGGCTCAAATTCTTGCTGGGATTTAGTAAAGGATATTCGCATTTCTGGACTCTGTTTTTGACCATTGCACCACTCTATCTTTAGTACGATGGGCGTTGCTAATTATAAGTTCCCCCTTCGCGCGACTGTTTCGGAAATAGTGGTATCATCTACATATTTCCATAAGCGTGCATTTTTGACAACAGGGTCGTTAATCATAATCAAAAAAAGCCAAGGCCCTAATTTGGTTCCTTGAGGGGACAGGTTCCCGCTCAGATACATCATAAAGTTCACCAAGTTTGATCAATACAAAGTATATGATCATGACCGAAAGATATAAGCCTGACTTACTTTTAGACGTCCGAAACATTACCTTTCTTCAACACCATATAATCTTCAAAACATTTCTTCTTTGGGAGAGTCAATTGACTACTACATTAGGGCGTAATGTATAAGGAGAATTTCTCTTTCATCCGCGAAGGCCTCTCTGTATCATAGGAAAGCTAGGGATAAAGAAAAAGGAAGCGCGCGGGGGACAATGGGATACCCAGCGGGGGCCTTTGCGGAGGAGAGAAGGAGAATTTGATCAGGCGTACCTTAAAAAGTTCAAATGCCCAGGGGTAGGAGGGGGCGGGGCCTTGGGGGATGTTGAAGTTTCGAATTCAACAACAACAACTACAAGCTTTATTTGCAGAACCATACAAGTACATACTAGTATTGCAAAAGCTATTTATAGTTATAGTTCAAGAATATGAACTAAAATTTAAATAAATATTGGAAGTAGGAAAAAAACTACACTTTCATCCCGACAAGCCTGTTTCGTGATCTCTCACTCTTCAGGGGATTTTAAAATCCCCTGAAGAGTGAGAGATCACGAAACAGGCTTGTCGGGATGAAAGTGTAGTTTTTTCCTACTTCCAATATTTATATCACGCTCTACTTTAACGTATCGAGCACTCTACTACGGAAAAATCGAAACACAGACTTCCTAGTATATATATATATTTTTTTTTTCAAGTTTTATTTTGATAATGACCAATAGTGAATACCATTGACAATACTGGAAAGAGTACCTTACGCGCTCGAAATTCTGCCGACAAAATTCAGTATACAAGCCTACGTGTGTAACTAGGCTGCTATATAGAGAATGTCGCTTTATAATGAGTGCGCGGCCACAAGTTAAGCCTTTAGATACTCGTTGGTATGCAAAAGGCCTTTTGGAAAATGGCTGCTGCATGCTCTGTGTTGTGTATAAATTTGATAATTGTATGCCTGTCAATCGCAAATGTACAACTCACCTTGATCAGACCATTGTCCTTTGAATCACTCAAGTCTTTCCAGGCGCATTCTTTCCAGTTCTTAAATGGCATCGGGCCAAGTTCCCATTTTTGACCGGGAGGACCCTGGGCTCCAGTTTCTCCTTTAGCCCCTTCCTCTCCCTTTACACCAGCAGGTCCCTGAGGTCCAGTCTTCCCCTGCAATCCTTGATCGCCTTTAGCTCCATCACGGCCATCACGTCCGTCACGTCCGTCGCGGCCTGGTGTCCCAGGAGTACCATGCTTGCCGTGCATGCCGGGAATGCCACAACCACCATAACAAAACGATGGAGATTGCTAGTTTCAAACAAGAAAATAGTAAAAATTATAAAGAATATATCTTGTTATCCTTCGACTGATTTATCAAAAAACTGAAAAGGCAGAAATGGCTGTATGTGTACTTTTAGTAGAAACAGCTCGAGCTTTCCTCAAATAAGAAAAATGCTTGTACAATGGGCTAATTTTTATCTGAAAATTTCAGTTTCCTAAGGTCACAGATTCAGAAAAGGCGGCATTTTTTTCATTTTCATGTGTTCGCTTCTCCTGCCTGCTTCTTAAATAGGTGTTATCTTCTCCTCTACATCATCACGTCTTTCTTCAGTCAAATGTCAGTGGCGTGGCGTCCTGTGGGCTTTCCACATGTTGCTCGAGATTTCCCCAAAAAAATCTCTTAATTTCTCAAAAAGTTGCCCAAAAGCTCCTCAAAGAAAGTCAAAAGTTTCTTTTTGTAGCAAAAGTTGCTCAAAAGTTGTTAAAACAAATTGTACCGTGGTTTGTGCGGACTGTTTGTTGCCGCTAGTTGCAGTTACAGAAGTCATTATGGCCAGCAGTAACATTAATAAACTTAGCATGATGATCAGTTCGACCAGTTCACGTGACCAGATCTGTCAAAAGCTCCTCAGCTGCCTGTGGAAAAGAGGATGATGCACTTTAGCCTGGTACTTTTAGGCACTACTCCTCCCCACCCCCCCCCCCCCCCCCCCACCCCCAATCCACAAACATCAGTTATTGTTGCTTAGTGTTCCTTGCAATCACCTATCAGTTTTGTAGTCCGAAAATATTTACTTAACTTGAACAAAACAAAGTTGAAATAATAAGATGAACTTTTAACCCTTGGTGAACAATTCTTCAAAAGGGATATTGCTGTGCCCATGCGTAATACGAAGCACGGGGCAGCTTAAGTACTTAGCACCTTATTTAAACACGCAATTCAAATTTCAGTTTTTAGGGAACAGAAACAGTGCACGGAATCTGGAGTCACTCAGTGTGTCGTAAAAATAATGCGCAAGTGTTCGTCGTAAAAATTTGATTATTAAATGTGGCTACTTTGATTGTTATTACCACATGCAAGTAATCTTTGCTACATACAACAGCGTAAAAGTATTTGCATTGCAGTAACACGCACAGACTGAAAGTAAACATCTCTAGAAAACTGTAGATATGATCCTCTGTATGGGTATTTCCGACGAAATCGAAGTCGCGACGATCACCATTGATGAAGAGACCATCTTAGAGATTAAAGCGACTATGGCATTTCAATTAAGTTTGACAACATTTGTTGTGCATGGAATGACGGCAACGAAACTTGCAAAAAGTGCGCTGCACGTTCAGAAGTTTTTTTTTCTTTTCGCTTATTTTCTCGTTTCCCTCGTCGCAGTGGTTGAATGGAGTTCGTTAGCAGCGTTACGTTGCGCAAAGCATGCAATTCTTGATATGCGACGATTTCGTCAGAAAAACTAACGATTTGGTGGAAAACGCGCGAAGAAACCCACGTCCGTGGGCACCCACACAGAGGCGCTCAGCTATCTGCATTATTTTTGCTCTTCCGCTGAACTTCCTTAAGTAAATGGCTACCCAGTAAGCTATAGTTTCCTGATGTTAAACAAGGAAGCCATTAAATAAAAAGAAGTCTTTCCTTGGTTAAGATTAAGTAAATGTACCTTGGCAGTCTTGATCCTGTGTTCAGCGCACGTAGCTGCACCCAGCAAAACTAAAAGCAAAAGTGAAACCTGTTTCCACAAGTGCAGTGTTGCCTTGTTCTTAAAAGATATCACGCCACACCGTTTCTCCAATATGAATGGTCCGAATCCCATCAACAGAACAGATGACGTCTTTCCTTAAAGATCAACCCCTGTTGTCATGGTGATTCAAGTACCAACAAGAGAGGCTACGTGACTGTGTGGTTGTCTCTCCATATCCCGCCGTTTTCAAGGCAGCATTATCTGAGTTTACTCGATCCCTTAGATCAGCATGAATTACTGGAATGCTAGAATTCAGCGTTTTCCTCCTCTCAATTAAAATGTAGTTATCCCAGGATAGCCGTTTATTTGCAAGGAAAAAACTTAACGTAAGAGGGCCTTGCAGTAAAATGACATATCTATAAAAAGAACTGCTAGTAAAAACACAAGGATGTGCCAGAGTAAACAGAGACTGAATGGAATTAACCTTTGTAATAAAATGTGGCTTACTAAGAAGCCGAATAAGCTATCACTAAGTCAAAAAGCTTCTAAATCCCCAAAATGACTTTCCCTTTGCCTCCCAAGGACTCAAATAGCTGAAAGCGTAGAGATGGGCCGTGCTCGACAGAAAATTGGAAATGAACCCTAAAATGTGTAGCACAATACCAATCTGGGCGTGGATCAAGGTTTTGTTTTAAAACTCACAAAACCGTGAAGGGCAGAATTATTACTGGAATGTTATTTTGTCCATAAAATTCGCTTAGGTTTAAAAAATGAACTACTGACAAGGTCAACACTTATATATTTAAAAAAGAAAAATCCGAACGTATTCGTCTCTACAGGGCATCATCAGGGTAAGAAAATACCGTCTACTACATATAATCGCACATGTCATATCCTCAGATAATTCTCGATGGAAAAAGTTTCGCAACGTAGGAGTTAATTTTTCTGTGCAAGCTAGGCTTCAATTATGGAACATTAGGCCATCGTTTTAGGTTGTGTTCTTGAAGATTAGCTCTTAGAATACTCTTCACGGCGGCATAACGGTGAGCATCAGATGCAAAATTTCCGTTTACTTTTGCGAAGATGAGAGTGCAAAGGTTCCAAAAGCATTTCTGTACGAAACCGATGCTTACGGCGGTTCGCTGAAATTTAGAAGCCGATCAGGCATAAAAAAGACTTAACCGTAAACAGCAACTGTGATGTGTTTGTAAGGCCCGGTTCAGGCGCCGAACTTTTCATGAGCCGAACCTAATACATTGAATTAAGTACAAGAAAAGTTCGGCGTCTGAATCAATTAGGAACGCCTGTTTCAATTTGGAACGGCTCAGTCGTTCTTTTCGCCTAGCCTGGCCGAGAATTCCCTCGCCTTTGAAGCGACTTTGGAGCGGCTTTGATTCAGACACGGAGCTTTTCATGTACCGAACCTAATGCATAAATTATTATAATGTATTTTGTAAGCAGTTTGACCGAAATGAGCATTTTTCACCTTTTGAACTTAGTTCAGCTGCAATTAAGATCGGCGTCTAAATCAGTTCAGCTGGTCTAAGTAATTTGGGTCGGCCTTAATTCGAATCAGGTTCGGCTCATGAAAAGATCGGCGTCTGAATCGGGCCTAATTTTTGGTTTGCTAGTTTAGGTAGAGTAGCTAAATATCGATAAGCGCACTGCCACTCTAAAGAAAGATTTGAGGATACCAATCTACATACCTAACGAGGTAACAACATCCTCTCCCATTGATTTTCAACCACCACATAGAGTTTCGACGATTGATAGATTGTGGCAAAAAAAACTAGAATCCTAAGATAAGGAAGAATACCAGCATGAAGAGAGAGCATTACTCCAAGACGGGCGTCGTATTTCGGACAGGGAGCAGCCGCCGAAAATCTGTGGGGGAGGGAAATGCGGTAGAACTACATCATATGTATTAAGTCATTACTTATTATGCTGCTGTATTTTTAGTATAAGACTCTGAGTGTACAGTAGAATTCTTCAACCCCTCAAACGAATGATTTCTTGAACCTGGGGAATTCCCTTCCCTTTCAAAATCTGTAATTTTCTCCATATGTTTCCAAGCTCTCGATAATCAGAACTAATCCCAGTTTTTCCTAAAATTAAAACATTCGAGAGTTGGAATGCGAAGGGGCGTTCAAAACTCAAGAGAGGCTATAAATTAATCAAGGCACAGCCCAAGAGATGAATAAATGGGAAAAGTTACTCCTTCTAAAATCCAGACCCAATTGCGACGCAAACTGTGTCCTATCTCAGAACCAAAGGGCCCAAAAAAATTATCTCTGGTGCCAAGGCACACGCCTGATTAACTTATCAAATGAAACAGCCTATAATTTTCTGACTTTTGTAATTGCTGGTTGGTTTACTTTAGAAACCAAGAATGTATTAACTTAGATTTTGAGAAGCACTTCGGCTTTATCATTCATAATAATCAGTGTATTTCAGATAATTTTTTACACTGGGGATTTGTGTTTTCTGGTTCAGTCTTTTTTAAATTCATTCTTGCGTAACTATTAGATTAAGCCGTCAGGGCCAGAAGCCTTGCATTCACTTTAATATAGGAACACTGAACACCCAGTCTTGACAAAGCTTTTAGAGTTTTTAAATAAATTTTTTTATTGCAATGTAGGAAGGGACATTAAAATGTCTGAATGTTCCCCATCATGAGGAAGAAAAAACCTTGCGTGCGATTAATAAAAAACATGTTGTTACCAATAAAACCAAAGACAATACTGGGCCGTTTGTTGTTGACGAGAAATCAATTACATACCGCCGCTATTTATCCATAAAGAAAAATAGGTTCTTTTAGTATGCTGACAGACTTAAAAGGGATGTCGCAAACCATATATTTAGTCTTCATTAGATAACATTTTAGAGAAATAGAGCAAAAAAGGCCAGAGAACTCTGCGAAAGTTATAAGTCGAACTTCCCAGAAAGTTGGTGAATTTGTCAGATTGACAATAGGGCCATTTATACGAGGAAATATAAGACGCGTCTTACATAAGACGCGTCTTAAATAAGACGCGAACTGTACCATTTATACGAGCATGTCTTATCTAATAAGACGCGTCTTAGCTAAGCCGCGTCTTATTTTAGACGAAATGTGCCGTTTATACGGAAAGTTCGCGTCTTATTTAAGACGCGTCTTATGTAAGACGCGTCTTATTTTTCCTCGTATAAATGGCCCTAATGTGTTTTACAGTTCGAAGTTCACAGTTTTAGGCCTTATAGGTCGCTAAACTAAGGGCTACAGTAAAATTAATGCATCTGTTACAAGTTTTGATAAACTTACAGTGCATTCTATATTGGCCGATAAATTAGAAACGTTTGACTTCAATCAACCAATCAATCAATCATTTATTTTAACACGTTACGTCGAGGAGCTGAAAAACTCGTTCAAAATACGAACGTGTATGAATAAAACCTATAATAATTACACCCATATTATAATATTATTCCATTTTAAAAAACAACTCAATAAATATATAAAAGCTTAGCAATAAAACATGTAACATGTAAAAAGCTAAAACCTAGTAAAAAGCCATGTGCTAAAATCATGACAGAAAACTATAAGACACTTTATAAAAAGGTACAATCTTGCAATTTACTTTTGAAGTCATTTGCATCACTTGAAAGACGTACTTGAGAGTGCAAACTGTTCCATAACTTAGTTAATAAATAAGTGAAAGAATTCTTTTTAAATTTAAGATTAATATCAGGTAATTCCAAATTCAAGCCCTCGCCTCTTAGCCCATACGGTGTATGCCTATATTTAAAAAGGTTTCCAATATAAGCAGGTCCCGTAAAACTAAACATTTAAAAAGAAGTATTAACGCCTGATGTAAGCACCACAATCATCGTTTTCACTGTCAGGCAACAAAAAAATAAATTGGAAACCGTCCAGTCGACAGGGGCAGCCAACGGCAATTTTCGGGAAAATATCTGTTCGGAAGTCGATTTGAGATCTAGAATTTTCGGAGCATTTGTTGTAAAATTTCTTGCTTGCCTGCCTCTCCTAGGATTTTCGAACATCTACAAAATGGTATAATTACCCATTTTTAACGGATTTTGACCCTAAAAAAGGCCACCTAGAATTTTCGGGAGCCTTTTCCTGGCTGAAATTTTCGAGAAGGTGAGTTTTTATCCCTATAATTTTCGGATCACTAGACTTTCAGCTAGGAAATCCGAACAGATGAAAAGTTTTTAGGGGATAAAAATATGCCTATATCTACCGTTGAAATACTAAAATACCTTCAACAATGCTATGTTAAGTGGTTTTGAACTATATCCTCGTTGGGTGCCCCTGAGTGGAAAAAGCTAAGAAAATGAAATGTTATAAAAGAATAAAATATCTAAACAATTTGTCCAAGTCTCAGGTCTTTGTGGCCCACAGTTTTCTGAGTTATTTGCCGAAACGTTTAAAGCACCTTTGTAGAGCTTTGTAAGGAGACGCAATATTGGTGTACCGTTTTGGTGCACCAATATCTGCAATATGGCCGCCGGAAATCAACAAAAACATCTGGAGTTCACTTTTTCCATAAAAGTTCTTTCTTTTCACTCGAGAACTAGCAAACGTGCGCATAAACATATCTTCTAATACTTGGAATGGTTCTACTGCTGAAAATCAAGAGGAGAGACTTTTTTTCAACGAGACAGCATTCCTATTTTGGTGTCGCGCACTGTGAAAACTCGAACGTTCAAATTGCTATATTTTCGAAATGAAACATGCTACGGGAAAGTAAATGTGAACAAAGATTTACTTTTTATTTATCTTCAACCTAGTGTAAGTGAGAATTCGTGAAACCTCGCTGTTTTGAGTTTACAATTTGATGACGTCACTGTGAAAACCATCTTTTTAAGGATTTCATGCTAGCCGAAGTGAGCGGCTCGTCGTATGACATTAACTAGCTTGTTGTGCCCGATTAATGTTCTCAAAATATAAGAGTTGCCATCTTTGAGACGGTTGAGTTGACCTGTACCTATGCCTACAAATAAAGGACTGCAGTATTCTAGATGAGGTAATATAAATGCTTTAAAAGGTTTTATCATTGCATCATGAGAAAGAAAACGCCTAATTCTTCTCAGTGCAGAGGCCTTCGCGTAGGCTTTCTTTAGTTGATCTGATATGTGTCATTTATAGGGTAGTTCCTTGTCTAGAGTAACTCCACGAAATCTTAATAGATTTGAGAAATTCTATTCTAGCATCATTAAGAAATAAAGAAGCCGACGGATAATGCTCTAGTCTTATCACTGTTCACTTTATCTAATAAACCCCGAAAACCTGAAGAAGACAGCATGGGTTGTTTAAACGAAGAAATAGCTTTTTGTCGTTGTACAGTTTATACCTTTTTTCTTCACGTTGCTTTGAACATCACTTTTTAGGACTGTTTTACACACGCACCACGCGGACCAAAAACTACAGGTGAATTTGTATAATTACAGGAGTGGAGTTCGAAAAGTTGGACAATTAAATGATTACCGCTCAGATGGAGTAGTGGAGCAAACGTAGAACTTCGCTTCGATCCAGCGGGGCCGGAGACTTTTACCAAACAAACTGCCCATACGATCAAGCAAAAGTGAGGTTTTAAAATGTTTGCTGCGAAATATGTTAAGTTTGCCACCTACATCATATTAATGAGCATCCAAGTGCGTTCAGGGCAACCAATCGTTGAAGCGCTTTCATAGCGTCCACGCATAATAACGAGTGATATGGCAGATCTACAAACCTTGTTGAACTTGAAGTAAATGTCCCGAGAACAATAGGTATTCTGCGCGATGAACTGCTTCTACCCTGAATATGGGCCTTATCGCTTTCAACCGATATATTAGGGTAGTTAAACCAGCGTTGTAGGGCACAATTTTTCCGAACAAGAGAATGGCACAGTTCTACGGTGTGGTTGTATGGATAGTTGGCATTCTTTTTACAACACCGCCATTGTACGGCTGGGGTAAGTTGGTGTGTTTTTCTGCCTCCACTTTTGATTGGAAAATCGAGAATATTTCATTTACCATAGTTATCATGGGCGGATTAGCCAACGGAAGCACGATTGCAATATTTTACTTTTACTACAAAATTTATAAGACTTTTAAAGAAAGCACTCAAAATCTGAACGCCCACAGCATAGAAGATGGAGTGCAGACCTCATCAGGCCGTCATGAAACTGCGGATATCAGACTCTTGAAAACTAATTTCACAGTCGTTTGTGCATACTTCATTACATGGGGATCATTGTGTATTGTTTTCACTGTTGAAACCGCTGGGTGCTCTATCCCAAGAGAAATTTGTGTGGCAGCTATGTTCCTTCTGCTCACAAGTAGGTTAGTAAATCCAATTATATACGGGATTATGAATCCACAGTTTAACGCGGCCTTTAAAAAGGCTTTAATATTTGGTCGTTACAGTAACAACCAAATAGGTCAGGGTTAAACATGAAGTGGAAATAAGCCTGGTTTGCAACCTTAATCTCCACTGAAGATAAGGTGTGATCGTCGTTGATTTTGAAAAGACAGGAGTTTTCAGAGAGTCAGGTAGAAATGGCGACAAATGGGGTGGCGGTATTATTAGGGTGAAAGAACGGAAAAACGTCTGCCGAGGCATTATTCATTCGCAGGCTACGTTTTATTGATTCCAACTACTTAATTATAGAAAGATACCTTAAATAAACAGCAAGGGATCCGCATTGCTATGAAAGAAATTATCGAAAGCACCATTATTATCGTAAAGGGTGCTGTAAAAATATGTGAGTGATATCCCGCTTTTTTGTTCTTTTCGGGAAAGAAAATTCCTTCGGATTATCTAAAGGTTCGAAACATGTGACTAAAATTACAGATTTTGAAATAAAGGGAATTATCCTACAGAATTTTAAAGTATCAATTAACTTCACCTTAAATTAGATTAAAACTAAATTAATTTGAAATGAGATTAATGAAATTAAATTAAATTAAATTAAATTAATTAAATAAAATAAATAATTAATTAAATAAAATTAATTAATTTAATAAAGTCGTTCTTTGGGTGATGCAACAGCGGTGTGACCTTGTAAGACAGAACGAAAGGCAGAATTTTTTTTTCATACGTTATTGTTTTGCAGTAAAGCCGACTTCCGTTCAGCAAATTTAACCTCCGAGGTAATTCTTTTCAACAAGATTCTTAGGGTAGCCACTAGTACGAACGCTTGTGAGTTAACTGAGTAGTATTTTTAAACCTGTAAGGTCTTCACCTTTCATGAGACCTTTCTGATCTTTTCTGGAGCTATAACGTCAAGCCATAGTTATTAGAGGAGACTGGTTATGAAAAGCAGCAAATATCAATGATAAAAACAACAGTGCTGCAGTTTATGTTCAAAGCACCGTGAAAGTGCACAATCCTTTGTTTTCTGTTGGCAAATTGTTACGGAATAAATTAATGCAACGTTTTTATTGGTCAATACAATCAAAATGATAGGAATTCTTTTGAACGTTGTGCACTTTCAGGTCCACAAAAACATATAACAAAGGAGTCTGACGGGTTTCATAACCATTCCACTCAATTAACTATGGTCAAGCTCGAAATTTTTTAAGGTCCAAAGTGCACTTCCCAGATCTGGAAGTCTGCTGTGATTGGTCTACGTTTTTTTCCGCTCAAGTCAGCAGACGCTCGTGGGGCAGGAACGCGTGACGAACCCCTAAGAACGTCTGCGTGGGAGGCTATCCGATATAGGGTGAACATAGCGTTAAACTTGACTCATGAAAAATGTTACCATATATGGAATGACTATTTATATTACTTGAACTGATTCAAATTACAAACCAGGAGCAAGTTTTCCTGTTGACAAATTGTCTGCGTCGTGTAAATTAGAAAACTTAACAAGTTTTTCCTTGACTGAACTGTCCTTGTTTAAGGAGTCCTGTCCTTTTTTTGAGTCCACTGAGAGACCGTGACCTTTCAAGAAAAAAATATAGTTCCCACTGCCCCAGACAAAAGAGCGTAAACAATTTAACCAGTTTAAAAAAATATATATCGACTTTCAACTTTCATCTTTATTTTACACTTCAAGTCTTATTTTCTTTACAAGTTAGGTGAAATCAGGGGCGTAGCCAGGATTTTTCAAAGGGGTGGGGGGGGGGGGGTCACAGAGGCTACCCACCGCTGCTCTCCCTCGTGTATCAACGGGCTCAGTCGTATTATCCCGGCATGAAGGCTCATATTAACTAAATACAAGAGCCGTTGACGAAAATACTTTACAAAAAAACAAATTTTAAAAAAGTGGGCTTTTCAACAATGGCTTTTACGTCCAAGACATTGTCGTGGCGTTTTCGCCACCTGAATATTGTAGGTTGTTTGCTCAAAAGAAGGCCTACCAAAGGGGGGTCACGGGCACCCCAGGACCCCCCCCCCCCCCCTTCTACGCCCTAGGTGAAATTAGGGGAAATAGGGATAGGCAGAAATAAATTAGTTTTTGCGGTACTGTACGATGGACAGAGAAACAGAAGTTTCGAGCTGAACACCGCTTACACGGAATATAAAATATAGACTAAGTGCCATGGCTAGCTAGAGAAGGTTAGTTACTTAAGAATGTTGCTTGTTATTGTGCGTTCAATAAGAATGTTTTGTAATATTTCTTGAATTGAAAATAGCCAAGAGTCTTCATGCTAGTAAGAATCTCCTCCCAAATTTTGGCAATGGCAAACTTAAAAGTGTGTTTGCCATAATTACTTCTTACATATATTTGACATGTAAATATTATGTTTGGAAGCATACCTTGTGTTGTATGGGTGGACATCAAATGCCATTGTAGGGTTGTTTTGGAACACTTGGGAAATATTTCTTTTCGTTGGTGAGATTTTGTGGGCAATTGAGCAGATTTTAAGCTTGAATATGTCGTCCAGGGTTAAAAGATCCAGAAGTTTAAAAAAGGGTGCACTTAACTATCTCTATGATGGCTGAAAAATATGCAGTGTAAGCATTTGTTTTGCATTGTCCGAACTTCGGTCAACCTGCTATCGGAAAAGGACGAGGTCTGATCATTCCCGCAATTCTTATTTCCTCCCGAGCATGGACTCACCCATCACCTTATTTTCTAACCTGGCATCAGGCCCTATTTTCCCGTCGCTTGGTAAATAAAGTTCCAGCGACACGGTGAAGAGCGACACGTAAAACAACGTCTGAGAGCTGCTAAAAGTGGTCCTGATCCTAGGTCAGTTCTTGTCCGTTTCTTATTCTAACCCCCCAGAGACAAACTATTTTTCACTCTTTCGTTAACTTTCTGACTTGAACGGCTCCATGAATTAGCTCTCTGGCTTGCCTTTTTGTTTTTTCTATTTTGAAACACGCATGAATTTGGCACGTGAATTTTGCACGCTTTGTGTGCCATCTTCCGGGATGTTACTTAAACAGGGAGCGGTAACAATTTTTCATTTTTCCTGTTCCTCGAGCCTGTTCCCCGCTTCCCCGTTCCCAGGTCCTCCTTTTAGTAACATACTTATCCTCCGTGCTCTGTTGTAGTTCACTATCAGCAACACGCAGTTGTTACGTTCTAATTCGCTTCGCTCAAACGAACGTAAATTATTTACCGCTTAAATAACCGCAAAACCAGGCGAAATCAGATATGGGTGGATCGCGTGCGAACCCTAACACTTTAATGAAAAGTAATCTTACAGCATTGGTAAAGGAAAAACAGATAACATATTTAAATATGAGCTAAATACCTAAATATTTCGTCACACTAAAACGATTACATTCTGTCTCTAAAACGTACATGTCTTTCGCTTCGTCTGTTTTCCAGCGCCCATGAAGTTTTAACAACCTCTCAGAAACGGCTTTGGAAGCGTTATTACTGATAACAGCTGTAGCACCCCCTGAACGCAGACTATGTAGGCCATATTCCTTGGGGTCATAGACCAAATCTTTCAAAGTAGTCTTAAATATTTCCCTGCATCGAGTATAGGATAACTTGCCATTCGTAAGAGTATAACCCGACTTGTTCTTCGTTAATGGCCTGAATGAAGGCAAGTGACTAGACAGATCCAAATTGGCTGCTTGATATACCTACGTAAGATAGCTACTGGGCAGTATTTGTTCTCTAACTTAGCGATATAAACATAATTGTCCTCTCTATATACATCCGTCTTACTCCTTGCCACAAAAATTTTAACAAAACCATCGCAAAACGTGAGGTGTTTTGGCTGAATATTAGCCAACTCGTTAAAACGAAAAAATCCTGCAAAACCTAAAGAACTTATTGCGGCAATACGTAAGTCCTTTAAAGATGCTTCCTCAGCGCCATGTCTGTCAAGCTTCTAATGATAGCAGGGTCCACGGGCTTTTTCTTGTGAACTGGATTGCTCCTTGTCCTCTTGGCGCACTCAATCAAGTTCTTGCAACAAGTGTTATCCAAAGGATTGGGACCATCATCAGGAACAAAGGAATGGAACCATTTCAGCACAGCATGGACCAAAACCATTGCCGCTGGGGACCTAAGCTGCTGATCTAAGCCAAATAGATAAAGGGCAACAACAGAAGAAGAAAATGGCAACTGTAGCGCAATTTTCCGAGTCCTACACCACAGTAAAAACTTGTTTATTTCCTTAAGATATTTCTTCACAGTAGAATCCGCCTAGAACTAAGTAAACAACTAAATAAAGAGTTGAAATCCGGCCTAATAGCAGGAGGGAGCACCATCCATGCTTTACTTGCAACTACGACCTGCAAGAAAAAATTATATCACCAAAATTTTGCAACAACAGGATAGCGGCTCTAGGAAATATGACGCAAGCGAAGACAGCGATTCTAATAAACGACCCTATGCCTATGACGCAATGTCTGCAGGCAGCATAATAGAAAGAAACTACACCAACCTCCCCGGGGCAGAATAGGCATGCAAAGTAGCTCCTAAACAAAGGCCTAGCGAATAACCTACAAAGAAAACTTATTAATAACAAACGTGTAATAACTGCATTTATTATTCATTCAAAATATTTCCCCGATTCTGATTGGCTAAAAGCACACGTTTAATTGACCATAACCAGTTACTGATGACCAAATTTGGAAGAATTTTGACTTTAACGAGGAAATGACGTCAAAAATGCAGCGTTTTTGCAGGTTAAGGCACCGTTAACCGAGAAGACCTGGGGACGAGGTTGAGTTGTTTTGGTTGTGAACTTAAAAAAATGGCGGACATTTCACTCGTTTCAAGAGTAAGAATTAGGCGAAAAAATAGCTAAAAACATGGCCAGAACAGCAAGAAGACAACTCGAAGGGCGACATCTGCTATTTGGAGAATATTTGCGGAGCTGGACAAACCTAAACGTACACTATCGAAGATGAACTGAACATCGATGGATCGATGGAGGTAAGCATGTTTTAGCTATGTTTTTAAACTAGGAATTATTTTGAATAAATAATAAAACAGTTATTGAACTCGGCTTTCGTATCATATGAAGAATTATGGAGATCTCGGAGGGTGTTATCCGCCTCGGCCTACGGCCTCGACGAATAACACCCTCCTCGATCTCCATAATTCTTCATAAGATACTCAGCCTCATTCATTAACTGTTAAATATACACTATAATAAACGCGGCTTGCTCTAGTAGATCATTTAAATCCCACAAAGGCCCCATAAACTACAGGTAAACGAACATAAAGTAGGAAACACCCTGTCTAGGACACAGTCAGCTCGGACACTTAAATAACCTAACAATCAGCAAAAACAAAGTTACAGCCTTGATTAAGAAAGGTAAATAACCTAAACCAACAAGAACAACGCAGTTCAACCTTGTGAAAAACCTTGGCCAGAATGGCAGGTTGAGTTACGATTCGCGAACCAGTGTCAAAAAAGGACACAATTTTCCATACGTGAACAGGTCTCCCATTGTCGAGAGAACTCGAAACCTCGTTCTACTAACAAAAATCTAAAACGAAAGAAATCTTCTCCAACGGACGCAGTCGTCCCTTCACATGACCAATGTCATTTACCCTGGACACAGCTGTCCATGCAACTAATGACCAGTGTCAAATCGTGCAAATACCAGCACTAAAAGCTAATTCAGAATGACCTACTGGAAGGGCAATAAAGCTGCATAATCCCTTCAAAAATTCTGGAAGAGTTATGGGTTATGGTCTGGCAAATCGAAGAGCGAGCTTGAGCTACAGTAGTCCTGTGTGTAACAAAATCTATAATTTTCATTTTCGCGCATATTTCAAGCTCTTTGCAAGATCAGAAACAAAAGATCATCTTTTTACATTTACAAGTGAGGGTTTTTTAAGCGATAGATAAGTTTTAAGAGGCACGATCAATTTTTAAGAATTTTCTTTTCAAATATTCACCGAATTTTGTTTGGAAGTTTTAGCGATCAAGTGGCTGAACCACTGCGCATTCATGCAATTATATATAGTTCTGCTCCATTACGTTTGTCCAATGATTTTATTCAACAATCTAACTTATCTATAAACAAGCTACGTCTAATTAAAATGGCTTAGTCTAAATCGATGTGGCATTGGTGATATTGTCCTTCCAATTTCTACCAAATTTGTGTACCTTTTAATACCGAAAAAGAGCTGTGAGAAGCAGTATAGCCGTTCATAGCTCAGGCTTGACCATTTTCAGATAAGAGTAGGTAAAAGAAAGGAGGAAGGATAGTTCTTTGCAACTGTAGGAGTTACGATTAAGCTTTTTTAATGATAAGGCTAGAATTAATTATTGTAAACGTCCTTCAGTTTACCAATATGGCGGCCCCTCAAGTTCTCGTCAAAACTGTCATTCCTGTATCTTTGAAACCAAGGAGAATTCGAACCTTAGAATATGCATTCAGTATTTAGGATCACATTCTAGGACTACATGCCAAAAATCAGCGAAATCGATGAGGTACTGTGTCAGGCCGAAGTTCGAATTTTACAGAAAATCACTCTAAAAGTTCAGAAAAGGCAAAGCTTTAGGCAAGTTTACATTACCGGGTAAATGTGCGTAAAGTGGTATGCTGTGGTGGGTTTTATGGGAGAATTTTCAAAGAGCACAAGTACCCTTGAGTCACTGAAGGATTAAAATCTGCAAAGAGTTCTACAGCTGCGATGCTGTACTGTTCTTTTCTGAGTCACTGGTCCACTGGGAACTTAAAGAAGACACATTCCTACACAAGTTTCCAAGAATATTTCCTTTGATATTTACAAAAAAAAAAAACTAGCAAAACAGTCAAACCTGTGTTAATCAGTCATCATTGGGAAATGGCCAGGTGAGCTCTCACTAAAAATTAACTACTTAGTGGAGGTGAAAACGATTGAAATTACTCAATGCCAAAGTGACTTGTAGCACTTATTCGCTTGATCTCTTTTTAGTGGGTATCCAATAGGCAATGCGACAGATTGTTATTTGCCCCCGCAGGGTTTCGCCCAGAAGGAGAAATCCTGAGGAAGCATCCTAGTAGTTCGCGGGTATATAAAGGGCAATACTTACAGTTAAAATATGCCTGCCAGTTAATATACCAGAAGAATCTCGACTTGCTAGAAAATGGGCCGCGGGGAATCGTTGGGTAATGATGACGTAATGCTGAACGCCCACAAGTAAGAAATGGTAAGGATGACGTCAAACAGAAAATTCTCAAAGGGATCGCTTGGGTTGGGTTTGTGACAGTCATTGTAAAGTCCTAGTTCGATAATCTTATGCATCACGTGTGTGACCGTGTGTGGGTTCACTGACATTCTGTGGAGCAGCTGTCTTGGGTCTTGAAAGTAAAACTGAAAATTTTCATTTGTTTGTCTCGTTTTACTCTCTTAAACAAGCATGAGAAACTCACAGACCATGAAACAGAAAATCTTGTGTTTGACCGAAATTATGGAAAACGCGGATGTAAACTATAGGTGGCGTATAACTGAGTATAAGCACTTTGGAGGATTTGCCGGGCACGACCATATTCACAAATCTTTGATTGGAAACGATTTAAATTTGTCAAACACAAATCACTTTGGGGCCGTGAACGTAAGATCCAGCAAGTTTTCCTGAGCGAGAGAGTAAATCAAGCTAGCTTATCAGCAGAACGATGAACGATTACCATACCCTGCGAGCCGAGGCTACATTTTCGCAGAGTGAGTGAAGTGGTTAACAGTACTTTTCGCCCTCCAGCTCACATGTGAAAATGTAGACTCTGTTCGAGGTTACACGATTACAGAAATTCCCCGACAATTAAATTCTGTTAAATTCTGTGCTGATGTATTCCCTTTTCGCAGATGTCCCTCTAATATATAGATTTAGCCAGGGCTAAAAGCGAAGCTCTCTTTAATATTTATGGATTCCTCAAAGAAAATATAAAATCGATGAATACTAAAGACAAGTTGAAAGCAACGAAAACGCTAAAAACAACAACAATAGATCTAATTAGCAAAAAAACAACTTTGCACGTGCAGCACACTTTTTTTCTAATTAGCAAAAAAACAACTCTGCACGTGCAGCAGTTTTTTTTTTGTACATTTCCTTACCGTTGTTTTACACGACTAACGTGAAACTTCTTTTAGCTTCCTATTTACGCGTTTTATGGAGGAAATGTTTGTGTTCCTGTTCATTCTATTTTTTCACTGCCGCTGCTTTTTCACATTAGTAGCCGCTAGCATTCTTCATTTTCTAACCGCCGCTATATAATTTTCATGTTTTTCTTCCAGCGGCATTAGTCTCCGTTGTTATTTATTTCACGGTCCTGACAAGTGTGACACTTGACATCGGCTTACATGAAGTGTGTGTACGGGCGGGCGGGCGTACGCTACGTCATAACCAAATTTTATCGGATGGATAGTTTACCAAATTTTCTTACCTATGGTGCTCCGCTGGCGCGCTTCGCGCGCGAGAGCTCCGCTATAAAGATTTTTTAAGCAAAGCAAAGTACTGTCTTAAATGCCGTTTTAGTTTTAAAAATTACTGGAATGCGAGTGTGAAAAGACTCTCGAAATGCCAAAGATGTGATCAAAGCTACGTAAATCCACCTGACTCAATGCATGGAATCTTGCGTTTCCTGCTTTTACCTCACCTATTGTAAGTTATATGTGTGAAAATCTTCAATATGCTGAGGCTGCAATTGACCGACAACATACAGACAACTTGTCGCGCCTCGTGGAAAAAACAAAATGCGTTCTCTTAAGCCTAATAGGCTGATTCAGCAACAGAACGGGAACGTCAGTTGATGACGGGAAAGCGTGCAGAAATGACTAAACGCGACTTTCGGTTTTCAATTTGCCGCTCTGTCATTGGTGAAGCCAGTTGTTTAATTTGCGCGCACCGTCGTCAACTGACGTTCCCTTCTGTGCTAAATCAGCCTAATGTCTCACATGCAACATTACTAAGAAATAATCCCGACGTAACCACTCGAACCAAGTCGAACGATTGGGTTCGATTAAGTTCGGTAATCGAACACAATCGAACTCTCACAAAAAAATTATAGTAGTCGAACCCAATCGAACTTTGATTGAGTTCGATTAGGTTCGATGGTCGAAGCTGGCATAAATTCTATTAAAATGGGACGTTATACAGGAAAATTGCGCGTGTTCTGCTGAGTGTTTCCTTTTACTAGGGTTTCTTACGACTGAGTATATTCCGGAAGTGGTTGTAGCGGATCAGTGTAGTGTCTTTTTGGAGCGGAAATATATACAAGAACACCCGGGAAGAACAAAACCATATTGCCATATTACAACTTTCATCAACCTCCTCACTTACAGAGTGAATATTATGCTTCGTTACAGAGTTTTTTATCATGACAGCGTCCCTTGTAGGTAACGTTATACGTTCAGACCTCCTCCACGTTTGTAAAGCCAATCTATTGTTCGTTTCACCTGATTCTTTTTTGGTTCTTTGGTGATTTCCCGCTGATTTCTTTGCTACTTTCCTGATTCTTTGTACGCTAAAAGGAGTCTTAAAATCCTTGCCTATTTTGAATGTTGGTTTACACCGTTCGATTAAGTTCGATTGGTTCGATTGAGTTCGGAAACGAACTTAATCGAACTCTCACACAATTTTTAGGTTCGATTGTGTTCGATTACCGAACTTAATCGAACCCAATCGTTCGATCAAGTTCGATTGAGTTCGATAAAGTTTGATTACCGAACAGTTCGGGTGGTTACATCGGGAAATAATATATTGGATTTATAAGTTCACTACCAAAAAGTCAGAAATTTTATTAATTTAGTGTAGCTGGACTATTGCAGTGGCTATTAAATTGAAAAATGTTTTTCACAAACTGTGTAAGATATTATAATCAGATATTTAAAAGTTGGCATCAGGAAGTCATTAATAGTACTTTTGTATAGTATAGACCTCTGAAACGTGGCTCGTAAAAACAACAATATTAAAACGAGTTTAAAAACGACGTATATAAAAAATCATCTACACTGCTCAGTTCTTGAAAGGTTTATCAACGCTAATGCGGGATTAAAATTTTAATCCTTGATAACACTAAATTTACCCTCCTTAGACTATAACTTATAACTGGATCTCAGACGCTTCAGACACATGCGACTACGCAATAAAACTTCTCTTAGAATTAAGCTTAACCCTGGGTTAGACTTAACCATCTTTCGATTAACCTTAGCCTGCGAAATCCGTCGTCGCTGAGTTGCAGACGTTCCTCCCCGCGAAACGTCCCCAGCGGCCAAGAGCGGGGAGAAACGGCTGTTTTCGCAGGCTACCGGGCCCTCATCTACAAGTCAAGTCAAGTCAATCTTTATTTAAACACGGTAAAATCCATCAGGAATTTAAAAAAAAAAAAAAAAAAAAAAAAAATTAAAAATAACCTAACTATCCTAAACAAAATTCAAAACCTGACTACAACTAATCTAACTAAAACCTGTTTTTCATGAATGCCGTGTATAACATTAAAAATGAACATTAACTAATCTTTTAAATTGACTAAGAGATTCGGCTTCTCTCACATGACAGGGTAGGCTGTTCCAGAGAACTGCTCCGCTATAAGTAAAGCTGTTTTTCATGAAATTAGTTCGCGGAAATGGGACAAATAGTTTGTTAACAGAGTCCCTCAGGGAGTAACGCGTTTCATTTCGTTTAACAAACTTAGATGATAAATATTCAGGAACAAGGCCATTTAAAGACTTGTATACCATTATGGATTTCTGTATTTGAAATTGAGTGCTCAAGTCTTTCCAATCGAGTTGTCTAATCAAACGGTTAGCATCAGCATCATAGCTAGAGAAGGTTAAAACGCGAGCGGCACGGTTCTGAAGCTTCTGTAGCCTGTCAAATAATGTTTTACCACAATTACCCCAGACAAGATTGCAATAATCGAAATGAGATTGAATTAGTGAGTTGTATATATAGTGAAGGGTAGGTGGAGGGACAAAAGGTCTAATTCTTTTTATTGCTCCAATTCCGGAAGCGACCTTTTTAGATAATTTATCAATGTGTGTTTGCCACCGTAGATTTTCATCAATAAATATTCCAAGCGATTTGACAGAGGAAACGTGTTCTATCGGAACATTATTAATCGAGAGCTCAAGTGGGTTCGACAAAGTACTCAATTTTTGTCTGGAGCCAATTAGCATGAATTCAGTTTTAGAAGTGTTCAAAGTAAGTTTATTGGAAATAAGCCATTTGTTTAGGTTATCTAAATCGTGACTCAGAGTTAACTGTATTGAATTCACATCAACGCCAGCATAAGTAATGTGGGTGTCATCGGCATACATTCTAGGCTGGCACGAAGTAAGGCAGTTTGGCAAGTCATTAATATAAATAAGAAATAAAAGGGGGCCAAGGATTGTTCCTTGCGGTACCCCGCATTTAAGAGAGCAGATTCTAGAAAGAGAACCGTTAACAAGACATCGTTGTGTACGATTAGTTAAATACGACCTAAACCAATCAAGAGCTGTACCTTGTATTCCGTAAAGGTTCATTTTAGCTAGAAGGATATCGTGGTCAACGGTGTCGAAAGACTCTAAAACTTTCCATTTTAGTGTCCATTTAAACAACTGAATGAACAGTAATGATAACGATACTAATAATGCTAGTACTGCTGATAATAAAAACAATTTTAGTTTTTAGTAATCGCTCCCAAGTACATGGAAGATTTCTGTTGCGTTGAGGCTTTGCAATCAGTCGTAACAGAAAATAAAAGCTGATACAAATAATAATAAACAATAATAAACATATAAAACTTCCTATCACGAAGTTAGCAAATATCAAGAAATAGTCTCCCGACTGACAAATCTGTTGACCTTAAATTTGGAAATTTTCGTTTTCTGGAGGAAGGAGCAGGGACGGAGCCGGAGCAGGGCTGAGAACTTACAGTACAAATAAACATCAGGAATCAACACTACAACAATATTTCAGAGGTGAGATGGACACACCAACACATTGGCCCATTCAAACAACAACTGACTGTGTCATCCCTGGTCCCCCAGTACTTTGTTTTGCTCCCTCCTGGGGCCGAGCAAACCACAAACAAACATTTTAAGAATTACATTTTATACGAGTTCGTTTGTAGTAGACCACTTTGCCTCTCAAAAGGCACGTTATTCAGATTGGTTAGGGAGCAATGTTCCTAAAACAGAAACTGGTTTATTTTACTTTTAAAAATCTTCATGAGTTTGGAGATGTTGTTAGCTATCACATGATAAGTATATAATATGGGCGTTTTACCATGTGTGAATAACAGGATTTTTGAAGGTCAAATTCTTTGAAGTAAAATTCAGAAAATGTTTTAAATATGCTTTCAATTCAAAATTACGACATAACGATATACCTTTAGCAAGAGGTTTTGCCTGCCACGTTGCGGAAGAAACTAATGGGCTCCAACAGGGCAATCCTATTCACTGAAATCAAAGGGCGTTGAAAATCAAATAGCCATAAAATCTCTTTTTTTTAAGATTTTTGGAAACTACAAAAATTTGGGTGTACCGTCGCTGTTTCTGGTAGCACCAGTAGTTCAATGTATTGTTTCCGGGGACTACATGTTTGACTTCTTACTGGAACCAGCATATAAACTTAGTGTGCACCTGATGATCTGGTCTAACATTTCTACATTTTCTACGCTTACAGTCTGTCTAGATTAAAAGCTGTACTGTAGTAAACCAAAAATGTGTACTTTATGTTTTACTTGGTTATACACCTCTCGTAGCTCTTCAGGTTTTTTTGACTTCGAAGCTTCATCGCATTTGTCAATGATGTCCTCAAAGTCATCAAAAAGAGCTGAACATTGCCTCCAAAAGCTATCCATATAAGCATCTACCCAGAGTTTATCCGCAGATGAAGCCCTCATGTCGCCTGTAAGAAGCTGGTTCACAGGACAGTACTCCGCACAATTAGCCAAAAATGTGCGGGATCCCCCTGCAGTCTCTGGGGTTATAAATCCACTCAAATTCTTAAAAATATGACTGCAGTTTTGGCATGGAGCTTTTTCCTCCGTGTAATCTTTTCCGGCAAAAGCAGAAAATGTCCAGTCCTTATCATCTGGGTTATCTAGCGACTGGAAAGATGTTATTGCCTTCTTGAACTTCAAGTGGAATTGAGAAATTCTGTTATACAAACAAAGAGGCCTCAAAAACCTATTTACAGCCATTGAGGCCCCTATTAAGCATGTATCATCATGTGAAATTCTTGCCAACACTGTTGGCCTAAATCTATTCGTATCATCAAGTTGCGTAAACCAATATTGTGCCATCACCATTACTTTATTTGCATGAACTTCACTGCCAATTACAGGACACTGTGCCATCTCCACTACTTCATTTTCGTGACCTTCACTGCCAATTTTAGAAACCTTCAAGAGGTGTTCTGCCATGTAACCAAACTGAAAGATACAAAGAAAAAGTCTGACAGTCATTCTCTTTCAAAGCAGAACTAAGCATGTTTGCAGTGCGCAAAGTATATTAAAGTACATTATGATAATCATAATTTTGCCCCAATTATTAGGCCATTAGGGTTGGCTGGGCCCTCTTTGGAGTATGCAAGATAACTGAAAACCCAATTCAGTAGAGACCAATCACAACACATCAGGACACATGAGCAAACAACACCACCACAGACTAATAATGTGTTTCCTGACAATACATTAACACTCTAGGAGTAATTTTTGGTGTTCAAGGTTTTCTGAGTTTCACCGATAGTAAACTTATTACAACCTGCAGTTTCAGAAAATATTTAAAATACCCACGCCATGGCAGACAGGGTATCTTGGAGAGAGCAAAATGATTCTGGAGTTCAGTGATAATGGGTTTTTAACAGATAGATACTTTTCAGGGCTTTTCAGTCACTATTTACAGGAACAACTAGAAATTAAATAAAATATACATGTATACACTAAAATTACTGCTGAGAAATGATCCTTCATTAAGTTTTTAAATCTCTGACCGAGGAGCAAGTAAATTGTCATCTAAGTTGTTTCAGATGTTAACAGCTCTGTAAATAAATGTTCGCTGACCAGTAGCCGTTTTAAACAGTGGTATTTCAAGGGAATCACACTTGCAGGTAGCCAGGCTTTGGGATGTCACTTAAATAGGTAGGAGCGAGGTTGTTTACACACTTGTATGCTATAACTGAGTCTCTCAGAAATAAAAGCTGTTTGACAGAGCTTGACAGGCAGCCAGCTGGGCTGGTGAAAAAGCAGAGTAGCATGATTGTATTTCCTGGAATGCGCAACAATTTTGCGAGCAAAATTTTGGGGTAACTGAAGATTCTTTACATTAGAAGCAGATGCCTTTGACCAGGCTTGCTGTTTCTGTTGCTTACTTCTTACTGATTTAAAACTGAATTCTTTATTCCAGATTATTTCTGACCCATTTGCTGCACTTATGTAAATTGCGTACAGCATAACTTTTTTACCCTTGCAATGCCGCCCTCTGGAACAACTTTGCCCTGCTCAACAGGGTTGTGGGACAAGATAAGTAGGAATCAAGGAATGGTACGTAGATTGTAAAATAGCCCATATTTTCGTATAGGTCAAGAACAAGTGAGCAGTCAAATAAAAGGTCTGCAGGTGAGGCCAAAGAGAGAGAGAGGGAGGGGAGGGGGGAGAGAGGTGGGGCTTGTGATAACAAAGGACTCCCCAACACAAGATAGGGGCCCCCAAGGCAGTGAAGCTGGAGACAACATTAAAACAAAAATCAGCAAAGAACAATTATAACAATGTGTTATACAGCTTTGTAAAACCATGAATACATTTATACATGACTATATAAGCCAGTAGTATACAGCTGTATTGATTTATGAAATCAAGATGCATTTAGAAAATCAAATGTAGTGGAATTTTCAATAAGTAGATTTGGTGATCTTTATGGAACATCAAGAGACTCACACTGTATCTGGGAGAGCTAGCATATATGTATTTTAGAGCACTAATGACCTACATGTAAGGACTTACGACAGTAAACAGGTGGCAAGAAACTCAAATGGGTATTATCTCTACAATTTTGCCATTAACAATCCAGAAATACCTTGGGTCCAAAAATAAGGCAGCTTTAACATGGAGAAAGTAAATAACTATTCATAATTACATAATTAGCCTGCAATTTGAGAAAGAATAAGCTCCTCTAAATTCTGTTGTGCCAGGCCTGCATGCTAGTGGCATGGTACATCAATCATGGCTCTCGACACTTCAAACTGCCTGCTTAAAATGAGTGGGCCGGAAGCTCTAAGAACGGCTCACAGGATTGGTTTAGAAAACAATAGACAGCCCCAGCCAAAACAAAACTAACAAAGAACCCCACCTCTGAAACAATAGAGCTTTGGGCCAACAAGAACCTATCAAATTAGAGGTTCTAAAGAGGTTCTGGCCTGTGTAGTCAGTTTGATGGAAATGAATACAATACAATACGATACATTTATTAATTCTTCCAACAGGGTTTTTCAGAATCAATTTACATGTACAAAAAATAGAAAAAAAATAGAAATGTATAGAAAACTAATGATGTAATAGTGTTTACAATTTTCTAAAATGATACTATAACACAAAGTGCTATGGACTATCAAAACTAAGCGCAACTGATTTCAACTCTAGCTTTCTTCCTAAAACATTGAATAGATGTAGAGTTTGTTGTCTGACCAGTAAGGCTGTTCCATGATGCTACTGCCCTTTAAAAAAACTAGCGCTGAGCAATTGCTGAGCAACATTTGGGAAGGCTAAGTTGATCTCTATTTCTAGTGCTGTACTCATACGTTTTTGCACAATCTGTAAGCTTTCAACTTAAAAAGCTAGGTATCAGAACATTCAGACATTTATAAATCATGGTAGTGTCCCACAAGCGCCACAGTTCTTTTACAGTAAACCAGCCCAGTTCATGCAGTATTGAGGAAATACATGTATGAATGTACTTTCTGATGTCGGTCAATATGCCCACGGCAAAATTTTGCCATCAGTGGAGGTGACATCAAACTACCTTACACCAGGTTCAATCATCAAGTATTGCCATCTGTATGTCAGCAGGGTGTTCATTAGGCATCGGAGATCAGAGAAATCTCCGTTTACTACACTGAATTCTCCAGCTGATGTTTATGATGATGTTATGACTTATTTTTACAAAGATGTGGGCCTCTTTCAAAATTTTCTCCTGTAACATTACACCTTTCTCCTGCTACTAGGGTTCTTAATGAAAACCCTGTGTCAGCATATATCACAGTGAAAAATCAGCAGATCAAGGGCTCATATGAATAACAGCCAGTCCATGGACATTGTCAAGTTGGAAAATACAGCTGTCATGTTGTCCTATCATTTGTACTTAAAAAAAATTGAGCTAAGGATAATCAAGACAGTCTGATTGCCTGAATATATTCATTGGCCAATAAGAAGCGAGGAATCCAGAAAATGAGTCTGGATGTCAGATGAAAACTCTGTGTATTTTGTTTAGGGATGGACCATTACAAAAGTGATTGGGTGGTGGGGGGGGGGGGGGATGGGGCGGAAGCAAAATAAAAAATTTTCCCCAGGTAATTATTAATAAAAAATATATATTCCTAAGCATTCTGGCCAAAAAAATATATATGCCCAAGGAGGAAAAAAAGATTTCCACCTTACATGTACAAAAGAAATCTTGCATATCTTAAAATCCCCAACCCCCCCATCACTGTCTTTTCTAACAGTCCATCCCTTAATAAAGCAATATTATTTTGAATTATTACTTGAACATTAAGGTGATCATGTTATGCATTTAACGGTCTATAAAAATTCACAATTTAGTATTGTTATATCCTCTAACCAATGTTGCTCCAAATTTGGCTTTTGTTATTTAAATATATTTCTTAACCCTTTCACTACTACAGGCTAATGGCCCCCAGCCCCCCATCTTCCTGAACAATAATCAAGGATCTAAAATGGCTGTGATGCTTAATCAAAACATGCATGCTCAGTAGATTTCAGAGCCTTGTTTCACACAATTAACTACACAGACATGAAGCAAAGAAGTCATTCTACAAGTCTAAAGAATTAATAAAGACAACTATCCCTGCATTCACGAGATATTTAAGATAAAATCGCAAGTAACAAAAAAAAAATTCAAATTTGCTGCCATTTGCAGTGTCTATTGTCAAACTTTGAATGAGAATTTATTTGTAATCCATCACAATATAGCTTACTTTTTTACAGCAAAACAAGGGAAATTGTTAGAATATAACAAATATGCCACATTTGTGTTCACAAAGGTGAAAGTTTTATGACTGTGTGTGTAAGGCATTGTCATAGCCTGTCCGTTGTAAAATTCTATATTCGTATCTTGTTTCCACTTTGTAGCCCTTGGGTGATCTTCACCCTGTTATGCACTGTACACATTTCCTTTTTCTGCCCTCCATACGAGCTGAAACATATTGATTTGGGGGTACAGCATGGTTCAGTTTGGAATCTTGTTCCATCTACGCTTTCGATTTCATTGCAATAAACCATCGATCGTTGGTGTGCGAGGTCAAGTTTGAAATAAAGTGTTTTGCGCTTCGATCCAATGCATTCCGATTCAAGAACAAAAGCCTTACAAATACATTAAGGAGGAACCAAAATATGTATCTAAACCACTTTTTTGATTGCTACCCCAAACAAATAAAAAGAACGAAGCTGATCAGCACGATCCACGCCGCCCATGCGAGAAGTGTAAACATCTGAATTGAAACTCTTGGGTTCATCACTTGCGGTTGAGTTGTTGCTTTTACTGTCTTCAGACTCACTTTCGCCTCACTCCTTCTCAGAAAATTCTTGCACTTCAATGTCAGATAAGTCTGCATCAACATTCACATCACTAAAACTTAAATTACTCTTACTATCATTGTCAGAACCAAAAATCGCATTGATTCGGCGGCAGCCATATTGATAAACAAAGATAAAATACAAGCCCAAAGCACGTTCAAATCTACTGAATATCTATAATTATATTATAACTAGCGAACTAAATTCTTTTAAAAGCAAATAGACAAAAGAAGGAAATGCTCAACCATCTGGCTTTTGGTGTGTTTTATGGCATAAGAGAAATCCAGTATACAAATTCCGTGCGTAGGTTCACACATGTACATCTTCGTAGCGAAGCCAAACTTCGACCTTTCACTACTCGCCTCATGCAATAGTTTTGTATGCGCACTTCTTGTGATTTGATTGGTTTATGCCTGCCCATAACAATGGAACAATAAGTATTGACCATGACTGCCTTACCTAGGGTATACAGCACATTTTTTTGGCACCCTTTTCTCATGGCTGCTTTTGGCCGCTCTAGGAAAAATTGGCCATTTCCGGCTGGCTGCTTTTGGCTGCTTTAGTAGTGAAAGGGTTAAATCTGCAGTAAACTACAGATTTTACAGGCATCCCTAAGCATGTCCTTTGATACAGGCATATTATAACACCAAAGGTCAATCAAAAGGTGAAAGTTCTGAAAACAAGTACATAGTTGTCCACTGGAACACTCAAAGAACAGAAACTGATTCATATAATTAATAACAGGCAGTCTATGCCTGCATGTATGGCTTCTGCTTTACTTTTGTAGAATATTCTAGTATAGCCTGTGAACAGGCCTTTGGTCGAGTGGGGAACTGGGGAGAGGGAAAAGCAAAATGGCCTGTAGACTTACATTTGGGACCGTCATTCCACGGCACCTGCTGTGCATCAGATCCTGATGCAAGCTCCTATTGGCGAGAACACGGACTGTTGACAGGTCTGATTGACATTGGCTTTTCAGTCGGCATGTAGCACACAATTTGATCAAAAAGTGGCAATAACAAAATGGTCTGTTAAGACTGTTAAGCTTATCTGTTAAGCTTATTCAAAAGCTATTACCAAGGAAGGAACTATGCGCTCCAGTCAAAAGACTCACACTATCGTTAGAAAAACACTAAGCTGGAGTTTACCGCATCACAATGCAATTCTCCATAGTTGATGTAGATTCAGTTTAAGCTGCACTTCAATCTTCTAATTTTGCATCTGTAAATCACTATCCGTGATAAATTTTAAACATTCTGGGAAGAAAGCTAACGAGCTGGGCCCAGCGTGATACAACATTGCAGAAAAACATTACAATCAAGGACTAAAGAAAATTGCTTAGTTATTCAGATCCAGAAGGCACTTTGGAGAAAAGTAAGACCCTTATTCAGCCACAATAAAAAGCTTTATTCTTCAAAAGAGGTCAAAGAAAATGCTCTTGCATCAGAGGACAAATCCTGCTGACCAGAAACAAAAACCACATTAAATCGATATGTGTACCATGACCTCTCAGTGTGGAACAAGCGGCTAAAATCACATTTGCTCAGTGAAAATGTAGAACCTTCCAGAGCATAATCTACCCAGCAGAGGAAAAAACTTATGGGGACAAGCAACATTTTGGCATGAGGTAAAAGTCGTGTAGGCCTACCGCCTCCTCTTATTGCTATGATTAACTGAAGGTGTAATTCCTGTTGGCGATCGAAGCGCCGCTGATCTCTTTGTACTAATTGTGTTCAGAGCTTCACGTTCTGGAGAAGTCATGATAGTATCTGTACCTTTCGCATTCCAAGTTCGCTCGTTGCAGCGACTTGTTAAATTAGAAACTGAACTAGCAAGACGAACGGCCTGTCACGCACAAGTTAAGCAGCTTAAATCGGAAAAGCTTTCTTCTTGCTCAAGGGGAAATCTTAAGGATTCAAATGCTTGCGCTAGTACAACGCTGTCTTAACCACTGTCAACCAGCAAGATCTTATTCCTTGAATCGCCAAAGACCGGCACTGTATTAATTCTCTTCCTGGAGATCAACAACTTTTTGCAAAATCGACAATGAGGCTTGCACTCCATTTCACTCTGTTTTCAAACGCAGCAAAACAGTGTTCATTTCCCGTTAATTTTCCCAGGAGTTACTCACGTGCAAAAATGATTTACAGATAACAATCTTACTGACAGATGATCGGAAGGATAATTACAAGAGGGCAGAATAGCGGCCTCAAATTAATGTTTGTCTACAGGCTCTCTCCCCCCCCCCCCTCCCTTCCCTTTCATCACTATTTTTTTTACCCAAACAGAGAGCCTGTTCACAGGCTAATTCTAGTAAAATCATGCAATGTTGGACTAGAAATACACATGCGTGTGCAAAAAAGGAACCTAGCCAAGACAAAAAAAAAGGAGAAAAGAAAACTTGCTCTAGCTGGGTATCGACGCAGAACTTCACCCTCACAAGGTATGCAACTAAACAACAGGGCCACTACGCATTTAACAACCACACACTGAAAAAATATTCCATTTAGAGCATTTTTTGTGGTGGACATTATCAGGAAAAAAACATCTAAGGGTAATCAGGACTTAACATGAATTAAAAGATAGATTACAGAAAAATTAGAAAGGTTGTGATGGTACATGTAAAAAGCCAAACTTAAATGTATTTCATCACATTTAAAGTACATATGGCCAACAAAGACAGCAGAAGCAAACTCGTCAGCAAAGTGAGACAGATTACAAATGTTCATATACCACAATTGTCGCTCTTATTTTCAGGCTAACAAAAATAATAAGAAGAAGAAGAATGAATATTTTAACAGAATCAAACACCCATCAGTTTTTTATAACACTGTTGTCATTGGGGTCCTGTAAAAAATTAACAAGTAAATGATAAAAAGATAAATAAGAATAGGATATGATAGAAAGCTTAATGACTATGACTATAAGATAAAATGCTAAAAGATAAACTATAGTATGGTTAGAACAGTGAACGTTTCATAGATGAACTAAAACGTGTTTTTGGTGCTTTCTTAATGCATCAGTCAATTCCTGCTGCACCAAGCCCCCCCTTCCCCCCTCCCCGGGCTACTGCAGGGCATTTGTGCACCTTGTCAGTCCCGGGGGTGGGGCATTTGCAAATTTTGCGCTACCCAGGACCAACCCCGAGCTTTTGACACGCAGGCAGTTTCCTATCAGAATATAACTACATAGAGGATTTTACTGGAAAAACAAGCAGATTGGCTCATGTGTCAAGGACAGGAAAAAATTTAAGAGGTTTCTAAAGGCATGTTCTTGATTTTATGCACACATTTCTTCATCGCTTATCAAGCCAGAATTACATAGTGAAATCAGGAGCTATCGACGTAAATCAACGTTTTTTTGGTTATTGAATCAAACTTCTGTTGATACTATTTGAAGAACATCCTTTCATATTTACAAAACTATTCAAAGCAGTTAACTTTACAGTGCACTATTAATTTTAATGTCAATAATTTTATAACAATACTAAAATCATAAACTGGTGTCGTCACGGCGTGAAGTCTTAATTAGAATAGCACTATTACAAAGGAAGATGTTCATTGAAACAAAAAATCGTACATTAAAATGCTTAAAATGGCACTACTCGACTGTGAAGTCAATGAAAAATGTTGCAGTGTTGACGGAGGACGGAGTATTTGCCCTCTTTTTTCGTCCCCACCCTGGGGGATTTGACAGCTCAAGAGTCCCTACCCCCGGGAATTTGCCATCCAAGGCAAAAAAAATGCTAATGCCTGGGGGTCAGCCCGAGGGAGGGGGAGTGCTGGGCGCAGCTGGAATTGACTGATGCATAAATAAAATTAATAAAGTTAAGGATCCACGTCCAATAGGGAGTTCATTAAAAAACTTGGCTCCTTGATAGCAAAAACTATTTTTCCCAAATTCGAGCCAGACTTACGGCAGTTTTACTGAGAAATCATTGTTCCTTGTAGACTTAAAATGATCCAGTCTTTCAAAATACGACTTAAAGAGGGGAGCAAAGATAATCTTCAAGACAGTCAAAGACCAGTTGTCTGCTTTTGTGTTTAATTGTGTTTCCTATCGATGGAATTTTCAGACTAACTGTTTCCAATGATTCTTAAACTTCGTTGTTCAATATTCTTTTGATCAGACTTTTTCAGGTGACTGACCAACCAAGACCAAGTGATCTGCAGTATGTGAAAAACTGGTAGAATCATAGTGTTGTAGATCAGTTCAGCACATTTTTGATCTATAGACGGCCAAATTGATCTTAAAAAGTTAACTCTGCCTGCTGCTTTCTTGTATGTTTTATCAAAATATGATGTAAGAATCAGAATTGGAACTTGGTCAATGCCCTGGTACTCGTAGGAAAACTCATTATTGATGCAAGTCCCTTGCCTATAAACCGACTTCAATCTGATTCAAATCCCTTCCAAAACAACTCATAAAAACTCAGGAACAAAGGGAAATAACAAGTGATTATGATATGGCTGATACAATTTTCGGGTCCCCTGTGCTGTTGCCTTGAAGGGAAATGTCTACAGTCAAATGTTGTGTAGCGAGTTACAGAGGCAACTGACACAACTACAGAATCCTATTTAGGACTTGCGCTTAACTTTAAATAAACAACAAAGGAAAATATGAGAAAAATAGTGATCTCCATTCACCAATAAAATTGTTGTGTATCAGTGACGATAATAACAATTCAGGGCGTTTTCTGAAGCAAAACGTCGATCTGGGTTTTAATCCATAGCTCATACCAGTTTAAGGTTATCAATAATACTGAGAACTTATACTCACAATTTCCAAGAGTTTGCTGCCAGGGTCTATTGCACGTTCCTTCTCTGGATAGTGCTCTGAAAGCTTTTTTTGTGGCAATTCAAGTAGCTGGCCAAGTTTACATAGTTGTTTAACCTTGTTCGCAGTCTCTAGCCCAGCGTAGAATACAATGTGCAATTTAAGGGTCCAGTAAATATCCGTGAAATTTTCTTTCAGGAATTCCAGGCCTTCTGGCATAATTTCTTCCTTTTCAACTATATCCCCGCATGCTTCACAAATGGGTATTAGAACTTTTACGCACAATTCGACGACATCTTCTATGAGATTTTCCTCGTCATTCTCAAGTGTTATTAAGACATAATCAATAAAATCTTCAACTTCCTTCTTTGTTGGAGACGCCATGCATGCCCACGCTAAAGCCCTCAAACCTCGTCGGTTTTGGTTCCCTAGCGTGCGTTAAGACTGAAAAGAAACTGCACAATATCCACACCAAAAAACAAAAGCAAACCAACAATAGTTCCCGCAACACCAAGAAACGCGCTTCGAAAATATCAAAAATGCCTGATTCTTGCGACAAGTCCACGTTACCTGTCAGGTCGGCATGCACTACATGGTAGCAACACCGCGGCAAAACGTCTACGCATGCGCCAGGTTGAGCATTTCCGGTCTCTTTTTCAGTCACACTTTCCAGTCGAAGTCTCCCGCGCGCTTCATTCTGTGTGCAGCTTGTGGTTCAGTTGTTCTGCTTTATGTTGCTCGTGTTTTTGACTATTTTGTAGTTATTGAAATTGCTTTTATGGATAACCAGGCACAGATCACTGAAACAATTAGTCGATTAGATTCAGAAAGGGTAAGATGATAACTAGCGTGTAATTTTGGCTAGAGCGTCGGGTAAACTGATTTTCATTCACGAAAATAAAGTTTTTGACTGTTATTTTTCACTTAACCTGGCTGAAACTAAGACATAAAATTAAAACGTTATCGTTGCAAGCTTGTGTATTGTAGTTCTGATTTTCAGTTCTTCAGTTTCTCAGTCTACATGTGTTAAAGCCGATTCAAACTTTATTTGGAAAACGACAACACACAATCGCTTTGTAGTTTTGTTTACCAGTGGGTTTTACCGTGTTTTAAAACGAAACTCTTCTGGGTTGATTGCCATGAAACATAAGCTTAATTATACTGTTGAGCCGGTTGGCAGCAAGTTGACAACTCTATTTATTTATTTTTCCGTTCTCAGAATCAGAGAGCGAAAGCTGGTTCAGTGGCTTTTAGAAGTCGAACTTTTCATGCCATGTATTTAGCAGCTAGAAGTTTCGTGTTTGCATGAGATGCAGCCGAGCCGCACAGTCTGAAATTATTGAAGTCTTCAACAAAAGAGCAACCACGTAAAAGAATTAAATAGGCATTTTCTTGAATGAAAGTCATTTATAGGCATGTTTAGTTTCCCGGTGACTGCAGTCATCAAAGTCAAAGTTTTTATTAAATCCCGCACATCTTTTGTTTTGAGTTCTTGTTTTCTCTGATAATAAAACAAATTATTGAACGGACTAAACTTTTATTTCCTGGTTTTAGTGTTTTTTATGATAATGATGACGTCTTTATTTTGGTTTCTTTCATAAGTATTGTTATTCTTTTCTTAGTTGTCGCCTTCTCCCAAATTAACTTATGCCAAACCAGTAGCATGCAAGAAAGCCAGTAAAAACAAATTCGTCTTGTCGAGCGCTCGCGACCTGCAAACTTCAAACATCATTTTCACCGTTGGTGCAAACAGATAACCATGTGGTGCAAAAGTTTGAGAATAGAAAAATATATAAGCTTTCGAATGAAGTGATTTTTTTGGCCCCCTTTTTTGTCTGTTTCGCCCTTTTTGCTTTTAAACTTGGCGCGACGGCAAAGTTATGCTTACGCCATTGGTTTATATACTAGACCGGAAACAAAAAGCTGACCGGATATTAAATTTTGTGCTCATGCGCATTGCGTTTTGCCGTGGTGTTCATGGTAGCACACCGAAGTCTCGTACCCAGACGTCTCTCTCTCGATGAAAAATGTGCGCGCAGAGTCGCGCGCAGGCGGAAGGAGACAACGGACAAGACGTCTGTGAGTATCAGGCCTTCCTAAGGGGCAAGGGGAGAGGAGATTTTAGATGGGGGATGGGGGAGGGAGAGAAGAGTTTCTCTCCTTCAGCTCTCTCCCTTTTTCGCTTCCATATTTCCCTTTTTGCCCAGAAACGCCTGATACTCAGGCTAACGAATATGCAATTTTTAAAATAAGTTCAGCCCTGTTTATTTTGAGAGTTTAGAGCAAATCAATGTTTATCCACATGTGTGTATGAAGGGGAAGCCGTTTGTTTTCACCCCACACACAGGACTCAAGCATCATAACAGACTGAGAATGTTTATTACCGAAAAGTTATCGAAGACTACAAGCCGCGGACGTGACTGCCTTTAATTTAATGAAACAGCCGCACGACAAGGTAACAGCCGGCCAGGAAAGTTAGTAAGTTAGTATTAAATCGTTTCTGTAAAGGTCCCCAGTGATGAAGCGATCTTTTCAGTCGAAATGAAAAATTGCAAGCTGAGAATTGTTGCAACAGCCAAATGAAACCAGATATTTTGTAAAACCGTAAAATACTATTTGCTGCACACTATATCTTGAGTACACGAAAAGGCAACAAACCAGTCCAGTCTCAAGACCTCTAAGTTATGTTTTAATATTAAATACATAATAAAATAATTTTTAAATGTTTGTCTAAGGATATCATATTGTGTATCATTTGCTCGACAATGAAAGCTTATGTAAAGGAAAAACAACCACAAAACCAGCTCTAGGTTTTTCTAATTGCATTTTTTTGTTGTTTGATTACCTCACTCGATACCAGACTTGTCACTGAATGCACAGCCCAGTGTAAATAAATCCTGCTTAGGGAAAGTTCATTTAATATGACAAGGGGGGGGGGGGGGGGGATGAAGATATTGAAACTCGAAGCTTGAAATTTTAGCAGCCCCCCTCGCTAGCGGTTCAATTTTTTAGGAGCCCCCTCCTTGGTAGTCGAAAAAATTTCAGAGCCCCCCCCCCCCCCCCCCCTCCCTCCTCCTTCAATTCCTTTGCTCCCCTGAAAAAAGATCGCTAGACTGTATTAAATATATTTACCGTTATTGTCTTCAATGGTTTATACTATGACAAACTTGAGATACAGTTGTGATACAATTTTCTAAAGCATTTTTGGGATGAACAAGAGTGTAATAATTACTGAGACTACATTTGTTATATCTGTAAACCACGTGATATAGCTGAGTTGCACAGGTCATTAAATTGTTGAGTTGAAAACCATCCGATCTGTATGATGATGTCATGTGTTGGTTTTGAAGTATACAAATTTTCGGAGCCCCCCCCTCCTAACGCAACAATTTTTTCAGAGCCCCCCCTTCGGGTGTCTAAAAATTTTCGGAGCCCCCCCCCCCCTCAATATCTTCATCCCCCCCCCCTTGTCATATTAAATGAAGTTTCCCTTAATTTTTATTTATATAACCTCATTTTATGATGAAGCTGTGTCAAATGTGCAGCACATACTTATTGTCTGTATTGTTTTTTTGTTTTTGTGATATTACACAGTAGACCAATTTTTTTTTGGCATGCTCTCTAACACATCAATTGTGTCTTAATAAATAAATTATTGGTAACTTTGCTTTTCATTTCATAGACAATTTTGTTACCCCGATGTAGTTGATGAGATACCATCATAACTACCAGTTAGCCAGACAGGAGATGTTGCCCTAGACACTTTTTAATAAAAAATAATTGTGTTTGGATATTTCAAACATCGTGGCAAACAACAAGATGCTGTGAATGCCATTTTAGAGAATAATGATTGCATTGTCCTAATGCCAAATGGTGGTGGAAAGACTGTGTATTATGAAGTTTTTGGGATCATTATTCTCAGATTCATCATTTTTGTTACATCTGTGATTGTTTATACGTGGTCCCTTTCTTTGCAAACCTGTGGTAGCAAAAGTCTTCTGAAGGGGTAGTCTTTGATCCGCTTTGGAGTTGCAGAGGAATACAAGATCATATAATAATTATCAATGGGCTACAGAATTGCTAAATGCATGGACATTAAAATAAGTATAGATGGTTCTGCAGAACCACTAATCCCCAACTCCCTACCTAGAAATTTTGGATCTTGTTTAGTGTAGGTAGTGTCGACCGATCTATCGGTCGATATAGCAGTCGATAGTCGGTCGACACTCGGTCGATATAGCAGTCGATAGTCAGTCGAGACTCGGTCGATATAGCAGTCGAGACTCAGTCGATACTACGGTGGCTGTCAGGCCCGGAATTCACACTCAGTACAGATTTTGGGATTTTTGCTGATGTCAGCATTTTTGAGACCGGTTTTGGGCAGTTTGATTTTAATAACATCTTAGCCCAACCATATCACCATACTGAAACAGCTTACGACTGTATATTATTTTGGTTTTTGAGTCAGGATCTGGCTGATAGTTTTGATATTTATCCTCATTTGTGAATACAACATGAGAATGATTATTGGTTATTTTTTTGAGTCCAAAATCCAACCTGTCTATATTTGCTTTTGCAATCATATCCAATATTTTGTCGACTATTGGATTTTCAATTATTTTCTTTTTATAAGTATCTAAAATAGGATCTAAATAAAATCTCTTACCGCATTTATAATCAGCTTTTTCTATTGCTTGCTCAGGCTCAATGAGTACTGATCCTTTGTATCCTTCACAAGTATGTTTTATGATGCCAGATAGTAGTAATAACCCACGGCATGAAATTCTTGGTTCTTTTAGCTGGTTTAATTGCTATAATGCTGATTTTAGAGCGGTTTTCGTTTGCTTTTGTACGACTTTTGATTTGATATCTGAGACAGGGCCCAATTCACTGGTTAATTTTTGTTTACTAAGGCTTACTCTACCATTTGGAGGAATATACATAGATATCAAACTAGTGCCTCCTGATAGAGATTGTTGTTTGGCTAAAAGACGGATACAATCTTCCATATATATATTATGTATATAATTATGGAATATAAAAAAGGTGTGTTAAATAGATACTGACTTCTTTTTAGTTGGTGATAATTTTATTTTTCAATTCGATGGATTATTTTATAATGTATTTTTAGTGTGTCCTTATTAAGGAATTGTTTGATACAATATTTACACGGTACTCTGATACCTTTCATATACTCATGAATATTTTCGCTAATCTTATCATAATCATTACTGAGTATAAATGCATAGCCATTATTAACGTATTTTTTCTTCATCTCCTTTTGTGCTTCTGAAACATGATAATTATTAGTTGGTGATTTGAATTCAATACAGAGGCCTTTATAATCTTTGTGATAATCGAGTATCATCAGATCAGGCTGACCACGGGTATATCCTCTCTTATACGAATCAAGCCTCTTATCCTCAGTATCTTGATTCTCTCCCAGACCGGCTGCTAATATGGAATCTGGATAGTATTTTCTTATGAGGTCCAGTACTTTATAATGGAGGTCAGTCTCATTGCCAATCATAATCATCTTATTCCAAGGACTATCAAATAGTTTGTATTGGCCATATTTACGGATAGATGGGAGGACTGTAGTAAATACCCAATCACGGAATTTTTTAGCAGCTTCTAATTTGGAACTAAACACGAGTTCATAAAAGTCGGCCTCGTCAATGAATGTGTAATATTTCCCTCTAGTGTCATTTTGTTGAGGGGGCGAAACGTCCACGCCAACAATTCAGGTATTTTGTTGACCCGTCCAGACGACGGTACAACATTTGGGGTATACAAGGTGGATCATTTTATGGTTCTTAGATACATTCTTTCTAATAGCCTGATCAGTATCACTATAACCGAGAACAGTAGCAACATCTTTTCCTCGGAACCAAACATTTTGCTTATCATCAATAAATGATGTCAGCTCAATTTCTAAATCTTCATTAGCAAACTTTTTTCCAATCATATTTACCATATATATAGATTACATAAATATTACAATATACAGGCCAATAAAATGGTAAATATGATAGGTTAAAAAGTATGCCAGGCCTGAGGTGCCGTTTCAGCACATTAGACCTGACACCCCGTTTTAGGGTATCAAATCAGTGACCTGCCGTCACAATCTGTTACGCCAGGTTTGTTTCCGTTCCTATTTTGGGTACGCCAACACTTTAGATCCACCGTCCACGTTTTACGGACGCTGGCAGTTTACTCATTCTCCCCCTCTTCCTCCTTAGTTTTAAAGATTACTTCAAGGACGCCAGTTAATGTCATCTCAGCTGATTCCAGCTTTTTGGAGATTAATTTCTTGTGGTATAATGTCGCAATCTCTTCTTCCAATTTTTGGATTTTAGTGAATAGTGCGTTAAGCTCGGATTCCTTACTCTGGATTTTAGTATCAAGCTTTCTTATATGATCGTCCATATATACTATTAGTTAGATAAATCTTGTAAGTTGCTCAGTGGAATCCAACTTTTAAAGTCGTCACTATAGCCCAACCATTTTACAAGAGCTTGTTTCTTCTTATAATCCTTCCGAATGACCTTTTCAATGCGAAATACATCCTGTTTTGTTGGTAGTAATTCTGGCTCATAAAAGCTGCCTTGTATTTCCTCATTATTGAGATCTTTCAATCTGTATGTGATCGGGTTTGTGGATTGGATTTTATCGATCAGGAATATCTCCTCTGTCCAGTTAGGTGCGTACCTTTTATCGAACACCTTTCTCTTGTACTTACTTATCCTAACTTTATTACCAACCTTGAATTTGGGCTTAGATGACAATTGCTTCATATCACCATACAGATTGTAATACA